>CM019746.1:16683619-17092598 GCA_009761775.1 Ficus carica
GGAAAGATGTCAAGAAAGACATACAAACAGAACGTTTGAGAAAAGGCCACAAGAGCCAGTGTCGTGCCCCCTGATGACGATCGGGTCGAAAACTTGGGAAATCTACTCAAGTTGCGCGCCGGGTACGTGCACATCAAGTTAACGGGCCCACAAGTAAAATCAACAAGATAAAGTTTGATACAAGAAAGCAAGCATAACTGGACATAAACGGTTCATGCATTTCACGATAGAATGTCAAGTTTAAGATGAAGAAGTCGATGATATGATGCCATGTTTATGCTTTCATGTTTAAGATGCCATGTAAAAGGTTATGTATGTTCATGTAATTGGTTTGCGGTATAGGAGTTGTACTTGCTGAGCTTTCGCTCATTGTCTGAAGTTTATGCTGTAGGTAAACAGCCTGTTCTGAAATAACTGCATGGTGGAGGGTGAAGCCGGTGGCTGTGAAATGATGAATGGGTTGGGGTTCGCAACTCCGATGGATTTAATTAAGAAATCTATTTTGAGAAAACAGACAGTTATTTTATTTACGTATGAGTGTATGTAAATATTTTCTAAGTATAAGCTGTCCGCTATTTAAAAAAAAAAAAAAAAAAAATCCCCACTATTTTCATGATTAAAAATGGGATAAAACAAGTTTAAGTTCAAGCAAGTTAAGTACAGTGACGGCCTGTGCAAGGCGGGTCGGTCACAGATTGGTATCAGAGCGGTTTCCTGCGGACATCATTTCACGGTCTGCCTGCCATCGCCGCCACCATATGTAAGTTTAGATTTACTTTATGTTTTATATATGTATGCTTATAGTTAAGTATTGCGTGTTAGATACGGTACGATGGACCCCATGATGACCGAAGAGGATAGAGACTCTGTTACGGTTTTCTTCCGCGCACACCCCCTATCCTTTGACAGCACGAGGCGTACAGTGCACGTCGAGGCGTGGCTCCATGATATGGAGCAAACATTCTTGATGTGTCACATCCCGGACTATCTGGAAATCATGCTCGCTGCTAAATGTCTTTACGGAGATGCGCGGCTATGGTGGATCGATATTGGTGAGCGTCAGGTGCCTAGTCGCACCTGGGCACAGTTTCGTGCGGTGATGTTAGAGCGCTACGGACCACTCCCACCCAGAGATGAGGGTGCACCTGCTAGAGATCCGGATATTTACCGTGATATGCGTCATACACGGTACCAGATATTATCTCAGGCCTGGCACGCATACCCGGGCGAGACGATGAGCCACTATTGGTGGAGGTTTGAGGAGATGATGCATCCCCATGTACCCCAGGATCTTCCAGAGCCCCAGTTGGAGGCAGTGACTCTACTAGTGAACGGAACGCCGCCTCACATCAGACAGCATGTTCCGCAGCCTACCCTACACTCGACCGTCGCTGGAACCCTCGACGATATCTTAGCGGCAGAGATCATTGCTCAAAACGCCGGGAATGATGCTCCAGCGAACCCTGAGCAGCCCCCAGTCTATGATGCTGATGAGCCCGAGCCACAGTATGAGGTCGGACCGCTTGAGGAGGAGATGGAGCACGCCCAGATTCCACTCATCATCATATCTAGTGATGATGAAGACGAGGAGGATCCCGAGGAGATCCCGGACGACGAGGAGGATCCCGAAGAGTTTCCCCTCGAGGACGAGCCACATCACATTGTTCCAGATGACGGGGACTGGGAAGACGATTTAGGGGACGACACGGATTCCGATATATCCGCGGCTTGAGATCGAGGTCCATCCGTTAGATTAGGGCCGTTTTGTTTGGTACCCTCTTTCTTTTGTATTAAAACTTTATTATAATGTATTATGTATATTCGGACGTTAGGATATACTTATGTACGATGGAAGGTGTTAGATCACTTCCATCTTGTTATTTTAACCATGTGTAATTTTTGTAAGTGACAAGTATTTTTTGAAATTATGTATATATATATCAGTACCCGGCACCTTTTTGAAAAAAAAAAAATGCCGAGGGGAATCATGTATTTTGAAAGCTTTGTATTTTGATTATGTACAAAGAGACCGTGCAGACACGGGTTAAATGAAATCAATGATATTTTCATTTCTCTTTACGGGTTTCTTTTTAGAAGTAAATATGTCATTAAATATCTGCCCTTGAGTTATGGCAAGATACAAGTATATTATGATGTTACATGCATGTGTGATGTTTTATGATGTAATGATAATAATTATATGAAAGAAGAGATGTGATTAATATCTTTTCTTGCTATAGAGGTTACAAGATGGTACGTCCAAGGAGAACAATGCCGGTAAATCCTCCAGCACAGGATTTGACCGCCATGTTAGCAAATATTCAACGCCAGCTGCAAGAGCAGCAACAAGAGATGACTCTTGTTCGGGAGCAGCTAGCTCAGCAGAATCAGGGACCCAGAGTCCAAGAGGTTCCACCACCGGCACAGCCAGTCCCTCCGGCAGTGCCGCCAATGCAACCTATTCCTCCGGTAGCCCAACCAGAGGTCAGGCAAGAAATTCCGCGGAACGCTGAGGTTCCAGTGGCCCCGGCTGAAGTACAGATGCAGCCACAGCCGGTGAGAGAGGACCTTCTGTATGAAAGGTTCAGAAGGATGAAGGCGCCCGAGTTCGAGGGGCCAATTGATCCGATAGCAGCCGATAACTGGCTGATCGACATGCAAGTCATTCTGGACTTTATGCGCCTGACCGAGCAAGAGAAAGTACTTTGTGCATCCTTTGCGCTGAAAAAGGACGCGAGGCACTGGTGGATAACAGTGCAGATGAGAAGAAATGTGCTGAATATGTCCTGGCAAGACTTCGTGGACGAGTTCAGGGCTATGTACTACAACAAAGAAGTCTTGGCTGCCCAGCAAGATGAACTCACCAGCTTCACTCAAGGCTCCATGACAGTGATGGAAGCTGTCAAGAAGTTCGAGCAATTGGCCCGGTTGTGCCCGAACTTAATTACCGGTGAAACTGAGAAAGTGCGGTTGATGATGAAGATGTTCCGCACGGATATTGCCCGCCAAGTGAGCGCTGGAGACAGTCCCCCTGTAACAGTATCGGACTGTATTGAGAGAGCCCTGAGAGCCGAGTATTGGATCAACAGGGATAAGGAGGCCAGAGCCCAATTTTACAAGTCCAAGAAAGAAGAGAAAGCTCTAGCCAAGACGAACCAATCCCGTCAATCCACGGAAGCTAAGCCACAAGCCCAGTCCAGCAACCCCAATGCACAAGGTCCCGACAACCCGGAAAGAACAAGCGGAAGGGGAATTTCAACAACCAGGGACAGCAGAGAAATTTCCCCCAGAAGAGAAACAACCAAGGCAACGAGAGGAACAAGAATAGTTACCCTCAGTGCAACAAGTGTGGTAAGAAGCATCCGGGTGTCTGTCGTCAGGGGACCAACACTTGCTATGTCTGCGGCAAGGAAGGGCACTACGCGAGAAGCTGTCCTCAGAACACACAGCAGCAGTATCAGCCCTATCCGAACAGAAACCCCCAACACCAGCAATTACATGCAGTCCAGGCTACACTCGAAGGTCCATCGATTGCCCAGGGTAGATTGGAGGCACCCGAGCCATAGGCCAGGATCTACGCTTATACAAGAGGAGATGCAGAAGCGGGCACCTCCAACGTGGTGACAGGTCAGCTTTCTATCGCCACCTATGATGTAATTGCCCTATTTGATTCTAGCGCTACCCACTCGTTCATATCGATGGAGTTCGCTCAGAAGTTAGGCAGAGTAGGGAGTAGAGTAGAGCAGACCTTTTCGGCATCTTTGCCATTGGGAGAAGTTTTGTGGTCCAACTTTTGGATCCAAAATGTTCCTATTAGGATCAATGGCAGAGAATTACTCGCAGATCTCATCGCAATCAGGCTACACGATTTCGATGTGATCTTGGGGATGGACTTCTTAGGCCGTCACAACGCAAAGATCGACTGCCGAAAGCGTAACGTCACGTTCAGCCCCTGCGACGATGAGGATTTCAGTTTTCAAGGACAGTCCCGACGTTCCACCACAAAGCTCATCTCCACAATGAAAGCCTGGAAAATGTTAGCCAATGGATGCCAGGGATATTTGGCTAATTTGGTGGACAAGGAGCAAGAAGAAGAATTGACACCGGAAGGAGTTCCTATTATTAGGGAATATCTGGACATCTTTCCACAGGATCTACCCGGACTCCCACCGGAGCGTGAGATTTCCTTCGAGATCGAGTTGCTACCCGGAGCTGCACCAGTGTCCAAGGCGCCGTACAGAATGGCACCGGCCGAGCTAAGAGAACTCCAAGTACAGTTGCAGGAGTTACTCGACAGAGGATTCATCCGACCAAGCCACTCTCCATGGGGAGCACCTGTCCTGTTCGTGAAAAGAAGGACGGATCGTTGCGCATGTGCATCGACTACAGAGAATTGAACAAGCTGACGATCAAGAACAAGTACCCACTGCCCAGGATCGACGATTTGTTCGACCAGCTTAGAGGAGCAGAAGTGTTCTCCAAAGTGGACTTGCGATCAGGTTATCACCAACTTAGAATCAAGGAGTCGGATGTGTTCAAAACGGCTTTCAGGACGCGCTATGGGCATTACGAGTTTTTAGTAATGCCATTCGGATTGACGAACGCCCCAGCTGCATTCATGGATCTCATGAACCGAATTTTCAAGGAATACTTGGACAAATTTGCCATCGTTTTCATCGACGACATTTTGATATACTCGAGATCCAAAGAGGAGCACGAACAGCACCTCAGGCTGGTAATGGAAATGTTGAGACAACATCAGCTATACGTCAAATTCACGAAGTGTGAATTTTGGCTGGAGAAGGTTCACTTTTTGGGACATGTAGTATCAAAAGAGGGAGTTTCTGTAGATCCAGCGAAGATTGAAGCAGTTAGCTCATGGCCGACCCCAGGAACGTTACCGAGATAAGAAGCTTCCTAGGGCTCGCTGGATACTATCGACGCTTCGTAGAGGGATTCTCCAGGATAGCAGCACCCCTCACGGCCCTCACCAGGAAGGACAAAAAGTACGAATGGACTCCAAAGTGCGAGGAAAACTTCCAGAAGTTGAAGAAAAAGCTGACAAGTGCCCCGGTGCTCATCATTCCTAATGTTGATGCGGGAAATTTCGTAATCTACAGCGATGCTTCCAAGACTGGGTTAGGAGCAGTTCTGATGCAGGACGGAAAGGTAGTAGCTTATGCATCAAGACAGCTGAAAAATCATGAACAGAATTATCCTACGCACGATTTGGAGCTAGCAGCGGTGGTCTTCGCACTTAAGATATGGAGACATTATCTGTATGGAAACAAGTGCGAGATCTACACAGATCATCAGAACCTCAAGTATATTTTACTCAGAAGGAGCTCAATATGAGGTAAAGAAGATGGCTGGAGTTAGTAAAGGATTACGACTGCGAAATCCTTTACCACCCTGGAAAGGCCAACAGGGTAGCCGATGCGCTGAGTAGGAGATCAGTAGGCACACTGATGTCCATTGAAGCACTTCCAAGGCGTTGCAGAAAGAGATCAGTAATTATCAACTGGAAATAATCACCGGGAGATTGGATTCACTGACTCTTCACTCAGATTTGCTGGACAGAATCAAGGCGCATCAGGGAGAAGATTCTTCGTTAAGGAAGGCGCGACTTGCTGATCAGGACGGCAAGGATTTTACGACTTCTGCAGATGGAATAATCCACTTCAAGAGACGGATTTGGGTTCCAAAAGTGAAGGATTTAAAGGAACAAATCCTAAAAGAGGCACACCAGACGCCATATTCTATACATCCAGGAGCTACCAAGATGTACAAGGACCTCAAGGAGACGTACTGGTAGCCCAACATGAAGAATGACGTGGCAGAATTCGTATTGACTTGCTTAACTTGTCAGAAAGTTAAGGCAGAGCATCGACATCCCGGAGGCGAACTACAGAAAATTGAACTCCCAGAATGGAAATGGGAGCAAATTACGATGGATTTCGTAGTAGGATTGCCAAGGACGACAAGTGGGAATGATACGATTTGGGTCATTGTCGACAGATTGACCAAATCAGCCCATTTTATCGCCATCAAAGCCACATTTTCAGTAGAAAAATTGGCCGAACTCTACGTAAATCAAGTCGTCAAGCTGCACGGAGTGCCAAGATCGATCATATCCGACCGCGATGGGCGTTTTACTTCGCGTTTCTGGACCAGCGTTCATATGGCAATGGGGTCGAGATTAAAGTTCAGTACTGCATTTCATCCCCAAACCGATGGTCAATCGGAGAGAACTATCCAGACGCTTGAAGATATGCTGCGATCGTATGTCTTGGACTTCAAAGGAAAATTGGGATCAGAAGCTTCGTTAATCGAATTCTCGTACAACAACAGCTATCACTCTTCGATCGACATGGCACCATTCGAAGCGTTGTATGGGAGAAAGAGCAGATCGTCAATTAATTGGCAAGAAGTCGGCCAGAAGCAGCTACAGAAGACAGACTTCATCAAAAAGACCTCTGAGGATATCCAAAAAAATCAAACAAAGGCTCGACATGACTTTCAGTCGTCAGAAGAGTTACGCTGATAAGCGTCGCAGACCTTTGGAATTTCAAGTTGGGGACGCAGTCTTCATAAAGATTTCTCCAATGAAGGGAGTAATGAGGTTCGGTAAGAAGGGAAAGTTGAGCCCGCGCTACACAGGACCGTTCGAGATCCTGGAAAGGGTTGGAAAAGTCGCATACAGACTCGCTTTACCGCCAGAGCTATCATCGATGCACGACGTTTTCCACGTTTCGATGCTCAAGAAGTATATCTCGGACCCTTCCCACATACTTCATCAGGAGCCGGTAGAGGTTCAGACTGATATGACATACGAAGAGAAGCCTGTCAGAATCCTCGATAGGGAAGACAAGGTCCTGAGGAACCGAACGATTCCTATGGTCAAGGTTTTGTGGAAGAATCATGCGGTTGAAGAAGCGACATGGGAAGTCGAGAGCGACATGAGAAGAAACTACCCCGAATTGTTCTGATTTTCGAGGACGAAAATTTTTAAGGGGGGTAGATTGTAACACCCGAGTTTCTTCGGTTTACATTTTATAGAAATTTCGTGTAAACATTTACCGTAATCGGTATTTCATGAGGAAGTTCGTTTTAGAACTTAATTTTGTGAAACGAGTTCTTAAGATTTATTAAGACTCGAAAACAAATTTCATGAACTCGCAAAAGACCTTTATGAATGAAAGGAGGTCGTATTTGCACATTTCAAGACAAGTCGACGTTGACCGATAAGTCAGTTAGACCAAAACGGTCGAAAACGTGAAACAAGAATTTTATGATCGCAGTACAAGCGAAATTACTGCTAAAAAACTCATTTCTTGATCAAGATGAGTTTGAATAGAATTAAAATCACCTTAGAAAAATCAAGCATACTAAGCTAGGGTTCAGGGCGAAAGGATTCGGAAAAATAAGAGAAAAATTTTTCCGATCGAGTTTTTCACAGATCGAAATTTTAAATGCAATGTAATTTTTGATACTGGGTATTAAAGCACCCCAGTATTAAAATTTATTGCAATGTGTTGAAATTACACAATTTTTTCAAAAAGAATGAACCAAACAAGCCTTTAAGCTTAATTACATCACAATTAAGCTAAGTTAGGACATAACCCTTCACACACTTGGACCAATGAGCATGTGACACCTCATCTATGAGTTGTCAAACACTCCCCATTTCTCTCCCCCTCATGGCCGGCCACTCCAAGCCCCCTTTGGGCAATAGCTTGCAAAAGTGAGGACCAAATACCAAGATTGGATGCAAATTTACCTTGGAAAAGAAAGCTAGGATTTCCCCTAGCTAGAGGCACTATTCCTAGGGATTTCAAACCCCAAAAAGACAGCAGCCATTAACCCTCTTTCTCAGCCAAAGACTTTGGCATTTCCACTCCAAGAAATCCGAAGGAGAGAGAGAGAGAAAGAGAGAGCTAGAGAGATCAAAAGAAATCAAGCCAAATTGTGTGAGAAAACCCCCCTAAAGTTCGGTTTTCTTGAGTGATCAAAGGAGAGATTGTTCAAAATTTTTCCCCTCTTTTTCTCATCATTGCCGAGTGTTTGGGAGGTGAGAAAATCCAAGAAAAATTTCGGGTTTTAGCTAGAAGCAAGGGTGGAGTGAAGGTGTGATCTAGAGCCAAGAAAAACCAAGGTTTTTGTGAGTTGGTGCTAAGAAGATCCACGAATTTTTAAGGTAAGATTTTTGAGTATTTTCTTCTCTTTTGCCAAGGTTAGTTGGGGGAGGAAGCTAACAAATTTTGTGACCTTTTTTGAGGTCCAAACCGTGCACCTTGGAGGCTAATTTTCGACTAGGATCAAGCTAGTGACACACCGGATTTCTTGAGGTAAAAATCCGAACTTACCCTAGTTTTTGGTTCAAATTTTTGGTTCATTTTCTCAAGGGTTTTACCATGTATTTCAAGCACAAAAAGTTGTAAGAGCTTAAGCTCATAATTTTCGGTTTTAGCCCTAAATAGCTTAGGTTATATTTTTATGCTTGATTTAGGTTTTTGAGGTGATTATTTTGCATGTTTGGTTGGATATATGCTCTATGATTTTTGTGTGCTGGAGATGCATGCTAGGGTTTCTATTTTAAGGGTTTTATGTCCCTAATATGTTTATCAAAATTCTAGATGCATGTTCTAGGGTTTGTATGATGATTTGGTTGAGTTATGTTGTATGTATGTTTTGTATGTTTCTCTCTCAAAACCGTGGACCAAGGGGTCTCGGCCTTGAGTCGAATCCGCAAACATGGGATTTTATATTTTATGTGTATGAGGGACGTTAGAAGACGTGCATGTGTTAGTAGGTCCCGCATTGGGCGGTCGAGCTAGAGCAACGCATAAGAACGTAAAAATTGGACTAACACCAAAACTGCTCTCGGGTCCAACACCCGACAGCTCGGAAAAGTGGAATTTACAGGTCCTTAGAGGCCGAATGGCTTAAAACACGAAAGTTGTTCGTTAGGGTGTTTCCTAGGGGACAGCGCGGACAGATTTCAAAAATAAGGCTCCAATGGCCTTTGTTTTTAAGAAAAACCGAGAACTGGTCAGGGTGATCAAGTTCCAACGATTCACATGTGTTCAAACAAAAACTGGTATCAATTGAGCCAGAATCAGAAAATGTTCAAAACATGAAAGTTTTAGATCTTTTTGTTAACTACAACTTTTATGTAGAAAGTGTTTCCAAATTCGTTTTAGATTTTAAGTTATGAATTTTCAAACAAAAGCCGTGCAGTGAGCAAAATCTCATGCACGGGATTGTCTAGACCAATGACTAGGAAAAACGTTTTCTAACTTTCAAACATCATTTTCAAACCCGAAAACCGTTCCAAAGGCGGTTTTCGATCCCCAAATGTTTTATAGAAATATTTACAAGTGTTTTGTAATTTTCAAGACAAGTTTGGGTGTTATTCACCAAACTTACTTAAATAAACAAGAAAATGATATTTTTAAACAAGTTCAAGGTTTTCAAGATTAAAATGAATAAGATACTGCGTTAGTAGCCGGAAAATTATTCCGAGTTACTAGGGCCTTGCCCAAGCCCAGAGTTAACCTTGCGGTTTAAGGTTTAAGTTAAGATTATGATTCTCTACATGAACCCTTAATTAATATTTCTGTTGTGGGTTACGCCGTGTGACCCCTTCACATGTGATTAGTAGAGGGACATATAACCGATATATATATATATATATATATATGTTGGTTTAATCCGACATTAAACGATCCTAGAATAGAGACCTTACGTGTAAACGTCCATGGGCAGGAGGTGACCTGCGAGCGTGCTCTGGAAAGGAAATTAGATCACGCGAACAACGAAGACAAGGTAAGTACAACGCCGTCTACAGCATAGGCTAGAGTTGTATGTTTACCTAACATGTTTGCTTTACACTTTTTAAGTGTTATTTGATGATTGCTCGATGGTTGCAATATGCTTACTGTATGATTAATGTTTCAAATGTTAATGCCATGCTTTAAAAGTATGTTTCAAGTATTGTTATTATGCTTACATGAAAAAGTACGCATGTCCATGCATTGATAGAACATGAGATTAGGAGACAACATATAAGTATGCTCACTAATCTATCAAGTGGAAAGATGTCAAGAAAGACATACAAACAGAACGTTTGAGAAAAGGCCACAAGAGCCAGTGTCGTGCCCCCTGATGACGATCGGGTCGAAAGCTTGGGAAATCTCCTCAAGCTGCGCGCCGGGTACGAGCACATCAAGTTAACGGGCCCACAAGTAAAAATTAACAAGATAAAGTGTGATACAAGAAAGCAAGCATAACTGGACATAAACGGTTCATGCATTTCACGATAGAACGTCATGTTTAAGATGAAGAAATCGATGATATGATGCCATGTTTATGATTTCACGTTTAAGATGCCATGAAAAAGGT
The DNA here is from genome assembly GCA_009761775.1 of Ficus carica. Classification (NCBI taxonomy): domain Eukaryota; kingdom Viridiplantae; phylum Streptophyta; class Magnoliopsida; order Rosales; family Moraceae; genus Ficus; species Ficus carica. The sequence goes on from CM019746.1 coordinate 16,694,024, forward strand.
TATGTATGTTTCTTCTAATTGATTCGCGGTATAGGAGTTGTACTTGCTGAGCTTTCGCTCATTGTCTGAAGTTTATGCTGTAGGTAAACAGCCTGTTCTGAAATAACTGCATGGTGGAGGGTGAAGCCGGTGGCTGTGAAATGATGAATGGGTTGGGGTTCGCAACTCCGATGGATTTAATTAAGAAATCTATTTTGAGAAAACAGACAGTTATTTTATTTACGTATGAGTGTATGTAAATATTTTCTAAGTATAATGCTTCCGCTATTTAAAAAAAAAAAAAAAAAATCCCCACTATTTTCATGATTAAAAATGGGATAAAACAAGTTTAAGTTCAAGCAAGTTAAGTACAGTGACGGCCTGTGCAAGGCGGGTCGTCACATTATTATTCAAACTTGTACAACGAAGTTTTGTGGGACATGATTCCCAATCAAGCAATGGAGAAACGTTAATAATATCAGGCTAGGTGGCCATAGCCTTTCCATAATGATTAAGGTTCTGCAACAACCTAACATACTGTGAGATAATTGCAATGTGATCAAATAAGTCTACCAAGAATAAGTCAATAAGTGCTCTGTAAGAGATGAATGTAATATTAGATCTTCTTGGGCGTATAATATAGATGAAAACTCTTCTGAAAGTTGAAATTTTGAAGCAGAATAAATTTATAATTAACAATCATATACTTTTGTTAAAATAATTGAAAATTATTAATTCGAATTGTTGTAAAAAAATTGACACAGAGATTGTAGGCATAGCTTAGCGGTAAAATCATACCTGACTCCACCTAAAGGTGTACAGAATTTAAATCCCCTACTCCAAGTTAAAAATATAAATAAATAAATAAATAAAATTGACAGATATTTTTCTTGATATGTTGAAAAGAAAATTTGAAAATTATTACTTTGGATTGTTGGGACGATTTGACAGACATATGTCTCGATATGGTGAAAGGAAAAATTAAACAAAGAGCATGAAACGAAAAAAAAAAAAAAAAATCTTCTCAGAAAGTTACTTTTTAAATAATTTTATTGCATTGTTAAAAAAAAGTGGAATATCCCACTGATAATTTGTTTTATTAGTGCCCATTAATCAGTTTGTTCTTACCCTTATTGTCCAACTTATACATATCTTGCAACTTGTACGGCTCAGATATTAAGCACTATATAAAGCCAATTTAGAATCCATTCCAATTCACTGCAGTTGGAAATCAAAAAAGAAGAAAAGCATTACAAGGTAGCTTTAATTCCTCATGAGTTTTCTCCATATATGTAGCTTGCTAGATTGTTTTTCATAAATTTTTCTTGCTAATTAATTTACTAATTACTCTAAATGCAATATATTTCTCTTATATATTTATGTATTTATTTTTTCAGAATTTGATCATCCATCTTTAGTACTTTGAAGCAATCATCATGAGGACCGTGCTTGTAATTTCTGTTGCCCTTGTCTTGGTTGTGGCATGCCTTCAAGCCGCCGATGCGAAGCCAAAGTACACCATACCGGAGAGTCCCCCGGATGGACGGAAACTATCCGGTACCGCGGCTGTCATCCGTGGTGTCGGCCGCCGTCTGCTTGAAGCTAATACTGTTGTCAGTTCACCTAACACAGATGAAAAAGATGATCATAATCGCCGCACCTTTTTTACGCCAAATAGTAGACCACTGGATTATAACTCGCCACCCGCCTGATGAAGTAAACTTTCACATGTGATCATGAAGCTTATCTAATTGTGTGTGTGTTTGTGTGTATAGGTTGTGCAATTATATGTGTGCCTTAAATATAAGAAAAAGTGAAAAGCCAACATGTTGGCTAACTAGGCTAGTTACGTCCAACCTGTTCTGGTTTGAAATCACCATGATCACTAGCTTCTTATATATGTTGTGGCGTACATATATCTGGCTTATACATATATAGGTCTGTTATATGTGCATATATATGCTCGCCAGTGTACCTTTTGTAATTACGTTGAGATAAATAAAACGCGACGCATGTATACTCATATTACATATGCAAGGGCACGTGTGGTTATCTGGTAAGTTCATATATTTCAAACGAAAATAAAAAATAAAAACTAAAAAATGAAAAAAAAGGGCTAAAATGATGTTTAGGTTAGCCTAGCGCCTCATAAGATATGGTTAACAGATCAACCCATTTAGTCAAGCCTATATTTACAGCTCTATTCGTATATTAAATTACTCTCCCAATCTAATTTATTAATAAAAAAAATAAAAAAAATAAAGAAGTTTATAATTTAGCCACAACAGTTAACAAAATAGGAAAATAAGAACCAGAATCACCCCTATAGAAAAAATCAACCAAAAACAATTGTAATATAAAAGTGGTTTTGGAGCCTCTTGATTATATATAGTGACTTTCAAAAATGTTAATTTATATTTTCTAAGAGGCCACTCCCTCTTAGTGATTCGGGATACTGAAGAGTTTTTCAATTCCAATACTAGTTATCCTCTCACATCATTTATATAGAAAATAATATTCAGAGGGAAGACTTGATATGAAATAGCTTTCTCAAAAAGAGAAAACTTAATTAATTTGGACATATAATTATAATTCCACTATGCCGATTGTAATCCAGCTGACTTGTTGAAGTTGTGATAAATCTCCATTATACGGCTCTACTACTCCGGTATTTTTACAAATTGAATGTCCGGCTGTTCCGCTATTCACTAAAAGCAATAATGACTCATATTCTAGTAACATTACGCATAACAATGGCAAATATGGGATCGTCGGTAACTAGTTCTAAACCCTCACATGATGTTGCCGATCTATTTCTGAAAATTTTACGACATTTCATCATGTACAAATTTAGTTTTTTGTTTTCCTCTATATCTATTTTTTTTCTTTCTGATTGTGGTGTGTTGAAAAATGATGTTAACAACGAACTAAATATCAATGTTTGCCCACCATGAGCTTCGCATATTACTCAAGTTAATTGGCATTTTCCTCTTCTATATACGGTGGATTAAAGTTAACACACTTAAACTGATTGAGTGCGTTATTTTAACTTCTTTGGATAGATCTAGAGATCATGAGGAGATTTTCAAGATGTGTGTCGAGGTCTGTAAGATTTTCCAGTTGTTCATTTATGCGACGGAGCTTTTGGCGGCTTTAAACGCTATTTCTATTGCTCATATACTAGTAAAGGTTTTGTTGAATCTTCCGATGGAGTTCTGTGGTTCTTTATTGGTGGTTGACGCTCTTCTTAACAAAAGAAAGAATCCACGGAGGGTCATGGTGTTGGCTATAATTACAGAGTCAAACAAAAATTTCAGTAAGGACATGCACTATTTTTTTGAAATAAATAATCATCTATCAGGGGTAAAATTATAGTTATGGCTGTATGGATAATTTTTAACTTTTAGTGGGCAAAATAAATAATCATAAAATTAAAAGGAAAAAATTTCAATGGGGGATGACAATTTGGCAACATCATGCTGAGAATTGAGATGTTGGAGTAGTTTGGTTTTGGTGTTCCTTTAGCGAGTTGGAGGATATATATATATATATATATATATATTCTTCAGCTTGCATATATTAAAAAATATATATATGTATATTTTCTTATATGTAAGAATATTTTCCCACATGCAGGGTTTCTTCTTTGTAAGATTTTCACGAAAATAGAGCTTGTGGTCTTTTTGGCCATCCCTAACCTAATACATTTTCTTACGGTTGTTCCTATTTTTATTTTTTATTTTTTTACTTGTGATATAAGCCTTTGGTTCTGTATTTTTTTCTTTTATATGTTTTTAGACTTTAAATTTTTTTGCTTTTCGAGAGCTTGATATTTAGGATACATAGTAATATAAGTACCAATCTAGTTAGAATTAAAGTGCCAAACTTTTTTATGTTAGTTGTTTTTTTCTATTAATTTATTAAAAAATATCTTAATTAATTAATTAAATGTATTTTTACTCTAATGCTAGTTGCTCTTTCTCATCATTCACTTAAAACAGTTAATCATTTTGACTTTTATATCAGGTAATAGATTATCATTACAACATTCACCGATTTAATCATCATGAAAGAAGACTTGAAATACATATGTTCCTTTATTGGAGTAGTTTAAAAAGATTAAGCCTCCGTTTGGTGTTACGGTTAGAGTTAAAATTTTTAAGTTGGAGTTGATTAATTTTTTAAAAACTAGTTATAATTTTTATTGACTTTTCAGAAAAAAAAAAAAAAAAAAAAAACTTAGATAAAAAATTAAGAATGAGTTGGTTTACCAAACATAGCCAAAAAAAAAAAAAACACGGGATAGATCAAACTTCTGTAGCAGAGAAGTGAAGGTAAATATTGAAATAGATTAAACAACTAATCTTACAAATATCTGATTCTAAAAATAACGTTAAGATTTAATGATAGAAAGGCATTCAATACATTAATTTTTTAAGGAACATAAGCTTATATAAACAGTACGTTTTTATTGAGAAATATTGTAATAATCAACTGTATAGTAATTATTCATTCAGAAAAAGTACTGGTAGTTTTTTTTTTTTTTTTTTTAAACTTAGTACTGGTAGTTTTTATACTAGCAAGATCTGTATTCTAAATTAATATAGCTTATATATAAACTTTAGAAGAAGAAATAATTTGTGATATTAGCATGATCTTAACTTTATATATTTCACTATATGTGTATATATATATATATATATATTTGCATACACATTGTACTATATATGGCACTGCTATTTCTGGTTTTAACCGTTAATTAACTTAATTACCAACCATAATACATGCATGCATGACGTTAATTAGGGAACTTTAAGTACCCCATGTCCTAGCTAATTATATATTTTTACATAAAATTATATTTATGTGTAGCTTTAATAGTTCATGACCAAAAGAGCAAATTAAGAAAATGTGCTGAAAATAATAATTGCAGTTAAGAAATATTTTTCACTTTTTCCCACTAAATACCATTCAAACTTGTACAATATTGGTGGAAAAATGTTAATTATCAGGCTTAAACAATCATTACATTTTGGGTGGTGACCACAACTTCTCCATAATTAAATGTGCCAAAAATAACTTAGTAATCACACAGTAATTGTCGGGAGATGAATGTAATACTAGACCTTCTTAGTCGGATACCATAAATAAAGATTCTTCTGAAAATTGAAATTTTGAAGCGGATGATAAACTCACAAATCACCAATCATATATTTGCCAAAAAAAAAAAAAAAAAAAGGGAAACTGCGTTGTTTTGGATTTTTGAGAAAAATAGATCTGTACGTACATTTTAAAAATCGAATAGAAAGCCTGAAAAGAAAAAAAATATATATAATCTTCTTATAAGTTTAGGAGTACTTGGGGTGAAAACGGTTTCTAATTGATAAAATTGTAATGTTTTCTTTTTCGTTGATTAAGTTATGCTTTTGAATCTTATATGCTTTAATGTATTTTTTGAAAAAACAAAATTTTTCTTATTCAAAAATAAATTACTGTAATATATTCCCACTGCTAATTTATTTTATAATTAGTGCCCATTATTCAGTTCTTTCTTATCCTTTTAACCAACTTGTAATATATATATATATATATATATATATATATTTCAATAGTTCCAATATTAAGCACTATATAAAGACAACTTTAGAATCCATTCCAATTCACTGCAATTGAAAATAAATAAAAAAAGAAAAAAAAGCACTTACACGGTAGCTTTAATTCCTCAGTTTTCTATCTATAGCTTGCTATATATATATATATATATATATTTTTTTTTTTTTTTTTCAAATTTCCTTGCTAATATATATTATAACTTTTGATTACTCATTAATTAGTAGGCTAATTCTCTTATTTTATTTTATTTATTTTAAGATTTCAGAGTTTGATCAGCCATCTTCAGTACTCCGAATGCATCATGATGATGAGGACCTTACTTGTAATTTCTGTTGCACTTCTCTTCGCCGTGGCCTGCCTGAAAGCCGCCGATGCGAAGCCGACGGTCACCCAACCGGTGGAACCGGAGGGGCTGAAACCATCTGAGCGTGCCGCGACCATCATCGGTCGTGGTGGCGGCCGCCGCCGCCGTCTGCTTGAAGCTAAAGTTGTTGTCAGTTCACCAAAGGAAGATGAAACAGATGACAGTCACCACATACATACTAGTTCAGCTAATAAACCAATACCTGATAGTATACAACCGGAGAAAGTGCCACCGGGTCGCGCCTGAAGTACTTTCTGATGTGATCATGAAGCTTATCTTGTGTGAGATTATATATGTACGAATATAGGTATATATGTTTTAATACGTGTGGCTTAGTTATAATAAAGTGAAATGCCAACATGTTAGGCTAACTAAGCTAGCTACCAACATGCTCTGGTTTGATCACCATGATCACTTTGATTCTCATAATATGGTTGCTGTTAGTATCTGGTAGTATAACATATATATTGGCGGGTATATATACACGTACAATATCTGGCCTATACATATAGCTAGGTCTGTTATAAATGTAGATATGCTCGCCGGTGTGTCTTTTTATAATTAAGTTGATATAAATAAAACGCCATATGCATATATACTCATACTATATATGCAAGGGCATGTGTGGGTTTTGTGCGTTCTTATGAAGAACTATCTGGTACCAGGTCATTCCATATATTTCATATAAAAAATTAATAAAAATTTATATACATAGGTTATACGGGTCGGTCTGGTTCACGGGCCTAGAAATCTAGCCTTAATCCGACCGATATGTGTAGGATTTGCCCAGCTTGTATCCTTATGTGGGCTGCCGCTAATGCAGAATCTAAGCTTGCGTTTGGAACAAAGGTTTGAAATGAAATTTTTAGATTGGAGTTCATTGATTTTTTAAAAACTAGTTATAATTCTTGTTGACTTTTTAAAGAGTGAGAAAAAAAAAAAAAGATGAAAAAAAATTAAGTTCAAACCTAAGTTCCAAACAAGTCTTAAGATGTGGGTAGTTGACCCATGTGTTTAAGTCCGTATTATACCACTCTACACATCTATCAAACCTCCAATAAATTCAACAATAAAAAATACAAAAACGAAAGAAGTTCATCATCCAATCACAATGGTTAACAAAACAGGAAAATAAGAAACACAACAGAAATCAACCCTATAGAAAAAGGCAAACAAAAACAATCAGAATATAAAATTGGTCTTGGAGCCTCTTGATTTATAGATTGTGACTTATTTTAAAAAAATATATGTTGCTAAGAGACCACTCCCTCTTTGACATCCTAAGTTAGTTAATCGGGGTGTTTGGAGTTTTTTTTTTTTTTTTTTAAAATTCCAATACTAGTTATCCATTCTCACCATTTACATATATATAAATATATAATTTAGTAACAATATGTATCGAGGGAACTTGATATGGGATAGCTTTCTCAATAAGTGACAACTTAATTTTGATATAGTCCAGCCACTATACCGATTGTGATCCAGCTGACTTCTCAGAGTTGAGATCAATCTCCATTAGATGGTTCAATTACTTTAGTTCCTCTACAAATTGAATATACGGCTATTCCATTATTAATTAATGGTAATGACTCAGATTATGACTCAGATTCTGATAATTTTGAACATAACAATGATATGGGATCATTAGTAACTAGGTCTAAACCCTCACATGACGTTGTCGATCATCCATCAGATAATAATGAAGGCGTTCCTATTCCAGTTCGAGTCTCATGGTATATGTACAATTTCTATTGAGCTTTTGGCCTCAAATTTCGCTATCCAATACTTATAATTAAGTAGATGGACATCGTTGCTAGGAAGACCTGGGCTGGTCAAATGTAGGATAATGATCTAGTGACAAACTAAAAAATGGGGAAAAAGAATTTAAGATATAGTGACAACATGACATGGTCTTATAACACTGGGCGTCAAAGATACAAATCAATATATATATATATATGCGGATTTGGTCTTTTCAGTTTCACTAAGCGCTATTTGTGAAGGAATTACCTTTCATCATGTGCAAATTAGTTAGTTAGTCTTTTCATTTCTTTCTCTTTGTTTTTCCCTGATTTTACAAGTAGCCGCGAAATACGGATTGTGTTGATAGTGGCCGTGTCGTGATAGAATGACGTTAACGAACTTAAGATCAAAAAAAAAAAATATATATATATATATATATATATATCATTGATTGTTCATCGAGTGCTTTGCGCACATATATATATATTACTCAAAATTAATTGGCATATTTTTCTTTTAACTTGACACTGATTGAGCATGTTGCTGTGAGTTCTCTTGGTACAGCTAGTTGTGGGGAAATTTTCAGGACGTGTCGAGGTTTCTGTGAGGGCTGTTTTGTCTTTCCAATTGCTATTCTCATAGCTTACCAGGTAGAGCTTTTGTCAATGGTACAGACGCTATTGGTCGAATCTTTGGATAGAATGTGATTCTCTATTGGTGGTCGACGCTCTTCTTAACAAAAGGATCCATTGGAAGGATAAAAGCAAATGACCGTTTGTGATCTCGAACTTCAGAGTAGATCTTCTAACAACTTCAGAGAAGGAAATATTGGGACAGACAGAATTCGCTTCATCATGCTAATTAAGATTTTTATTTAAATATAATTTCTTATATATTTAAGAATTTTATTCCCCTTGAGGTGCTTTTCTTTGTAAGATTTTAACGAGAATAGAACTTGTGGTCTTTTGGCCATCGATCCGTGATTAACCTTATACACTTTCTTAGGGGTTGTTCTTTTATGTTTTTTATTTTATTTTTTCCCTGACGTATCGTGTAAGCCTTTGGATCTCTCATGTTTCTTTTATTTTTAGACTTTGAATATATTTTTTTTTCCCCTTTTGAAGAGCTTTGATACATTGGATAGGTAGTATAATAGGTACCGATACCTAGTTATAATAATGTATAATTTTTTTTTAATCACTTTTTCATATTAGTTGTTCTCTCCTCTTCTTCTATTATACACAAAATCTCCTAGTTAAGTAATTAGTTAAATTTTCACCGGGATTGTAGTTGCTTATTCTCATCACCCACTTAAAAAATTAATAAATTCGATTTATATATCACGTGAAAGGGTTATGATTAATTTTTAACATTCACCGATTTAATCGTGATCAGTAGACTTGAAATATAATTCCTTTATTGGAGTAGTATATAAATTCAGATTACAAAAGTAAAAGTGTTACTGCTAATATTGATAATAACTATTTATACTGCTTGGCGACGTAAAATGTTTTCCTGTCTGATGAGAAGTGGAGGCAAATATTAATACTCTTTGACTAAACAATTATTAAAACGTGATTCTAATCATACTATTACTTAAAAAAAAAAAAAAACGGTGATGATATTTCAGTAGATGCATTAGGATATCTCAATAAAATCGACACCTCTTTATAACAATTACGGTTTTATGATAAGAAGACATTCAACATTACTCTTTTTTTAAGATGATAATAATAATATTACTCTATAGTCCTAGAGAGGAACACAAAGGAACATAATTACCGTATTATATGTATATTTTTTTAATAAATGATAGTGATAAGAATCAATAGGTGAACCAAGATATTCAGATTACGTGGACACCCTTCTAGCTTCCTCTTCATTTTCTCATCCCATTGAATTTTATTAAAATAAAAGAAAAATGACACCATGGTAAAGCAAAGTGTCAATTGCGCATATAGGTGCCTGAAAAGAAGCTATTGCACGCAGGCAACAAACATAAGAAAATAAATCAAAACATAATAGACAACCGGAGCATCAATCTACAACCGGTTTGAGGTGTAAACTCATTAAAAATCTTTTAACCAAAGCTCATTGGAAAAAAGACTAAAGAAAAGAAAGAAAAAAAAAAAAAGAGTGCATATTTATCTTAAAGGTGGAAAGCAGGAATCCGGGAAACTTGCAATGTCACTAGCAAGTGGAAAAGTATAGATGCTGAAAGCACTATTGTTTTGGTCAAGTGAATTGCATATGAGGCCAAACTATCTACCATAAAACTACCTTCACGGAATATGTGCGACGTCGTGTATGTCACGCCCCGACTTACACCATCTACGTAGGGGAACGACTACGTAGACGTGGGCCGGGTCGTCACCTTACTTATATACTTAAATTAAATTTGCGGAAAATTTGGGAAATATATATATATATTTTTTTTGAACTTTATTTTAAAACTTTCAACTGACTGGTAGGTACTTCCTCGAGTACCGAACTTTCAAACCTTCCTTGAAGGCCATCTAAATCATGTTGTAGACCAAACCCGAACTAATGTGGGTTGGTACCACAAGAGGCAACTTGCTTGCCTTATATAAACTTTGTCATCCATACTTAAAACGTCATGAAAATACGAAAACCTTTTTTCATTACAACATATTTTATAGAGTATATATATATATTTTTTTTCAAAAGCTGTGGCAGTGTCCATCCCACATTTCACAGTCCGCAGCACCAGCCTTCCACAGTATTGCATTAGAGATTGCTGGCAGGATACTTACCTACAGCATAGACGTAAGACGTGAGCTTTCACTCAGCAAGTACAACTATCACATCCGCGACACAAAACATATCATTGTGCATGAACCAATTATAATCTCTTATGAATCAATTATGGATTTATAACATAATTTAGTTCTATTCCTTTACATATCATGTGTGCTCGTACCGTGGTACATAGCCAAGGAATGGTTGAAGGTGGCAGTCCGTTTTAACTCAAACCATGAAACACAAAGTTTAACATGGAGTAGTTTAGGTAGCCTTCCAATCCAACTCAAACCATGAACCATACCATTTAAACCCGCCTTTGTGGCAAGTCGGCACGACACAACATCCTACTTGTCTTGTTCTTACCAAGTGATTTAATATTAGTGAACATGCTTCATGATGTCACAATATTATAACATAATCAACATTAGTCAAAACATGGCCTTTTTGAACACATGGCATTTTTGTAAACATGGCATTTTTGAAAACATGGCATTGCATGTCATAACATAACTTAGCATATCATAGCCATAGCATAGCATAACACATTATCACATATCAGCACATTACATCAGGCAACAAAGGGCCTATGCTGTAGGGGGAGTTGTACTTACCTCTCTCGTTATGTCCTACGTAGTGCTGCTTCTCCTCTGGTTACAGCTGCAGGTTTCCTCCTGCTAGTTGAAGGACATAGGTAAGGGTCTAATTAGTATTGTGGAATGTTGGGGATTTAACCAACATGTCTACATATTCCTAGTTGTATGTTCCCGATACTAGATGTCTTACTGGTTTACAAATAGTAACCCTATACCTTAGCCCAGTTTATTAATCTTGGTGTCCTTTAGGGTTATCTTGACTAACCCTTAAGGTTATACTAAAATCCACTTGTTAGTCAACCAAAGTCAACTATGATCAACAATGGTCAACTTCGGTCAACTATGGTCAACCATTGTTGGGTCAACCTTGGGCTTTGGGCTTGACCCAGTAACTCGGGTATAACTCCCGGTTACCTTTCGTAAACTAATCGCTTGCTATACTCCAACTTGAAAAATTCATTTTCCCTTACTTGGAAAATTTAGGGAAATTAATCCCAAAACTTCATAAAAATCCTTTACTTAAATCGTAAAAATCCAAACTCTTGGATTAGTGCTTTATAAAATCATTTGAGGTTGAAAACTGCCCTTGGAACAGTTTTCCATAATCGAAACAATAGTTTGTAGTAGAAAAATAGTTTTCTAAAGACATTGGAAAGGCTAGTGGTGCAGGAATTTTCGGATTCCCTGCGCACCCTTCGAAAAACGATCCCAGTTTAAAAATCGGTTCATAATCTGAAAAAGTTTTCTTCATGAAAGTTGTAGCTCTCGCAAAATACTAAAACTTTCGTGTTTAACAAAAATTCCAATTCAGCCTATATTCGTCCCAGTTTTTGTTTGAAACTGGCTGATCCCGAAAAACTGAGTGAAAACTGGGTCTGGGGATCAGCCACGGGTTTTGGGGTAAACGGAGGCCATTGGAGCCTTATTTTTGAAAACGGTTCACGTATCCCTCTAGGAAAAACCCTTCTGAACAAATTTTATGTTTTAAGTTTCTCCAAATTCGGCCTCTAAGGGCCTCAAATGTCCCTTTTCCCGAAACTGGTCAGTTTTACCCGAAAATGACAGTTTTCGGTTTTAAGTTCATTTTACGTAAATTTTACGTGCACACTACCTCGAACGGCTTCGGCCGTGAGCCTACGACAACCTGCAGTGCTTCTAACGTAAAATATGCAGTCATACATCACTTAAACATCTTCATGCAAAGCAAAACCCTTGGGTGTTCTTGCACCAAACCAGGGTTTGCAAAACGTTTGATTTGCAACACCATACATCAATCAAACACAACCCTAAAATCCTAATTAGGGCAGAAATTAAATGAGCTTATGCTCATACAAATCAAGCTTGAAATACATTTAAATTTCCCAAATGAAATTTAAATAAAACACTTAGGGTTAGAGGATTTATACCTTCCCTTTTGGCTGCCAACAAGTCCGGATTTCCCCTCCAATTGGGGTTCCAAATTTTCGGCCTCTCCCACATGAAAATACACAAAATTTAAATCAAAACCTAATTAAAGAACTAGAGGGGTTTAGGAGGATTGGATTACCTTTACTTCTTGAGATTAGATCTAACTTTGGATCTAAACTTTTCTTCTAACTCCTTGCTCAAGAAATCCGGTTTCCCCTCTATGGAATTTCTCTCCAAATTTTCGGCCTCCACACCTTCCTTTCTCTTCCTTTCTTTCTAGCTTTTTCTTCTAATTTTTTTCTAGCTTTTTGCTCAAGAAAAACCGACCAACACATGGTCTTTCTTCTCCCTTGAAGTTCGGCTTCTAGTGGAAGGAAAAAGGAGAATGAAAAGCTAAAGTTTTTCCTAATTACATCTAAGGGTTTACTTGCTCAACAAGCCCCCCCCCTTAGGTGATGTTGTGTGGCCTTATTGGCTAGCCATTCCCTTGGAGAACAAGGGAAGACTTCTTTCCATAAAATCCAATGAGGATTTGATGAGGTGTCCCCCCCCTAGATGATGTGGTCGGCCATGAAGACTAAAGATGCAAGTGCTTGCTCAACAAGCCAAGCTTGCATCACCTAGCCTATGTCACCTTGGTGACATCATTTGTTGACATCATCAAGCAAAAATTTGCTTGCTTTCCAAGCCATACACAACCGGCCTTTGCATGTGTGGGAGCCAAAAATTGGCTTGCTCAACAAGCCTTTCTAGAACATACACTTGTCACCATGCTATCAAGCCATGTGTGAACCAAAATTGGCTTGCTCACCAAGCTTCTTGATTGCTTATCTCTCCTTGCTTGTGTCACCTTGCTTACCTAAGCATATTTCCTTGTTTTCCAAGGATGAAAAACCGACCATAGCATGTGGGAAGCAAGGAAAAATCTTCTCAAACTTATCTCTAGCTTAATTGCTTGTTCCAATGCAACCAAGCTAACTAAATTTGTAATCAACCATGGGCTTAGTTCAATCCTAGTTGGAAACTTGGTTAGGAATATCCATAAATTCCATAATTCAAAAATTACAAAATTGCACTTTAATCCTTAATGACAAAATATTTACACTTTAGTCCCTGTGAGGTGGACAGTGTTGGTGGAGCCACTTGGCTTCAATTCCATACCTAATGGTCCACTAAATTCCCAAAATCCTTAATATTGGGTTGCAGTCCATTTCTCTACTAACTCAATCAGTACTAATACTGTTTTTCACTTAAAACAGTACTGTTTCACTAAATTGCAGTCCGGAGTTCATCTTCGTAAAATTGGACTGTGTATGGATTTTTCTTCTTAGAACTTGAAACTGCTAAATCCCCATTGCTCCAAATATTATTCACAATTATTCTAGAGCGATCTCATACCTTGACTTTTGGTCAACTTTGACTATCTTGGTCAAACTTTGACCATCATGAAATCATGAAATTCAACACGTCATTTTCCTTAAAATGCCTTATACTGGCCTAAGTAATCCATCGTTGAGTCTCGTAGCTAATTAACCGAGAACTCAAACTTATACCGATATTCTATTCCAAACATGATCTAGACTTAGGTTTTCCTTGTTCAAAGGAAATCTAGAGTCATAAAAATTCGGGTTATTACAGTGTAGTTGCTTGTACTAGGAAAATTAAGGGCATTTAGGGACCGGAGTACTTTCCTTAGCAAGAGGTCAACTACATAGGTGGACATAAATGACCGTATCATAGGATAAATTATTGAGTTGGTTCTTTTAAGTTTATGTAACTTTGATTTACGATATTTGATTCCTAAATTACTAGTTAGTATCACTTTTTGATAAAATTACTAAAGTATTATGTTTAAAAATTAACGGAAATGACTATTGTAGTAATATTTTAATAGTTTAAGGACATTTCAATTATATATATATAAAAATAAAAAAAAGATTATGGATCAAAATTACACAAACTTAAAATTTAGGTAGTAATGAGTAATTTACCTTGTATTACATAAATATCTGTGTTTTTATTTGTTATAATTATATTATTCATAAGCTGTATAGTAATAATTATATGTCCATTCATAAACAAGTACTGGTAGCTAGTTTTCATTCTAGCACGATCTGAACTGATCAATTATAGCTTCTAATTACATATATATATATATATATATCTAGATCCACTAGTAGAAAAAATAATTTTGAGATATTGATTGTTATAACCTTAACTGTTTCACCGAATGCATATTGTATCACAACTGGTATATATTTCCGACATTACCGTTAATAAACTAATTACCAACAACATGCATAATGAATATGCATGACTTTAATTAGGGACCTTTGAGTATCGTAATGTCCAAGGTGCGTAACTATTTATAAAGTACTGAAGTACTTATATAAATTCTGTGCCGTTGTAATATTTTCTTGGTCAGCACCATTTATATATGTAAGATTAATATCTCATGAACAAAAGAGCAAATTACGAAAATGTGCTAAAAATAATAATTGCAGATACGATAAATATATATATATATATATATTTCACTTTTTCCCACTTACCATTCAAACTTGTACAATGGAGTTGTCGTGGGATAATGTGATTCATAATTAAACAATGAAAAATGCGTTAATTAACAGGCTTAATCATAATTACATTTTGGGTGGCCACAGTCTCTCCATAATTAAGGTATTGCAACAACCTAATATATTATATGATGAAATTTACTTTGTCAACATACCAAGTATAAGTTTGTAATTGCTAGTAAGTAATTGCAATGTAAGAGATGAATGTAACCAGCTAGACCTTCTTGGATAGTCGATATAATAGATGAAAACTCTTCTCAAAAATCAAAACTTTGAAGCGAATTATGAACTCATCTTAATCAATAAATGTTGCTTTCGAGTTTTTGAGAAAAATTGAAGGATCTAAATATTTTGAGAACAAACTTAAACAAAAAGTAAATTTTGGTACGCTCTTAATAATCCTTTTGACACCTCGTTTTTCACCTATTATCCAATTTTTTTTTTCACCCTTTGGGTTCTCTAAAAAACATTTAAATTTATTATTTTAATTGTGAGTTTGAATTTATGATCCAAATAACGTGAACTGAACTGTCTCGTGGATGGGTATTAAATTAGGAAAATCTTAATGATTTCTTTTTGGTTATTACTTATTTGTTTTTCTTTTTTTTGCTCTTGGATCTTTTACTTTAAGATAGTAAGGTTATTTTTTAATTTTTAATTTTTGTTCTTTTTTAATTAAAAAATTTATTTTTAAATAAAATTTTGTTATTAAAAATATCACGGTGGTATATCCCCACTGTTAATGTGTTTTATAAGTGTACATTAATCAGTTATTTCAAAATTTATTAAAAATGTCACTGTGGTATATCCCCACTGTTAATATGTTTTATAAGTGGACATTAATCAATAATTTCTTACCCTATTGCCCAAACTTATATATATATCGAAACATGAAGGCTTTGTAGAGTATTAGAAAATTATGACACTCTTTTTATTGAATATGAACATGATGAATACATAAATACAAACATCCAATATACAAGAGTTCAAATTTGAATAAGTTTCCTATTAAACTTAAGTAAGTTTTCTAATCTTCTAAGAAAAAGGATTAATGAAAATACAAACTATTCACAAAAGAAACTAACTTAAATTAATTTAAAGATCATTTTTGCAACAGTTTTGTTATTAAGCACTATAAAAAGCCAACTTTAGAATCCATTCCAACTCGCTCCAATTGAAAATCAAAAAAGAAAAAAGCAATTATGCGGTAGCTTCAATTCCTTTCTTTTTCTCTTTTTCTCTTTTCATAGAATTTTTCCTCGCTAGTTACTAATTACTACTAGTAAAATATTTGTCTTAATTTTTTTTTTTTTTTTTTGAAGTTTCAGAGTTTGATCAGCCATCTTAAGTACTTTGAAGCATCATCATGAGGACCTTACTTGTAATTTCCGTTGCACTTTTTTTGGTCGTGGCATGCCTGAAAACCGTGGATGCGAAGCCGAAGTACACGGTGCCCAACTCGGTGGATCTGGAGGGGCGGAAACCGTCTGGTGCCGCGGTCATCATCCCTGGCGGCCGTCGTCTGCTCGAAAAAAACTGTTGTCGTCAGTTCACCAAAGACAGATGAATCGGGTGATGGCAATAACTCGCACAAATTTTGTACGCTAGATAGTCAACCACTGAAAAATGGCCACCTTCCGAAGCCCGCCTGCTGAACAACTTTCTCACGTGATCATGAAGCTTATCTTGTGTGTATGTGAAATCACTTTTCTCCATGTGTATACATATACATACATATATATATATGTATATGTATGTATGTATGTATGTGTATATGTTATGCAATAATATATGTGTGGCTTTATTATATATAATAAAGTGAAAAGCCAATTCATGTTAGGCTAACTAATAAGCTAGCTACCACATGATCTGGTTTGATCACCGTGATCATCACTAGCTTCTTATAATATGTTTGCTGATAGTATCTGGTTGTATAACATATATAGGCGGGTAAATATATAAGCGTATACATATAGCTAGGTCTGTTATTTATGTACATATGCTCGCCGGCGTGTCTAATTTATAATTACGTTGATATAAATAAAACGCCATATGCATATATGCTCATAGTATATATGCAAAGGCATGGTTGGATTTGTGTTTTTATTCTTTAAGAAGGTCAGTCCATGTAATTCGTATGAAAAATTACCTCCAAAGAATATCATATGAAAAAATTTTAAAAATAAAAAGGCTATACGTGTTGGTCAATGGTCCGACCTGGATGTTTAGGTTAGCCCGGCCTGGAAGATACCGAATCTAAAATACGGGTAACGGATTGACCCATTTGATCAAGCTTTTATTTGTATATCTACTCATCTATCAAATCTCCAATCTAATTTATTAAAAAAGAGATTAAAAAAAATGTAGAAGTTAATAAGTCAACCACAACGACACAAGAAAATAAGAAAGATAACCCAAGAATCAACCCTATAGGAAAAGGCCAAAAAAAAAAAAAACAACAATCGAAGTATAAATGTGGTCTTAGAACCTCTTGATTTATTATTACCTTTCTTTTTTTAATTTATGTTTTCTAAGAGGTCACTCTTTATTGGACGTCCTTACCTGGTGAGTCGAGATGTTTAGAGTGTTTCAATTCCAATATTAATTATTCACTCTCATCATTTATATATATTTTTTAAATAAACACTATTTAGAGGGAAATACTTCATATGGGATAGCTTCTCAATATAATGCCAACTTAATTTGGGATAAGTCCCACTATATTTTTTATGATCCGGCAGACTTCTAAAGTTATCAATCTCCATTAGATGGTTCTGTTACTATGGTATCTTAACAAATTTAATATAGATAATGACAATTCCACATGTCAACTAATAGCAATAACTCCGATTCGGTAATTTTACGCATAACAATGATATGGGATATCTTCAGTGACTGGTTCTAAACTCTCACATGATGTTGACGATCTTCCCTCTAATAATAATGAAGATATTCCTATTCCATTTCCGGTCAACCATGGTATGCGCACAAATATTTCTGTTGAGCTTCCTTTTGAGCCTCAGATTTCTGTATCCAAACCTTGCAAGTAGATGAGCATGGTCGCTAGGAAGACTTGGGCTGATCTAGTACAGGATGATGAAGGGTTTACTCCTGCTGACTAATTATAAAAACGGGGAAATTTTGTCAAAAGATGGCATCATGACAAGGTCTTAGGAGGCGGAGCTATTGGCGGCTGTAGACACCTATTTCTAATATTGTTTAAATTCTAATGGTTGGCTGAAATATCTTCGAATTGAGTGTGATTCTGGTTGACGCTCTTCTTTGGGTCTGTCTTGTTTCTTTTATTATTGAGTCCCCCCTCTCTCTTGGAGAGCAATACACAGGATAGGAAGTATATACAATAAGTAGCAGCCTAATTAGAATGTGCTAAACTCTTTATGTTAATTGTTCTTTACTCTCAAAATTTTTAGAAGAATCTCCTTATTAATTATTTTATATTTTCACTGTATGTTTGTTGTTCATTCTCATCATTTACTTAAAAGTTAATCATTTGGATTTGTATTAATTAGGTAAATGGATTATCAATATTATAACATTCACCGAATTTAATCATTATTAGAAAGCTTGATACATATATATACTTCTTTATTGGAGTAGTATATAAAGATTAAAAAAAAAAAAAAAACTGTGACTGTTAGTATTGCTAAATCCACTATTTATACTGCTTGCCGACGTAAAATCGGCAAATCAATAGATTTAAAAATAGACAGGTCAAACTTTTGTAGTTGAGAAGCGGAGGTAAATATACATATGTATATTCGAACTCTTTACTTTTTAGTGGAGTATATCATATGTGAAATTATAGATAGTTTTTGCTACAACCACATAAGTGGAGGTAAATATTAGTATTCGAATTTTTTACTTTTTAATGGAGTACATCATATATGAAATTATAGATAATTTATGCCTGCAACCACAGAAGTGGAGGTAAATATTAGTATTCTTTGATTAAACAATTAATATCAACATGGTTATTCTAGTGATCATAATCGTACTACAGTTTTTGAAAGAAAGCATTCGATAACATTACCTTTTCTTTTTCTATATTGCTTTTTTAATATTGCTTCTAATCCTAAAGAAGAAACAAAGAAACATAATTAGCTATTATAATTTGCAAAACTCAATAATTGTCTCAAGTTATTGGGATATAATTTAAAAACATCATTATTGATCCTTTCAAAAAAAAAAAAGTATTTATATAAACTTTCCTGTTTAAAAAAGAAAGGGTTCAAGATTATAGGTGAATACCAATTTCAATTGGCTTCGTTTGCCTTCTTGGAACGGTTTATTATATATATATATATTATATATATATTATTGTCTTTGTTTGTGTTTGGTTCGCCAGTTAGAGATGAAATTTTTAAGTTAGAGTTGGTTAACTTTTCAAAAACTAGTTATAATTTTTATTGATTTTTCAGGAAAAAAAAATAAAAACTGATATGAAAAAGTACAGTTTAATGGAGTTAAATTGAAATGCCAAACGAAGCCTTTAACTTTTATTTGATTTGCTATTGAGACTGGCTTCTGATTTTTATATTTATTTCTCTCCTTTAGTTAGTAAATTAGAGTGGGGAATTTAGTTTATCTCCTCCATTTGTTTAAAAATAATGGTAATATTAGTATACTATAAACTATGCTATTATTATGAAATATATTATTAATCAGCTCATGTATAGTAAATATTCATTTTTCAAAAGTACACTAACAATTTTATATTTATTTGTAGAATTTGAATTTAGTATACTGTCAATTTTTATTCTAGCAAGATCTGTACTTATTTATTCATTATTTGGTTTCGAAAGGGGATGATCTATTCTTAGTTATTATTTATTTATGTCTCCGCTCTAGAAGAAAAAATATTTTTTTGAGATATTAGCATGATCGTAACCTTAAATGTTTCACTGTAAATGCGTATATGACATTGATATACTAACTCTTTACTTTTTAGCGTTGTACGTTATACTTGATACTGATATTACCGTTAATCACTCAATTACCGACCAAATGAATGACGTTAATTAGGAACTTTAAGCACCCAATGTTATAGCTAATAATTATTTATAAACTGAATTAGTATTACACACTATGTATTGTGGTAATATTTTCATGGTCAATCAATATATACACACACACACACATACATATGGGTTGTACCACTAATATTTCTTGACTGAGGAGAGCAATTTAGAAAATGTGGTGAAATAATAATTGCAGACACGAATTTATTTATTTATTTTCCTTTCACTTTTTTCCACTTACAATTCCATCTTCGACAATGGAGTTATCATGGGATATGATTCACAATTAAACAGTGAAAAAACGTTAAATATCAGGCTTAATAATAATTACATCTTGCGTGGCCACAGCCTATATCTTCATGATTAATGTATTACAAGAACCTAATAACACACTCTGTTAGACATTCTTAGACGAAGACTACTATAAAAAAAAAAAAAAATTGAAACTAATTTGAAGCAGACGATGATTACAACCAACAATATTCGCATTCGTACACTGCAATAAAAAAGAGTTGAAAATTGTTGCATCAGGTTTTTGGGAAAAATAGACAGATATCTGGATATTTTGAAAAGATTGATTAAAAGAAAAACCTTCTTATAATCTTATAATGAATCATATACTGGAAGGGTTAAAGAAAAAATCTAATTTGACTGTTTATCTTTTGTTTTGCTTTTGGGTCTTTTTTTTATTTTTATTTTTATGGTTCATTTGCTTTTGGATGTTTTATGCTTAAAGATATAGCAGACTTTTTCTTTTCTTTTTAATAATTTGTTGCTTATTAAAAAAAAAAGATTTAACTGTGATATTTATCTCTCCACTGCTAATTCGTTTTATCAGTGCACCTTAATTAATCAGTTTTTTTAACTAATTAATCAGTTCTTTCTTACCCTTTTGTCCAAGTTTTTTTTTTTCTTTTTTGAGGACACTTTTGTTATATGTATAACTGCAACAGTTCTCATATTAAGCATTATATATAGGCAGCTTCAGAGTCCATTTCAATCACTGCAATTCAAAATCAAAAAGAAAAAAAAAAAAAAAAAAAGCACTATTACACGGTAGCTCTAATTCCTTTTTTATTTTTCCCCTCTTTGCTTGCTAATACTATAAGTATTTTATTTAATACTGATTACTACTAGTGTGAAATATTTTTCTCAAATTTTTATTTTTACAGTTTTATTTTCAGATTTTGATCAGCCATCTTCGGTACTTTGAAGCATCAACATGAGGACCTTACTTGTAATTTCAGCTGCACTTCTCTTGGCTTTGGCATGCCTGCAAGCCACCGATGCGAATCCAAAGTACACCCAACCGGTGGATCCGGAGGGGCGGAAACCATCTGGCCGTGCTGCGGCCGTCATCTCTGGCGGCGGCCGTCGTCTGCTTGAAGCTAATGTTGTTGTCAGTGCACCAAAGAAAGATGAAGACCCTTACGAGCACCGCACCTTTTATTCTCCACAGCAAGTTCCGAAAAATTCACCGAGCGCCCACTGAACTACTACTTATATATGATGATCATGAAGCTCATCCAGTGTGATATATATATATGTGTGTGTGTGTGTGTGTGTGTTTGTTATGCAAGTATGTGTGGCTTCAGATATAATAAAGTGAAAAACCAACATGTTGGCAACGTCCTAACATGTTCTGGTGTGATCACGCGCCATGATCATCACTAACTTCTTAGTTGCAGTTTATTTCTAGTTGTATAACATTTGGTGGGTAGTATACACGAATGTAGTATCTGGCTTCTACATAGCTAGGTTATATAATGTCATATAGATGCTCGCCAGTGCATCTTATATAATTAGTACTTTCAGATAAATAAAACGAAATGCATATGTAATCAGATGATATGCAAGGGCATGTGGTGGCTTGGTGTGTATATATTTCTTTCTTCTTCTTTTTTTTCAGGAATATTACATGTATTAAGTTAATATGCGTACTTGTATAGCAGAGATATCATTACTAATGTCCTACAAAAGATCAACAGTGAAAATTTTGTGAAAAGGAATCTCAAACCCTAGTAGTTTTTATATTATTTTGACAGAACAAGAAACTTTCTCTGGTTTTTTTCTGATCAAAAGAAAGTATGGCTTCAATAGATATAGTAGCTATCTCCTCTACGCACTCCTAAGTTGGGGTATCTCGATCTTCTACATACGTTTTTCTTTTGAAGTCCTTCAATGAATATTTCTTTCAGCGTCTAGGTTAGTCGATGACATTACATACATGAGATATGCATGACAGGATGCTTTTTTGTCATCCTTTCTACTCCTCACTTAATTGTAATGATCATGCGCTTTTTTTTTTTTTTTTTAATCTAGATTTTCCTATTAAATTTTAGTGGACGAAATTTTAAAGGAGGCGCCCTTATATGGTTTATTCCTCTGGGATTAGATCTTGCAACTAGCAGTTTGGTAAACAGTATTTGATGAGCTGTGTGGCACAGTTTTTTTTTTTTTTCGCTTCAAAGCTAATGTTTGGTCTTTTGATTGGGGTTTTCCTTTTGTTTTGGCTAATTCGGCTTGGGGTTCTTATATTTTGGTTTTCTTTGCTCTTTTTGGGCTAAGTTACTATCTTTTTCTTTGTATTTTTCTTTTATTAATTAATGAAATACTGAGTGACGAATTTGTTGGTGGATTTGTAATTAAGTACGCGTCAATCTAGCTAGTTGTGATGTTGCTTACTGTCTTTAACATCAGTTATTCCCTTTTACAATTCCATTTACGAAAGGGGGAAAAGCTCCATTGAGAGTTTATACACACACACATAAATATATATATATATATGTATGTATTACTAAGACGACATTCATCATAAAAAATTTACAACTTATTGTGATGAGGAGTAAAAAAGAGATGAAATTGGAATGAGTGTTTTTAGTCAAAGTATATACCTTCATAGTTTGTAAAAATAAAATGTTAAATCGAAAAATAACTAAAACTAACACGCATAATTATGTAATTAATTAACCCATAACATAATAAAAACATCAAGAGTACACGAGTGAAATAACTTAAATGACCATATATGGCCAGGACTGGCTAGGCAATAATAAGATTAGAGTGCCTAAAATTGGATTTTAAACTGGAAATTGGGATGTACTACCATTTTTTTTTTTTTTTTTTCTAATAAATTGAGGAGAGAAGCGAACCGAAAGTTAAAAAAAAGAAGAATCCAAATTAGGATTGTACTATTCCACAAACCTATCATATACTGATAATTAGCCTCCTAATAATTGGGAGGCTTAATCCATGCATGACGCTAATCAAGGAACTTAAGTACCCCATGACCTAGCTAATTATTAAATTTAACTACACTCAAATGCCGTGGTAATTTTTCATGGTAAAGTACCACCATATCCATATTTTTAAACATTTAATCATGAAAGATCAAAGAAAGTTGTGCTCATTACAATGATTGCAGATGCGAAAAATTATTTACTTTTTTCCCACTTACCATTCAACTTAATTTGTACCCCAAATAGAGTGATCGATTGTGGGATATGATCGATCACATTAACATTAATGGAAAAGTATTATTAATTATCCTGCTTAATCATAATTACATTTTGGGTGGTGGTGCTTTAATAATGACATATTCCCACTTCTTTTTGTTTTTTTGTTTTTTTAATAAATTGATGATGACAGAAACTAGTAGGTACCCTCGTCGTTTCTTTAACACCTATAACAAAAAGAAAACAAAGAAGTTTTGTCTAAAAAAACAAAACTCATTCCCCAAAAAAAGAAAAAAGAGAGAAAACACATAAACTATCATTACACTAACATCTTATAGATCTATCTAGACAAATTCAGTGTCTCATTAAAACACTTTGTCTGGAAAGAAGAAGGAAAAAAAAAAAAAAAAACCCCGACCCTTACTGCTAATTGTTTTATTTATGCACATTATTCACTTCTTTCTTATCCTTTGGTCAAACTTATATATTGCGATCGTTATCATGTTAAGCACTATATAGCCAATCCAGAATTAACCATTCCAATTAACTGCATCTGAAAATTTATTTACTTAAAATTTATATTAAAAAAAAAAAAAAAACACATATGGTATAGCTTCCTTACAATTTTTCTCAATTATTATATGTAGCTTGCTTTTTTTTTTTTTTTTTGTTACTATTTTCCCATCTATATATATATTACCTTATAGGCTAATAGTAATTGAAATTTACTTGTTAACTTTCTCTATCTTTTCTTTGTCTTTGTGTAATGCTTTGAAACGTCACCAGAGGATCTTACTTGTAACTTCTGTTGCACTTTTCTTGGTTGTAGCGTGCTTCCAAGCCTCCGACCCGAAGGGGGGCCGAAACCATTTGGTGCCGCGGCCATCATCCGTGGTGGCCGTCGTCCGCTTGTTCTAAACCGGAGGGAAGCTGATGAGGAGGCTAATGTTGTTGTCGGTTCACAAAAGCAAGACGAAAAAAATTACTGGCACCGCATCTTTTATTTTCCAAAGAATAATTAAGTACGCTTGGTGTGAAATACTTCTCAAGGCCGTGTGAATATATAATGTATAAATATTTATATAGAATTTTATTTGTGGCTTATGGTAAAGTGAAAAGCCAACATGTTGGGCTCGCAACCAACATGTTCTGCTTTGATCACTAGCTATGGTTGAAGTTAATTGAGATCATTTGCTCCTAATTTTGTTCTTGTACTTAGTTGTATAAAATTTGGTAAACAGGATACAAAAATACGTATATTAAAGGGAGAGAAGTAACCTAATTAGACAAAAAAGAAAAAAAAAAAAAACTTTAGCACATCCCAATTATATTGGCATCTATTAAGCAACTATCCTATATAAAACTTTCACTCTAATAATTTATTAATAAGAAGAAAAAAATACAAAAATAAAGAAGTTCATAATATTAACTATAAAACAAACAAGAAAGTAAGAAAGACAACAAGAAAAAACTCAACAAAAAATTAAAAAGAAAACTTTTGCGAGAATTAAAAATTATGTCTATAAAATAATAAAATAGTAAATTTTGGTCTCAAATCCTCATAATAAAGATTTTTTTTTTTTTTTTTTTGACGAAATCAAAAGAAATTTCGTATACCCCAGAAAAGTATCCTATATATGATCCTTTTGATCTATCAAATAAAGAAGCTTTCAGAATTGCCATAGTTTTCGCCAAAGGGTTTCGCGACTCCTTCAGATGTTTGATTTGATTTTGAGCGAAGATTATGAGCTTCATTACTGTTATTGAAAAGCTTAGGAGTTTTAGTAGAAGAATGTCTGGATTGAATGTGATTCTAGTTATGTAGTGGGTCTCTTTAACTGCCCAACTAGTTTGGTAACTTGGCATTGAAGAAATCGATGCAAGCGTATTCAAACTTGGGCCAGAAGATTGGATGCTAAAGTGCCACATTTTTTGGGAGGGTAACTCCATTACTGGTAGCCTTGCTTTTATGGTGTTGTATTTTAGTTTCCGACATATTTGTAATTTTTAATTAGTAAGATGAATGAGGAGCTTAGCTTGGGATGTTTTTGTTAATGGGTGTCAACCTAGTTGACATGTGCTGGTTTCTTCTTATACTAGTTATTCTCTCTTACAATAAATATATATATATATTCGGTTGGCCCTAAACTAATATTTTCATGACACTTTGGTCCGCTTTTTTTTTTTTTTGGTAATAACCGAAATGATCATGAACCCTTAATTAAAAAGGGTACAAAAAGGTCTTTAACGGAATCCATCAATGACAGTTCAAAATGGGAGGCTTAATTGCTCCATTGGTTCATCTATGCTAATACATCTGTACGTTATGATCCTTATTCTCGTAAAAGTGATATAAAAAAGTCATTTTTTTTGATGGAATATGTCAACAACAGTTAAAAAGAAGAAGAAAACCCTAGCTAGAAAACCTCAATTGTTGTTGAACTTACTAAACAAACTTTAAGTTAAAATTTAAAATAAAAATAAATAAATAAATAAATAAAAACCTTTGAACAAACAAAAAGAATAACAAATCTCTCTCCCGAGCTAGCCTAGGAGAGAGGGAAGAAGGGAGGGAGGGAGGGAGGGAGAGAGTTCATATATACACAAAAACCCACACATAATTATTTTTCAAATCAAAATGGTCAGTATCAAATAGTTCTTCATATATACACAAAAACCCACACATGGCCTTGCATATATATATATATATATATATATCATGAGTATATATGCATGGCGTTTTATTTATCTCGAAGTAATTATAAAAGACACACTGGCAAGCATATATATGTACATAAAACAAACCTAGCTATGTATATGCCAGATGTACGTACATATATATACCCACCAAAAGATATGTTAACATAAAAACCAGATACAACAGCAAACGTATCATAAGAAGCTAGTAGTGATGATCACGGTGATCAAACCAGAACATGTTGGTAGCTAGCTTATTAGTTAGCCTAACATGTCCGCTTTCACTTTATTATACATAAGAAGCCACACATATATTATTGCATAAGTATATACACATACACACATACATACATATATATATATACACACACACACATATAGATAAGTGATTTCACACACACACAAGATACTCTTCTTGATCATCAAAGGTACTTCAGATACAGACGCGCGCGGTTTACGGGCTAGCATACAAATGATGCGGTGACGATCAACCGTTTCATCTGTGTTTGGAGAACTGACAACAGTATTAGCTTCAAGCAGACGACGGCCGCCAGTGATGATGGCTGCGGCACCGGATAGTTTCCGCCCCTCCGGTATGGTGTACTTTGGCTTCGCATCGGCGGCTTGAAAGCATGCCACAACCAAGACAATGGCAACAGAAATTACAAGTACGGTCCTCATGATGATGTTTCACTAAGTGAAGATTTGGTTGATCAAACACTGAAAAAATACAAATAGAAATTAAAATTTCCCTAGTAGTTATAATTAGTATTAGCCTAGAGTACAAATGAATAATCAAAACTATAATGTCAATTAGCAAGGAAAAATTAGTACAAACAAAAAATTTTAGCAAGCTATATATATATATATATATAGAGAGAGAGAGAGAGAGAGAGAGAGAGAGAAGGAATTAAAGCTACCGCGGAAGTGCTTTTTTCTTTTATTGATTTTGATCATTGCAGTGAATTGTAAGGAATGGACTCTAAAAGTTGGCGATATATAATGCTTAATATCGGAACCGTTGCTATAAGTAGGACAAAATGGTAAGAAAGAACTGATTAATGGGCACTAATAATAACACAAATTGCCAGTGGGATATACCACAGTACTTTTTTTAATAAAGAGAAAATTTATTAAAAAAAAAATAAAAGAGAAATATCTTAGTACTATATTAAAGGATAAAAATCCAAAAGCAAAGAAAACAAAAAATAAGCAACTACAGAGAAATCATTAATATTTTTTCAGGCTTCGTTTGGAACACCGTTTCAAACTTAAAATTTTCATCTCAGTTTTTGTCTTTTTCTGAAAAAAAATTTTGTCTTTTCTGAAAAAGTTTTGTCTTTTTTGAAAAGTCAACACAAATTTACTATTGAAACTTAAAATTTTCAACTCAAACTCATTCACCAAACGGACCCTCAATTTAAACCTTTATTATGAACCCCAAGCTCGTAATGAGAGATTTTTTCGTTTCAGTCTATTTGTTCAACTTTCCTTTTTCAAATAGCCAAATATCTGTCAATTTTAACAATAATTTCCAACACTTTCCTATGAGCAAGTATATAAACGATTGCTGATTGTAAGTTCATCGCGGCTTCAAAGTTTTCGATTTCATAATAGTCTTCGCTCATCACATCCTTTCAAGCGTCTAATATTAATCCTTTCCTAACAGAGCAATTACTGACTTATTTTTGGAAGGTTATTGACAAAGCAATATACATAGTAATCACCAATACTAGCAGCAATAATATTACTTTTTTTTTTAATCTTTATATATTACTCCATTAGTAACAAAATAGTTCAAGTCTTCTCATGATTAAACCCGTGAATGGTAATAACGATTGATAATCCATTTAACCTGATATTATCTAAATAATTTGTGAGATTTTTTTTAATAAAATCATACTAGCAATAGAAATATATAGCCAGCTCCACAGTTGGACAAGCTTTATGAGGAGTACCAACAAGAAAGGAGAAGCCTCGACATGTCTCGAAAATCTGCCCCACAGTCAGCTCCCTTCTCGGAGAATCTAAAGCGGCTTCATCAGTGTTAACTTCTATTCATCTTAAAAGGTGAAAATACGCAATTAACTTGAGTAATATGCCGAGCGATCTCGATGGACGACCATTGATCTTAACTTTATAAAGAATTAACCGCTCGTCAATACATCATTCTTCTTGACGCCACTATCAATGCTTTTCGGATCTTTCATAGCTATTAGAATAGAAAAACAATTACTCCGTAAAAATAAGATGAAATATTCCTTCCAAAATAGTTATGCGACAAGATCCAAATGTAACACTGTTGTGAGCCACAAATTCCAAGTAGCTGGGAACTAAGCTTTTATTTAAATGCCACAGATATGTAGATTTTGATGTCCGTGGCAACAACAAAAGTCAACCTGAATAACTCCTTCAAACAAGCCCAATTAACCTTAAAAATTGGATCTACTATTAAAAAGATGATAAAATTACAGTCACCATGAATTGATATCAGAAAATTGAGATTCCTGTAACAACAACTCTAACAAATTTTATTATAGATAAGAAGACACCTATTTTGTAAGATGAGTCAAATATCATCATTTACATTTTCAAATAAAATCATTAATGTGGAGGGAATTGCATGGCGGACAAAATGGCTTCTTATGGGTTCTGCGCCAAGTGCGATCGATTGTCCTTCCTTTCTTTATAGATTGAACTACCGTAACTCCACTCAACCAACAAAGTCAATTCCATACTCAAAGTTGAGTTACCGTAAAAAAAAAATCTCTATAAAAACTAAGGGGGAAGAGTTTTTACTGAAGCCGAAAGGTATCCTAAAGGAATGGTAGCACCACAATCCACCCAGACGCGGCCATCATAAATGGTTCGTGCGACGGCGGCGGAGGCAGGTTCGGGATAATCTATTTAATCTTCTTCTTCTCTTTTTATCTCTTTTTCTGAATTTTTCTTTTCCCTCTCTCTTGAAACATTTCCAGAAACTCAAGTATTATTTCTTCTTCTTCTTCCGACAGCATTTCTCCTTTTTCGTGGTTTGCTGCTCTTGAATTTTGTGTGTATGGAGTTCTCGATGACATGGATGGCCATCTAGATTTTGCTACTAAACTGACTCTTGAAGTAAATATGTGTTAGGTCACTTCTTTAAGAGATCAAAAAGACATAAGATCGGGTTTTCTTAGGAGGTTCGTTCTTGATCTGTCAAAAGAATTTGCACTGTCAATCTTTTGCAGGTACATTTATTGCATCTCTAATATTGTACAGGTACATATGTTAATTTCCTTTTATATATAAGCGAAAATCTTATTAAAAGGAAAAGAAAAGAAAAGTCTTACAAAACTAAAATCATAAAAAAATAAAAAAAAATAAAAAAACAATTAAAAATTAAAAAAATATAAAATCCCTAAGAATAAAGAGAAAACAACAAAACCAAAAGTAAGAAAGATAAACAACCTACAAGGAAAACCATTAGGATTTTCTCATTTAAATACCCTTCGTATAGTTTGTCCTATAAGCCTTAAGCTTGTAGGATGATTTTTCTTAGCTGATTTTTATTCCTTTTTTTTTTTTTCCTCAACTTACCTAAATCCACTAATTTTTCTCAAAAACCTAAAACAACAATTTCTAGTACAACGGTTGATAAGCATCAAGGCTTACATCTTCAGAAGAGATTCTTCGTCTGCATAATCCGTCTGGTATTTTTTTCAAGGTTATAACTCTGGTATATTATAAGTACGTATATTAACTATTACATATAGTGTTCGCCATAAAAATTCACACAAAGCCACACACATGCCCTTGCATGTATAGAATGAGTATGTATGCATGGCGTTTTATTTATATCGAAGCATATATACATATATAACAGGCCTGGATATGTATAACCGGATATACATGTATATATGTTTTTGCCCACCAAAGTTCTATAACAACTGTATATCAACTGCAACATAAGAAGCCAGTAACCATATGGTTATAAAACCAGAACATGTTGGTAGATATCTAGTTAGTCAACATGTTGGCTTTTCCCTTTATTAAAAGCCACACATATATATTATTGCATAACATACACGCACACATATATATGCACATATATATATATATAGGTAATATATAAGAGATTTCACACACACAAGATAAGCTTTATGATCACATGAGAAAGTACTTCAGCAGCCGCGTGGTTTATTGTTCTGCACACCAACAAAGCAGTGGTGAGGGTCAGGCTTTTCTTCTGTATTTGGTGAACTTACGACAACATTTGTTTCAAGCAGACGACGGCTGCCGCCAGGAATGATAGCCGCGGCACTGTCAGATGGTTTCCGCCCCTCTGGATCCACCGGCTGGGTGTGAGTTGGCTTCGCATTGGCGGCTGGCAGGCATGCCACAGCCAAGAGGAGTGCAACAGAAATTACAATTAAGGTCCTCATGATGATGCATTCAAATTAAGTACGGAAGATGGTTGATCAAACACTGAAAAAAAAATTTTAATAAAGAAGACAAATTTTGCACTTGTAGGGATTAGTATTAGCCTAGTGTACCAGTTATAAAATTATAGCAAGAAAATTTTTTATTAACAAAAAAAATCTAGCAAGCTATATATATAGAGAGAAAAATAAGGAATTAAAGCTACCTTGAAAGTGATTTTTTCTCTTTTGATTTTTGAATTGCAGTGAATTGAATGGATTCTAAAGATGGCTTTATATAGTGCTTAATATCCCAACCGTTGAATGACATATATAAGTGGCATGGGGTAAGAAATGAATTAATTATTGTGCACTAATAAAACAAATTAGAAGTGGGATAATAAAGCAAAAATTTATTAAAAAAAAAAAAGATCGTAAAATCTTGAAGCATAAAAGAACCAAAAGTAAACAAAACAAAACTATGTTACCAAATAGAAACCATTAAGATTTTCTAATTTACTGCCCTTTCCATAAAGAGCCCTAAATTTGTTAGAAGCTTTTTTCATTTCAAAATTTGTATAATTTTTCTTTTCAAAATAGCCAATATATATATGTCTGTCGGTATTTTCAAAGAACCCAAAGTATAATATATAATTTCCAACTCTTTCGATACAAGTATAGTATCAAAAGGCATGGTCTTGGCAAATTTAGACCAAGCCTTTGAATATGGCTCTAAAATAGACCTTTTATTAAAAAAAATTTTAAAAAAAATGTTCATCGTCCGCTTTAAAATTTCAATTCTTAGAAGAGTCTTCGTCTATTATAACCTCCCAAAAGGTCGAATATCTCTTACTGACTTATTCTTAACAGGCTTATGGACAAAGCAACTTTATCACATTTAGGTTGTTTCAGTACCTTAATCATGGAGAGGCTGTGGCCACCCAAAATGTAATTAGTATTAAGCCTGATATTTCACGTTTTTCCATTGTCTAATTGTGAATCATATCCCACATAACTCCCATGTTGTACAAGTTTGAATGGTAAGTTGAAAAAAAAAAAAGTAAAAAATATTTCGCATCTGCAATTATTGTTTTCAGCGCACACACACATATATACACATACATATTATATATATATATATATAATGTATACTTATATTACTTGATCATGAAAATATTACTACGGCAGATAGTTTGTAAATTTTATAAACAATTAGCTAGTACAATTATGAAATATATCATATGATTGCACTATTGTTGGTAATTGAAGATGATTAACGGTAATGTCAGAAATATATAACAGTTCCATATAGTACAATTATGCATGCAAAGACTGTTATATAGAAGAGAAAAAAAAAAAAAACTACTAAGCTATAATATAATTAATTAGAAGCCGTTTTTTTTATCAGGTTAAATGTTTGATTAAAGAATTATATTTACCTATACTTCTCATCTGCATTAGTTTGACTCTTCTATTTCATCATAGATTTGCCCTTTTACGTCGCCAATCAGTACAAATAGTGATAATCAATACTAGCAGTAACATTATTATCAACTTTTCAAGTCTTCTCATGATTAAATCGGTGAATAAAAACAATGGTAATCCGTTTACCTAATATAAATCCAATTAATTAATTAGGAGATTTTTTTGCCTCACAAATGAAGAGAGAACAAATTACAACATGAAGTTTAGCACATTCTAACTAAATCGATACCTACAAACTACCTATCTTATATATAATAACTCAAGAAAAAAACCAAAAAAAAAAAATTTAAGAAACAAATTAATCTAAAAATTCAAGAAACAAGAAAGATATCACAACTCAAGAAAAAAAAAATCCTTCGAAATTTCAAGGTTTAGTGTTAGAAGAAAATTATCTAAATAATCACTTTTATTTTTTAATATATTGACCAACATGACATAAATTCCTCACTCTTAATCAATATGACACAAATTTTAGTTAACTTTAGTTTAATTTTATGTCATATTTATAACGACCCATCTAACGTAGGCCGTTACCGTACTTATTCTACATAAATAATTATCTTACTTAATGCAGAAATAACGAATAAAATTTTTTTTTTTTTAAACAACTAGTATTTGAACTCGACCAAAAACGTAACTAAACCATATATACGTACTAAAGTAAGTGTTTGAGTTTAAAACTTCTTTTAACATACTTCAGAAAATACTAAGTAATAAAAACTTCTTATAATTTAACACAAAACGCGTAGCGGTCTCCATCCCGTAGGTTCACAATTAGCCCTGCCGAGCTCCACCGTCTTGCATCAAAAATGACCAATAGGTTGCTTACCTACAGCATAAACATAAGACGTGAGCTTTTGCTCAGCAAGTACAACTATTAACCCGCAAAAACAATTCACATGAACAATGCATGAACCAATTATGCTTTCTTATTCTTTCTTATTCTTCATAACTTAACATACTAATGGGCCCTATCAGTGTACGTACCGTGGCGCGCAGCCATGGAGAGGTTGGGGCGGCCAGCCCTGTCCAACTCAATTCCATGAACCAAACCTGACCTAGTGCAGGTCGGTACGACACGATAAAACTTGCTTAATCTCGTACTTAACAACATTTTCTTGAATTTAATTTCTTAAAACCGTCTCTTACTTGAAACTTAGTCTTATTCTTATCATATAATTTAACATTAGTGAGCATACTTCATGATGTCACAATATAAATCATAAATCATATACTTTGCATACCAAAAACACATGGACTTTGAAAACATACAACAATCAAACAGTTTGCTCATAAATCATACACTTTGCATACATAAACACATAGACTTTGAAAACATTCAAACATTCAACCTATTTGCCTATGCTGTAGGCGGAGTTGTACTTACTTATTATACTAGCTCTTGAGTTTGTTGCTCCATCGTTTTGCAACAACAGGTTACTTTCCTATTTATCAAAAAAGAATGTAAGATAAGGATCCTCGTATCTTACCATAAATTATTACATTCAATGTTGGTATTCTAACCAACATTGACCAATCATCCTAGTCATATGTCCCCCTACATACCATATGATATCCAATTTTTGGTTACTAAGTGTAACCTTAGGGTACATGACCCTTTTACGATCAAACAACATCTTATCATATTACTAAGGTCTAGTGGTATCACATTTGGCTACTACAAGAAACCTTGGATTCCAAATCCTAACATATAAAAATTAGTAACCTATTTGGTTACTATAGGTAACCTTTTTTTTTTTTTTTTTTTTATTAACTTGATCCAAATAATTTTAGTAACCTTTTTGATGACTAAGTGTCTTACTAGAGTTACCATACAACTTAGCCAAATTCTTTTCTTCACAAAACCTTATTTAACTCCTTTTTATTCCATTATTATAAAATGGTAATTAATTTTGAACAAAGATAACGAAAGTATAAAATTCTGAAAACTCTATTTTTGAAAACAGTCCAATAATTCAGTTATCATTGTATGTGCAGAATTGCCTATTCTTGCACTGTTTTGAAAATCCTGTGCAGGAATTCCTTATTTCCTACTCAGTTTTTAAGATCCAATTTTATTTAAAAATATACTTTGAATTTGAAAAAGTGTTCTTCATGAAAGTTGTAGACCTCAGCAATTCCTACAACTTTTTTTTTTTTCTCGAAACCCAGTTCTACCTCTAACTCATCCGTTTTCCTCATCGAAGTCCCCAGGCCGTGAGCACAAGTCTGATCCGCCCAGTCTCGGATTTTAACAAAAACAGAGGCCTTTGGAGCCTTATTTTAAAAACCGTCCATGATGCCCCCTAGGATTTTTAATTCTCTACAACTTTTCAGTTTTAACTTTTTCCAAATTCAGCCTCTAAGGGCCTCAAAATTCCGTTTCCAGATTATGGCACAATTTTACCCGAAAACTGGCAATTTGCCTTTTTGTTGATTTTTACGCAATACCAAGTACACACTACCTCAAACGGTCGCAACCATGATCCTAAATCAATCATGCAGCGTATCACATCATTTTTCATCAACATACACTTGTTTTTAATCCATGAAACCCATATGAAAAACCTTAACCAACTGGGGGTTTTAAGTTGGTTTTCATGCTTAACTCATTCATCCACACATATCTCTATCAACCATACAAGCCATACATCTTTTTAAAACATGTGGGGATATATAACTACACCTAACATACATACACATAGAGCACATAATTTTTAAACCTAACATCACATACATGCAACATAACATAGATCTAGCTCAATTAAACCTAAATCAAGCACATATTAATCAACTAAGCTATTACATGAAGATTGGAATGGAAAGAGAGCTTAAGCTCTTACATCTTACATCTTACATCTTACATTAAAGCTCAAAATACACTTAAAACTCTTAATCAAAACTTAGAAGAATACTAAGGGAATTGAAGAAATTACCTCTAGATTCTTGAAGTTGGTTCACAAGCTTGGTCCAAAAAATTTTCTTCTAGCTTCCTTCTTCCAAAAATTCGACCACTATTTTATTTTTCTTCTCACTTGGAGTTCGGCTTTTTAGGGGAGGGAGAGGGCTTGAGAGCAAACTAAAAAGTGTGGGTTTTCAAAAGATGTGGAAGACAACCCC
This sequence comes from Ficus carica, assembly GCA_009761775.1. NCBI lineage: Eukaryota > Viridiplantae > Streptophyta > Magnoliopsida > Rosales > Moraceae > Ficus > Ficus carica. The sequence goes on from CM019746.1 coordinate 16,729,258, forward strand.
ACCACCCTATTATAGGTGAATTTCTAATTTAATTACTAGAATTACTTTTATTGCTTAAATTGCACATAAGTCCTCAAAAGCAAAATATTTGCCCCTAAATCCCTTGAGGTGGCCGGCCACTTGGTTGGCTTGTTGAGCAAGCTATCTTCCAAGTTCATGTATCTATAATACTTTCTATAATTTTTAAAATCAATTTATTAAATTAATCATCACAAATGTGAGGTGTCCACCATTTGGGCCTCATTTGGCTTTCCTCCTAAAATGCAGTCCAATTCCATACTAATACAGATTTTTTCAATACTGTTTTCTCTAAAAACAGTACTCTTATACTGGACCGCAGTCCAGAATTTATCTGCATTTAACAGAACTGCATAAAAAAAATTTCTTAGAATTAAAAACCACTTAGTCCTTAATACTTAAAATATTGTGCTTGATTTTTCTACAGTGAGCTTGAACTTAAATCTCACTTTCTTATCTGTAATGACAGTTTCGCAGTATAATTTCATACTGTTAAAAATACTGCAGTACTGTCTCAAACATATCTTAGATTATTCTGGTCAAATATTGACCGGAATAAATTCATACATAAATCTTAGTTCTGATAACTCAAATCAGGCATTTCATATAAACATACATAATACAAACTTTAATTTCTTTTAAAAAAAGAAATCGTAAATTTGTAAAAATGTTGGTTATTACAATATTGGTCTGGTGTTAATTTTTTATGTCATGTTGGCACAATTATCTTTCAATTTATGTTATTCAGGTGCTTTCTCATTTAGTTAGGGATGGCCAAAAACCACAAGATATTCTATTCTTGTGAAAGAGTCCTCGTTAAAATCTTACAAAGTAAAAACCCTTAAAGGAGGAAAAAAAATCCTTAAAAATAAAGAGTGTATGATCTTGAGAAAAATCTTCTCCAGACCAACTAGAACACAAGGAAAAAATATTTGAAACTGAAAGTGAAGAGTATCTCTCATTCGCTAAAGGATCACAAAAATCAAAATTGGTAGGCCACCATCTCAGCATGAACCGCAAATGAAGCCAACTTGTCAGCCACAATACTTCCTTCTCTATAGTTGCGAGAAACTCGATCTACTCTGAAGTTCAAGAACTCATGAAAAGGCAATGACTGACAAACATTTGCTTTTAACCTTTCCATGAATCCTTGTGTTAAGAAGAGCATCAACCACCAACAAAGAATCACACGCTCAATCCAAAAATTCAACCTACCTATAGGATGATCAATATAAACAGTGTATATATAGCAAAACAATCCTTGTAAAGGCCTCGACACATGACGTAACGGAAGTGTATATAATCAAAATAGTCTAAATAAAATAGATAGATTAGTTAATCTGTTAATTCATATAAAATCTCAAGAAACTCTTCAAAATCCGTTGATTCACATAAAATACTAAAAATTGAAAAGAAAAGAGCAAACACTCAAAATTTCATTAATTAATAATCAAAAGTTGGTTTTCATTACAGAAGGGCATCCATATCTAGAGGAGAAAATACAAATGCAAAACTAAGTAAAAATGGCCAAAACTAATTAAAAATAATAAATTATAAAATTTTTCAAAAATAAAAAATATTGAACAGAAAGCGGAAATAGAAACTATTAGACTCAAGAAATAAGGAAACGCAATCGTAATTGGAATCTGAAATTCCTAGGTCAACTTATTTCAATGATAATAGTAGACATATAAGGGTATTGACTATTGAGACACTCTGTGTAACGGGTTTTTTTAAAATAGAAGCTCAATAATCTCTTAACAGTCGTAAATTTTACTTCTTATTTCTCAATAATCCACACAGTAAGCTTCTTTTTAAAAGCCACAGATAAGAAGTTTTAATGTCCATGATCTGATAAACAAAAGTAAACCTGAACAGCTCCTTAAAATAAGCCCAAAAATCTGCATTTTCCATAACTTAATCCACTGACAGCCGACCATATCTACGTAAAATTATCCATGTAAGAACCGAGCGTCGTAGAGGAATAATTAATGGATGCCAAAATTAATTTGTGAGATTAATTAGTGCAAATTAACATTAAAAAAAAAAAAAAAAAAAGACTTGCGCTATACTTGTGTGTATATATATTTACGTATCAAGTTTTATAGATGCTGATCAGTAGAGTTGCATAACCAAAAGATTAGTATGTATATAGATTTATGTATGACTGTGTACGTATGCAAGTTTTTTGTCCAAACTACATTGAAATAATAAAAACAAGGAATTCAATAATGTTAGATACCCTAACTCTAATTCTAACTTTTTGTGATCAACCTACAAAAAATGTTGGTTTTTATTGTTTAATTCATAAAAAATTGCACAAAAAAATATGAAAATTTACGGCAGTGTTAATTGGTATAAAAATATTTGGGATTAAAATTGGGATCCTTAGCAACTACTTTAAGAAATATTAGTTCGAATGAAGAAGATACCTATTTAAGAAGAGTCAACTACAGTTATTTACATTCCAAATTTAATCGATAACTGTTGTTTTAAATATATAGCAAATACAATGCTCTATTTTGTATAATTTGACGTTCTAAAGACAGTCTTTTTTTAAAGAAAAAAATAGCAAAGGGACAATTCAATGTTGCATTATGTTCTTTTCTGATAAGTCCCAGTCTAATTAAGATGTGTTGATTTCTTTTAATACTTAGTTGTTTTCTCTCATCATTAAAAAAAATATTTGATTTATTTCCGTGTTTGAAGTGCAGTCTGGCAAACGTATTTTTTAGCTGCAAATGAAGAATATCCCAATCAAGAGTAGTCCGAAAATAAGTTATAATTATTTTGCACATATTAGAATAATCAAAAGAAATGAGACTCCATTCATTATTTTTAGATATCTCCAGAAACATAATAAATAACCCCTTGGAGAAGGCAAATAACTACAACCGAAAAGTGACTTTATTTATACCTTTTGAAACCTTTTATCTTTCCAACATGAAATTTATAGACACGTTTATTTTCAGAATCAATGACATGTCTATGTAGAGATTATTGAGTTCCGTCAATTTATCCCAAGGTCTTAAAACCATGATCTCCAATTCCTTCTAAGCAAGTGCATATATAATTATTGATCTTCTCTATAGGCTTGACGTGCCTAGGATTCATAATCTCTTCATCATCTCTGAACCTATTTGAAGATGATGTAGTACTATTCTAATGCTTGTTATTACATATAAAATTTCACTTTGCTTTCTCAACTTGATCCAACACAGACATAATCACACCTCTAGTGAGTTCAAAAAAGCATGTCAATACTCCCACTTGAGGTACAATTGAACCCACACAAAAAGCATTATATGTCCTTTGTTTGAAGGGATTAAGATCCGCATTCCATGATAAAAAAGCACACAATACCATGCTAGCTAGAGATCGATCTTCGTGCATGGTGTTTTATTTCTATAATAGAAGCATGATATAATACAAACACTTATACATATACATCATCTTATAGCAAAGTGGTGCTTATCACACAAAACATACATAGTTATAGTATATTGTTTATACCACCATGACATCTTTGGTGATCAAACTGAGCACAAACCGGAAATTCTACCATTGGTTTGGTTACCAAATTAGAACCCGTTACGTTGAGAGAGCTACTAATTTGTTACACAAAGCCAAACCAATCCAATAACATACACACATGTACACACACACATATATATATAATCTCCAAATCCATGGAAATAAAACTTACGGGGGCTTACTCGTTGGCTCGTTTTCGTTCTTTGGGTTGATGATCAGATGGTGACTTTGGCTTGTCTCGTCGGTTTTCGTGTCAACGACAGATTTTTTCTCTTCCTTACCATTTTCAGAATTGAGTACCTTTCGACCAAAGACATTTGAATATCGCTTTCGGATCAGCTCATGATCAACTAGGATCTGGTCATCCGATCGAAACCTTTTTGCTTCCGCGGCTTTCAGAGAAGCAGAGAAGATGACGACGACGAGGAAAAGTACTACTAGGGTTTTCATGATCAAAGTGTTCGAGCATTTCCTACACCTGAAAAGAAATTAACGTAAACCATAATGTTAATTAATTATATATCAAATAATTGAGAGAGCGGCTACTAAGCAATTAACTTTAGCATAAATGAGACTAATATACATTTTTCCCAAATTAAATTCATACTTCTCTGTATGACAATGTTGAGAAATTAATCGATGCCACTATATAGGCAATTTTTGAATGAGATAATGATAATATTTTATCGGATGAGCATTAATATTGTGGACATTACAAAGTGAAGTGGGGATACCACAATGTCGATTTACCATTGGCTTATATATATATATATATATATTGGCCGTGGCCACTAAAGAGAAAGTAATCATGATTAAGCTTGATAATTAAGAAACTTTATTTCAATCGTGTTTGTAATTCGTTTTCAACTTTTTACTGTTAACACAATAGAATTTGAGAAATATTTGCTTTGAATTTTGAAAAATGGAAGACTATTTGATTAATTATAAATAAATATCTCTCTTATAAGTACTCTACAAATATAAAGCAACTCTCCAACTCCATTTCAGGTCAGTAAAAGGTAACTATATGGCTAGCTAGATAGATGAAAACTTTGAGATCCTATCCCAGTAAAAAGGTATGTGTTTTTGTCTACTGAACAGATTGATGTATTTTACGAATATTATTTTTATTCAATATTATATTTCTTCCCTTATGTTTTTTTATTTTTCTCCTTTTAATTCATGCTAGTTACATTGAGCTAATCTTTTAATTATTGTTAATTACTTGATTAATATGATCAATTAACTCATTCTCAAAAAAATCAAAAAAAAAAATTTCAAAAATTCTTTTCTTATAAAACGTACGATTATATGATGAACTTGTCCTTCTTCTTTTTTACTTACCTTGATTTTGGGTAGAGTTGGTCTAAAGGGAATCAGAGAGACGAAATACATCATGAAGCCTTTAGTTTTATTTTATTTTATTTTATTTTTATAAGAAAAAAATTGTTAAGCATGAAAAGGCCTCAAAATAAGAAAACAACCAAAAAGAAACTAAGAATAAAAAAATCCCAAGTAGATGAAACAATAAGAATGTTTCAATTTAAATCCCTTCCCTTCTCGAGCCTTAAGTTTGTAACTGGCAGCTTTTCCTTCTCAGACTCTTAGTTTAATTTTTTCCTCAAAATATATCCAATTATGCTTATTTTACCCAAGAACTGGAAGCAACAGTTTTCATCTCTTTCTGATCGCGACTATGTGATCAAGGAATTGTCCACTTCAGGATTTCAATATTAGGTCTCCATTTGCTATATACGCCTAAGATTTCTTGGATGTTTCAGAATCTTTCTGAGACGATGTTTTTGCTAGAGATCACTTCAATTCCCAGTACTTCCCCTTATATGATCATATAAATCTACCACCAAATTGAGTTCTTAATTAGTTAAAAACGGTATATGTATCTTCCTCATTCATTGAATAGCTTCAGAAACACTGTGATTTCTTGCGTTCTCAAAGTAACCCTCGGTAGAAGCATTATTTATGGAATTTGAGTTGTTCTGAGTTCCTTTAGTAATCCACAGTATTTATGCAACTAATCAAATATATTTTAGGAGTTAGGACCATACCTAGTTCATGAAATATATATATATATATGTCATGAGGCTAAAAAGTCTGTTATTGAAGATATTTAATTTTGTTTTCTTGAACATATAAAAATTCAATTTTTGAAGCCTTTCTGGATAAGACTATACTCTTAAGCAATTCAAATTTAAAATCTTACACGTAAATCATTTTATTTATTAGACATGCTAAATAAAAAAATTTATATCTTAAAGTATTAAACAATACTTATATATTTCCTGCAAGTACGGTTACTTATATTGAAGTAACATATCAAAATCTTCTTAGATAACTTTTTAGATTTCAAGTTGAATCAACCATGATGATCACATGATGGATAATGCATGCCTCATTGGATGCATGATATATAGATCCAAATTACCTGAGAGTTTAACTTCCATAAATTCATACCTAAACATTGAGATTGAGGTTAGTATACGGTGTGTATCTTCATACTGGTTGTATCTTTTTCCGTCAGATCAAAAATTAAAATAAAAAAAAATAATAAATAAAAAACCCTATTATATTGATTTAAGTGAGTTACATGTGTTGAGATGAAAAAGAAAGGAAGATCAGGTCAAGAAAGTTCAGCTACATAACGTTGACCAGGATTACATGATCAAGTGAATGTGCTCTTTTACTTGTGACAGGGGTTTAGGATTCTTGAGAAAATTGGTAAATATCTTAACTTAATATATATATTTATATATATATATATATAGGTACATATATCTTCTTCTGATTGCACAAGTAATTTCCTTAAAGTAATAAAAGCTAGCCCTTCTATATATTTTTAATTTCAAATGGATCCTCTCCAGGTACACCTATATTTTTGGGGTAGTATATACATACTATACTGCAAAGAGTCATATATACACTATGCAATTTTCAGGAACACATAAAATTAGTACCATATACTAGAGATAGTAATATTGCATGCACGGTGTACTTTTCTATAATAATAGAAATATTTTACATGATATTCATACACACATGCAGATCATATATATATATATATATATATGATCCCTACAAACCATCACACAGAACAGAAATATTAATCCAAAATACATATTTTGATAATATTCTTGGGTGAACAATACAGGTTTGTTAATTGTCTTACTTCAAATCCTGTTGAGTCCCACCTTATTACAAAACCACACGTTTCACACACTATGGTACCCTGGAGTTTTACGTGCATGCATATATATATATATATATATTTATATATTTATATCTCCTGGAAACTCACTCATAAGTTCCTTATTTTGTGACCTTTTTCCACAGCAGGGATGGGTTTGCTAAAGGTGCGGTGAACATCGACGGTCGAGTCGGATCCTGACTTACCGAAAGCTTCGTTCTCGTCACTATCTTCTTCTTCTTCAATATTGTCCATGCCTTGGAAAGACTTCATGTTATTGCCAATTCCATTAAGAGCTCCAACGTTAACCTTTCTCCCAAGATTTTTATTATTCGAATTGCTTCGGAGCTGATCATCAACCACAGCTCGATTATCATTACTTTTGGCTTTGGCTTGAAGGGATGCCAACAAGACAAAGGCAACGAAGAGTGCAAGTGAGATCTTCATTTGTCAGTACTAACCCTGAAAAATAAGAAGGAAAAAAAAAAAAAAAGATGAATATAAAATCACAAGTACTACCATTAAGTTTACTAATTACCAATCAAATTACTAATAATTAATTAGCATAAATTGAAGGTTTATGAAGAAACAATATACCAAGTTTTTTGCTTTCCCTGTGAGTAATGTCTGCATAATTAACTTGATTACTAGGGGTATTTATCTTCAAGGATTAATTGGAGAGTGCATATATGATCATGAGATGTTTGATCTGAGAATGATAAGAATTGAGCACTACAAAAAGATAAAGAGGGAAGCAAAAAAAAAAAAAAAAAGAAAAGAAAAAAATAGGGCAACAAAGGCAGTGGGGTAATTACAATATTCCATATGGGAGGGGGCTGTAGCCACCAACGATAGGTAATCATGATTAAGCTGATTTTTAAGAAAATTTAATTGTTAATAGTAAATTATTTTATTGAGAAATAATGTTCTTTATATATTTCAAATATGTCAGGTTGCAATAATATTAATGGGTTGATGGCTGGTTGGATTTGCAGACAAAGACAATATTCAACGTGAGTTATTTTCCAATTGGCAATAATTAAATGAGCAATATGAATAGTTTTTGTCTCAATTATTATTGTTTTCCCTCGTGACAAACTAATTAAATTACTATCTTATTTTAATATACATACATACATATATATATATATATGTAAGTTCAAAACTAGCTTCAGTATCTATGTTACTTGTTTCTGACTGCTGTAATCACCAGTGACTAATATAGAAGCTTCTAATATATGAGAAACACATGTGTGAGTAAACATTAGCAATTCAAATATCGATGTTATTTCAAGATTTAGAGAAAATTGTGGAAACAATCTCTCAAATAAACACGATTATGTTTTTGTTTTTTTTTTTCCCTCCCCTCTTTCAACGTTTGTTTAGATGTTTTTCTCTCCATATTAATATAATCGAAGATTATTTAAAAAAAAAAAATTAAACTACTATAACTAGAACAAAATCTATTTATGTGTTTCTTGAGAGGTAATCCTACAAGTCACCTTTTAATTCACCCATTAATTAAACTCTGTTTTTAAGGTACTCTTATGAATTATTGAGACCATCATTTTTTTTTTTTAAGTTGGAGTATTATGAAAATGATAATAGTTTGTGATTTGTAAGTCTGAGAACCTATTAGAAAGTCAACGAGAAGAAGAAGTTCGGTTTCGTAGGTAAAACGACATGTCGTATTTTTAAATGAAAAACGACAGGTCGTTGATTTTTGAAATAAATATGACATAAGTAAAAAAGAGACGTTCACAAAACATGACATAACGTGCACAATATTTGATAGAAAACAAAGTAACAAACGACGCCTTTTTTTTCTAAAAATATACCAAAAGGGCGTTTACTTTCAGTTAGCGTCGTTCTTGTACAATGTCGTTTCTGTATCATGTTCAAAACTACTTGTATTTCAAAGTAACTTTGATTAAGGATCCCGCGGCATTAATTCCCCTGTTTGTAAAGGACATGTCGTTTATGTTTTTTTTTTTTTTTTTTTTTTTTCCCAGTGCAGTAGTTCAGTAACGACATGACGACATCATGTTTTTTCATTGTCGTTTGACAATTAGCACGACATTCATTTGTCAACCGTTTCTGTCTAAGTCAAACGACATGTCGTTTTCGGGCATTATTTGTACTTCCTCCTGAAAATGCAATTTCACGTATTTTTTAGTTGTCTTTTCTTCTCTAATTTAAAGCTAAATGTCGTTCTTCAGATTGAAAATCACCTAAAATAGGTGTCATTTAGAGGTGGTATATCCATAGCTAAGCCATGATACAATCCTCACATATATTTGGTTAGAAAGCCAAATTTACTACAGATATAAGTTCCGATCAAAATTGGATAAAAATGCAAACAACATCCGATTGATCTGTCTAAACTAACGTAAACGAACTATTGTTAAAAGATATGTCAAACAAGCTTCTTTTCACTCGCGTAAGTTTTGAAATTTATAAAATATGTTATTATCATTATATTCGTGTTCGTTATGAAGATTATATATGTTGAGAAAAATATAACAATATGGTCTAACTGATTATCAGTTGATATAACTATATTTTTTGTTCGTTTGATAATACACACAAGAGATCACATAGATATATATCAAATTGAAGCCCATATATCTAAGGCCAAGCCATCTTACACTTCATGATATATACACACACACATTTTTATATATTAATCCAAAATACATACATGTTACAGTTGATCATTAAATGGTCACCATGATAATAATTCTTGGCCGAACAAAACAGGTTTGATTATCTTGCTTCAAAACCTGTTAAGTTCCACTTTATTACAAAAAGCCTCTCACAACTAGTCTAGTAGTTTAACATGGATGCAAACACACACACACACACGCACAAATATATATATATATATATATATATATGAATCTATAGATCACCATAAGCTTCATGCATATATGCCGGAAAGTCACTCATCAGTGTTGCTGCCCATCATTTCCCGGAAGCTTATTGCCTTTTTAAAGGTCCGGTGAGATTTGGTAGTTGGGTCGGATCCCGTCTTACCATAAGCTTCATTTTCATCACTATCTTCTTCTTCCTCAGCAGTGCTAATGTCGTTATCTTTTCCAATTCCATTAACAGCTCCAACATTAACCTTTCGACCAAGATTATTTTTCAGATCGCTTCGGAGTCGATCAACCACTTGATTAGGCTTGGTGGTGGCTAGATTTTTCGCCATTTCTTGATCAAGAGATGTAAACAAGAGAGAGGCAACGAGGAGTACCGCAAGTGATATCTTCATGATGATGATCAAGGTGCTTGGTCTTCAATACTCACCCTGAAAAAGAAAAATGAGATGAATATAAAATCATAAGTAGAAAGACTTCTATTTTGTGATAATAAAAAAAAAAATTATTACCTTAATTAGCTTATAAAAGTTAGTAGTATTAGGGTTATGAAGGAACATAAACCAAAGTTTTTTTTTCCCCCTATAAGAAATGCCTGGATAACTTACTTATTAACTGCCAATATATAGAATCTACTATACTTAATTATTTTATTTATTAATTTATATATGTGTCCAAGGATGTCAATCGGAGAGTACTCATATAATCATGTGATATTTGATCTGTGAATTATCAGAATTGAGCACCACAAAAAAAGGTCAACAAATTAGAGTGGGCTGTGACCACCCTACCAAACTAATTTAGCAATAATTATTATTAAAGCTTGATTTTTAAGACATATTTATTGGTTATATTCAAAAATTTGAGCAATAATGCATTATGTATATGTATATCCTATTTGTCGGATTGCAGCATTATTGGGTGATGGCTGGTTGGACACAGACAATTAATATTCTCGGTGAGTAATTTTCCAATTAGCAATAATTATGAGCAATATATGTATATGTACTTTCTGTTTTAATATAGTTTTACCTCATGGCTAACTAAATTACAATCCTACTTTATTAAGGTCAAAATTAGCTGCAGTATATATACAATTGTGAAGTGTACTCTGAATACTGTAAACACCAAAGTCACATTGCAATAATTGATTTGGAAGTATAAAATTAGAACAACTAATTTGAACTTCATAAATATAGTCTACATAGATACATAGAGACCAACTCTAATTAAGATGTTTCCGATTTTGGATTATGAACTTTTCAATTTTTTTTACAAATACAAAGCTTGATCGAACCTGAAACTTTTTACATTGCTATACTTTCAAAAAGCTTCTCAATATTCTTATTGGTTTAAATATCAAATATGATCTAGCTAATTAACCACTTTTGGCATCTGGTCAACTTTAAAATTAAACAACCTGAAGACTTTTTTTTCACTTTCAAAATATTATTTTTTTACAAATGGAGAGAAAAACCTCCATTCAAATATTAATTCAATATTAAAATATTAAGACCTTTGTATGTCCACTAATACTAATTCAATATTGTGTATAGTATCTAATTCCGTTTACTTTTAATGCCCTTTTGAATTATTATTATTATTATTATTTTCGAATATCATCAATTCCTCTTACGATATCTACTCGCTCAAATGTGAATGTCAATAACATGACTTGTGAATTTCAAAGACTTTTATAGGTAAATGACATGTCGTTTGTTATAAAATAAGATAAAACGACATGTCGTTTGTACTAAACATAAATGATACACTGGCAGTACTTTTTACCCCGACAAGAACGACATACATAACATTTACTATATATGTGACAGATAACAAACGACATGTCTTTTTCTTTCTGTCAATAGAGTAGATGGCATTTACTTTCAATGTCGTTTTCTACCAATCAAACGACATATCGTTTCCAATATACACTCTATCAACTTAAAAACGACATGTCTTTTTTAAAATGCTGTAACGACTTAACGACGTCATGTTTTGTCATTGTTGTCTTTCATATTAGAACGACATCCTATTTATGCTAACTGTCGTTTCTGTCAAAGTCTCAACGGCGTGTTGTTTTTCAGTATCACTTATTAAGTTCGGGTAAAAATTAGATCGATATTTTTATTCTTAATACGATGACTAATTATCTCTTGTTTCAGTTGATTTTGCCAATCACAGCTGGATGCATTATGATTTAAATTATTCGACAAGAAATTACTTTTCATTTTCAAAACCACACTCCTTATTATGAGCACCCAATTTTAATCCCTTCAATCGACATCTTTTTATTGATAAAATATTGGATTGTAACACTTGTCCACTAGTATATTTTCATTAATCATTAATTTGAGGAAAAAAAATATGGGGGAGACCAGTGGGTTGGTAAATTAGTGGACGACTTTCATATATTTGTCAAAATCAGAATTAATTAAGACTGAAAGGTGGAAATAAAATGTTTTCAACATAACGATAAGTGCGATGTTTATCACGGTTTTAAAAACCAATTTTTATTGCACAAACATTCTTCAGCCTGATTGTAGTTATCACATATATAATACATACTTGAACCTCTTGAATTCATCATTAAATTGCGAGTATAGATCATGCATGCAATAAGAAAATCCTTTAATTAACGAAAAATTACTGGGGTATATTATTCATATATCAACGAGGTAATAATGAACAAAATCTTCATCAAGGCTTGTAAGTTTTTTTAATTAAGATCGAGTATCGGCCAAAATCTCGCCAATATATACCCCTAGTAAATATTAATGTAATTAGTTATAGTTCATATGATTTAGCTTGCTAATCTCATATTGTTGAGTACATGACAATTACGACTGTCGGCCAAAACACTATAGTTAAGACCTCCAAGTAATTAATTAAGAAGCTAGACAGAATGTGAAAACGTTAAGCCTCCAAACATAATTTTCAGGTTCCTGCTTGGGAAGCAATCTTTTTGAAGTGACAATAAAGAAACTAGTTGTCAAATTTGATTGGCACAGAAGTGACCTATACTTGAACTCCACTTGTATCAAACAAAGTCTCTGATCGTATCTAACCCTGATTTTAAACTATTTTTTGAAATGATAGAAAAGAAAAGAGAGGTTAATTAAACTGTGAATGAGGATTATTTCTTAATTTCTAGCTCTTACCGACATTGGTTCATCTGTTATACCATTTATATGTCAAACCTAGTGCAGTACGCAGTAAGGGCCAAGTCTTGTGGATTGCTTTCACAAAATAAATAAAAATCAATTAGGTTGGTTTTATTTGCAACTTGCTTCAATTAATTAGGTGCTTTTTTCACATGATTTAAAGGGAATTTCTTGATTTAAAGGGAATGACTATTAGGTCATTCGGTATGGGATGCAATTCGGATTTGAGAGAGTTGCTTTTATTTTTTTTTTTTTTTTTTTTTTTTTTTTTTAAGAAATTTCTTTTACTTTCAAAGCAGAATTGCTGGCCGTGATTATGGCAATCAATTTTGCTCGCAAATATGGTTGGACGGATATGGGATGTAAACGTGATTCAAGTTATGATGTGGTAAATCTACTGTCTACTCGAAGCAAGGATGTTCCTTGGAGATTTAAAATATTGCATCTCATGTATGATTTCAAATGCTGGTGGAGTATACTACTTTAAGTTTTGCAGTTAATAATTAGTTACATGTAACGTGGCATGACTTCCTTGTTATAGATTCATTAGTTGACTGAGACTAAGCACCCTTTTTTCTTTCTTTTATTGTCTCTTTGGGTTTTACTCGGAAGGTTTTTGACGAGTTTTGATCCGCAGAGCCGTTGGCATAGGGTAGTAATATGCTTGACCTACTGCAACCTCTCTCTCTCTCTCTCTCTCTCTCTCTCTCTCTCTCTCTCCTCTCTCTCTCTCTCTCTCTCTCGTTCTGGATATTCTTGCTCCGTGTAAATAGATGAATTTGTTAATTGATAATTGGACCATGGACTTACTTGTCTACTCTTCCACAAATTACATTCTGTGGGGGCACTCTATGCTTAGCCAAAGACACTAATAATTACAACAACGATTTCACAAAAGTTAAGGATGGACCATATTATATATCTTGCGGTTAATGCAAGAATTCCAACACACACACACACACATAAAGGGGGAAGAGGGGGGGTGGGGTGGGGAGGGAGGAAATGTGATCATTTTCATCTTATCTCTTGTAAAAGTGTTTTTGAGGATATAAAGTACCAAGCTCTAGCTAGCTCCACATTCGGTTACTTTTCACCTTCATCGAAAGATTGCTTTCACCCATTCATAAAAGTATTATATAGTTATACAAATAAATAGTCATATATATATAATTTTAACCTTTATTTCACTACTTGATATCAAATCAATCTATAAGCATGCTCTTTCATTGAAATATCTACTAATTAGTGGGCCAAAAAAGAATAATATCTCTATGGTCATTTATTAATGCCGAGGAAATCAGCTTGTTTTAATTTTATATTTCAAAACTAGAAGTAAGTGCTTGGTTGAGCTTGAAAGGCATTTAAAAATAAATAAAATAAAATAAGTTTCTAAATATGGAATGGAAAACAGCCTGTTCTCCAAAACCTCTCTTAATTATATTTCCTGATTTAAAAAGGCAGTTTAAGCATTATATTACTCCAATATCATATGTTAGAATAATGACATAGTTTGTGTGTATAGCTGATAAAATATAATGAGAATCTGGCGATCACTTACTATGCTTTTTTTTTTTTTTTTTTTCCATGAATCATACAGCTCGTAGGCTCAATTAATGGACATTCTGTGTTGGAATATTCTTATGTTTTGGGGTTAATTTAAAGGAAATTGATATATGAAGATAGGACGATAAAAAAGCTTTTGAAAATAAAAGGACCTATTACTCAAGGCTCAAAATGAAAAGGCATTAAATAGTGAATGTGGTTAATTTATAAACACAAAGTTGCTCTTTTGTTGTGATCAATCATTTTTGTTAGTTTGGAAAAGTTCTTTATTTTTATTTTTTTTTTCATATTTCAGTTGGTTCAGATCATAAACAAATTTATTAGTTTCCTTTAATAAGGATTTGAGTGCATATATATATATATATATATATATTTAGTTTCTCTAGGTGTTGTTCTTTCACTCTTTTTTATTTTTTTAAAGAAAATTATAAGCCGATAAAAACACATATTTTAGTAGCTACACGTTGATATATAGATATATATTTGTTTTACTATATATACCAAGCATGAATAGTACACAATCATAGCCAAGACCAATCCAGAAATAATGAGAGAGAGAGAGAGAGAGAGAGAGAGGGAGAGAGATGTTGGATCATGTTCACCACCCAAAATGGGTGATATTTTATAATGGGGGCTTTCCTTTTGTGTCCGACAGAGGGGAGGCAATCTCTCTGAGGGGCATCATAATGCCTTGTGGGTGTTTTTAGTTTTTCAAAGAATTCTTTAAGGTTTCCTTCTTCCCCAAAAAAAAAAAGAAAAAGAATTCTTTAAGGTTTTCCCAATAACTAATAACATTTTTAATATTTATACCTATGTCCCATTGGCCAGTGTATGGGTATACACATGGTTACCATGATTTTGGTGAGAATGAGGATTAGGTTCATGATTACCACCAATAAACTCAAAAGACAAAAACATGGCAAATCATAATCATAATTGCATATATATATATATATATATATTTACTCAAACAGTGCAATGGCATTTTATTTGGGTCCCTTTTTTCATAAAATGCATAAACTAATTGTCAAGTTGTCATTCTATTAATTGTCAAATAATTTCCTTCTTTTTTTTTTTTTTTTCCAATCTTCTCCTTGCTTGAATGAATGTTTTGTCCGTTGAACTTGGTATGGAGTTACCTACTAGCTTGTCAGTTTCATTTATAGAAGAGACATTTTCTCAGGAAAAAGAAGAGGAAAAAAAAACACTAAGGTAAAAATAAAAAAATAAAAAAAAAGAGTGTCGTTTAATAAATGACTGAATCAACAACTAGATAACTTGTTTGAATTCAACACTCAAAACGTTTGTCTCAACCTTTGAACCTTGCAATAAATAAGAGAAATTTTTAAACATATATATATATATATATATGTATATATGAAAATGTTTTACATGTGATGCAGTAATTGTAACTTCTTATTTAAAAAATAATAACAACTAATTGATTTATATGTAACTACTTACTTAAAATCTTATCACATGCTATACTATTCAGATATTGATATAAATGGTAAATATTATTAAATAATACTATTTTTGAATCGCCTTATAAATATAATATAACACAAAATATATACGTTACAAGTAATACGTGAGAAGAGTACAATATAGAAACCACTCCTTATTTATTATATATTATAATAAATGTATCGTTTCAAAGGAACCAACGGCTGTGTTAGGAATATAAAAATTCATATCCATATGAAACAATATACATACATAACACAGATATTATTGGTAAAAGAGAGTCTCAATATTTATTGTAATAATACACATGAGGCTAATTTAATTGCAAACCATGTCATGTTGAATAAGTAATATGCACATATAAGCTAACATATAAAGAAGGGGTGATTATCCGGCATTCTCTTTATACGATACTTGTAATTGTTTTTGTGGTACGTTGTAACAACCAAATGATTATAATATAACATATTTTAATTAGTATCGTGTGACAATGTTTTAATAGGAAGTTATTATTGTTGAGAAATGAGATTTGTCAAATATTCATTTAAATTATTCTTTGTGATTGTTTCCAATTTTTAGATTGATTAATTTTAATATAAGAGATATAAATTTATTTGTATTAATTTTCATATTAGGAAATAGGATTTATTGATTATAGAAGATTTAATATCTTTATTTTTGTACTTATAAACTTGTATTTATATGGAGTTCATTCGTAGTGCTTCTTATTAGTGAATTTTCTCTTTATTCCTAATCCGTAAATAAAACCACGTTAATCTTTTGTCTCATTCTTTTATCTTTTATTCTCTTATTTATTTATTAATTATTTTATTTTTCAAGAATTATATTTTAAGGTTTTAAACAAAATATTACATAAAAATCAATTAGTTATTATAAGTTTATAAATATAAAGTTACTAAGTGTCAAATAATATCTAATATGGAATACTATATATATATATAGAGGTGAGGTGATTCTCAGGAAATGTATACTTACCGGATACAAAATCTTATATATATATATATATATATATATATATCACATACAAGAACTTATATATATGTGTGCGTGGGTGAGGTGATTTGCAGGAAATGTGGAGCATGATAGATATAACTGTCGATACCTCAGAAAAGGCAGAAAAATCCAAAAAACCCAACAAATACAAAAACAAAAGAAGGCGGAGAAGGAGATAGAAAAGTGGCAGGGGAACAACCCACATTGCACATGGCAGTTTTCTTTTGTTTTATCATTTTTCGTTCTTTTTTTTTTTTTTTTCCCTGGATCATCACCCATTCACCACCCCATTGATCATTGCACGGAAATGAAAACAAATATTGTGCTGGACCCCCCACCCTACCCCACTCTTACCCCACCCCACCCCACCCCCCCACCCCCCCCCCCCCCCCCCCAACCCCCTGCCCCCGGGTCAATTAGTGGAAGCCAACATCACACTTCCACCCAATCATCAGCTGACACGACATCCTCGTCCTCTAATTATTTGCCCCTTATCTTAGAATATTAAAATATTCTCACCATGTAATTTAAGAGTTAAAAGCAACGCTATTTATCATTACTTATCACTAATAATAATTAGATGGAGGAGAATTCCAGGATAGGGTGTGTAGAAAAAATATCCTATCCATATGGCTTCGTTTTGATTGTGTAAGATATTATCATTTTTTTTTTTAATGTTTTCTTGCTTTGATGTAAATGTTATGATATCTAACGGTGGAAAAGATATCCTATTGCAAAAATCTATATAAAAATACATAATTCATTATGCAGGAATTATTATTCAGATATTATGTTTTGTTATAAGGTCTAGGTTGTAAATCTCTTAACTTCAAGATTAAAATAAAAACAAAAATTATAGTAGGTAAGGCTCAATTTACTATCGTATGTATTTTTCTTTTAGTCGGTGAATTAACTTTTTAATATTGTGGTCTATGAGTCCGAGTACTTTTATGTTATATGGAATATGTTTTTAGTATAAACACTCATAGGTTATATTGTTAAAATGTTAATCCTATAGTCAAAAAAAAAAAAAAAAAAAACCTCGTTACTGATAATGAAATAGAGCCATCATATTTTCATTCATAATCATGCAGTGTTACTATTATGGTCAAGTTTCTATCTTTGATAAAAATGTAAACAGCCCATAATCTAGCTAGCTAGGTTTCCCTTTCATTGTCCAGACGTTGCATCTAAATATTACTCACACACACACACACACACACACACAATATATATATATGTATAATAGGTAATGATAAATTAGTCAAATTCAAGTTGATGGTTTAAAAAGTCTTCGGAAAAAAACAAGAAACATTGGTGATAATTTAATAAAAAAGTAATCGAAAGGGTTTTACAGTAACACCAATGAGGTAAGAGTAGTGACATATAATTGCCATTTCTTTGTTTAGCTAGTCAATAGAATATTAGCATATATATATATATATATATATATGCCATCTGCTAAATGCATACAGTTTAGATGTTAAAATTTAGCTAAAAAATGTTAAGCAAAAAATGACAAACTCTCCTTGTTGGCCAATAAAAAAAGAAAAAAAAAAGATGGGTGGTGTGCATTTCAATAAGGTTGAGGATAATTATTGATAGGAAATAAAAGAATATTCTAATATCTCTCTCAAATATATATTTTTTTTAAATAAATAATTGTGATAGGAGCTAATATGTACATCAAGATATTTTTATTATATAAAAATTATAGAGCTCTTAGATATTAAATGAAGGTAAATGTAAGAAAAAGGCCAAATTAAAGGGGGTAATAAATAAAAGACAAATTACACACTGTAATTCCGTAGTAGGTTTACTTTTTTAAGTTCATGCATAACAATCAATCTTAAGTGACAAAAATTAACTATTAGACAAGTGACGAGACGTATCTTAGGTTATGGCTCAACTGACCTGATATAGACTATTGATCCGATTTTATCTCAAGTTATTATAGTTCAACTAGCTCAACAAAATAAATAAATAAAAGCTCGACAAATTAGAAGAATTAATTACTGATAAAGCAACGCTAAACACATCTTTTAAATCCAAATATGCACTGTATATTACATCACATAAATTCCACAGAAGCGTCGTTTGCTCGTTACCAATAACAAACTAACAATTCATAATTTAAGGGTGCATTTGTAAATGAACTTACTTATATATATATATATATATATATATATAAATGCCAATAATTTTGAACTAATAAAGAAGTGACCTTATGTTTTTTGAATTATCTAAAAAATATACTCTCCACTTCTCCACCTTGAATTATCAAAATTAAATCGTTCATTTTTTAAAATGACAAAAGTGTCCTTCTAAAGACGTAGACAGGCAGCATTGTGGAGTGCTCATTAGTTAGGTCAATTTAATCAGAATTCAGCAGACAAAACACTTCATAGATGGTTCAAACAAAATAGGAAATACTTTTCAGATTAGTTTGAACCTGTGGATATTTGTCCAAGCAAAAAACGTGTGGATATATATATATATATATGTTTGTCGTATTTCGATAAAATCTGAAGAATACTTTTTGAATAATTTGCTCATAAAAGTTGTCCTACTAAGCACCAATGGTGTTCGTTTAATCATCTTCATAACCATCATTTATCAACATAAATGATCCATTTTACACATTTGATAGTACATTAAAATTACCATATAATACAGAAAGAACGATTTGTTTAAAAAAGAAAATAAATTACCGTAATTAATCAAACAATGTAGCAACAAATTAACACTATTTTATTTTATTGTCACACATCAGCAATAATAACAAATAATAATGCTCATATTCTATTACGAACATTTATATGGCAATATATCATTAACAACAAAGAATAAGAACTACTTTACGGAAACCATTGATGTCAAACACTACACTCTTAGCTTTCGTTTGACTGTCAGATCAAAACCTAATTTTTTCATTTTAGTTTTTTTTTTTTTTTGAATAAAAAGTCAATAAAAATTATAATTAGTTTTTGAAAAGTCAACAAACTTTAACATAAAAATTTCATTTCAAACATGTATTCTAAACGGAAGCTTATTTTATGAACGGAGTTTACTTTCTATTCGTTTGGTGCTTAACACTCAGTGATGTCTGTATATGAAAAGAACAATACTAAAATGAACCAATAATATCAAATACCATACACAAACAGAAAATCAATCAAATAGTATGAGAATCAACACGTGAAACATTCTCACTCTCTAATTCAATTGATTTTAGTGTGTGGTATTATATATCACTTGCCCTCCCGAGCATCTTTAGTTGGGAAAACGATTGATAACAACAGGGGAGTCGTGATTCCGAACCACCAAAAAAGGGGTAAACACTTAAACCCATGTTTGGTATCATGATTTTGATCACAAATTACAATTCAATTTTTTTTTTTTTTTTTTTCTGAAAAGTCAACATCAGCTTTACTATTAAGTTACTATTATAATTTTATAACTAAAACTTTAAAAGCTCATAACTTTATATATACAAGTCCAAATTAGATGATTTTTTATTTTAAATTGCATAAAATTTCGATACGAATCAAATAAGCTTCATTTTGATTTTTTTCTGAACACATTTCAAATTTCAATATTTTTTTATTAAAGTAATTCAAACACCGCATCAAATATATAATTCAATTCAAATCCAAATTTAATAATTCAAACCATTGCACCCTTAATGCAAGTCTAATAAGGGTTCGAACCATCTTCCAATAGGTACACACCCCACACACCCCACACATGCACACACACACACACACACACACACACACAAGACACTCTCTCGCACACATATAATATAATAATAAAGAAAGAAATGGCCGGGTGAGGTGGTATTTATAAAGCCAAACGACGCGTGCTCTGTTTTCATTCCTTTTTAAAGTCACTCCCACCACCGTTTCTTCTCTCTCTATACTTCTTTCTCTCTCTCTCTCTCTAAACCTTCATCATCCAACACACATACGCGACACCTCAACCAACTCCGTTCCGTTTATCTTCTTCATCACTCTATAATCTCTTCTAAAAAAAGGTATATTAATCACTCTTTAATCTCCATTTGTTTCTCTCCTAATCTAATCCCTAATCCTCTTCTTCTTCTTTCAGTCAAAGACTGGATTTCTATTTTTTATTTTTTCTTATTTTTCCTTTTTAGAATTCAGTGCAGAGAAAATAGGCAGAGAGAGACAGAGATTCAGAATCTGGTATCGGATCTGATCGGACGGTGGAGATGGCGACATCGTCTGCGATTTCTTCTTCCAATCCCGTAATGAACACAGATCGGCCACAGAGGAAGAAAATCCGGAGGAAGAAAACTTACCCGCAAGCCAAACAGGACGCCGACCTGGCTCGCCAAGCTCAGAGCTGGAAGTCAGAGGCTCAACAGCAAATCTACTCCTCCAAGCTACTCAAGGCCCTCGGCCACGTCACCATCGGGGAAGGTGCGGCGGCTGCGGCGCCGCGCCGCGGCCGAGTCGTGCGTGAGACGGCGGACAGGGTCCTGGCCGTGACGGCCAAGGGGCGGACGCGCTGGAGCCGAGCCATCCTGACCAACCGGCTCAAGCTCAAGTTCAGGAAGCACAAGAGGCAGAGGGTCGCATCGGCGGTGGCGGCGGCGACAGGGAATAGCCGGTCGACGAGGAAGCCTAGAGTGAGCGTTTTCCGGTTTAAAGGGGAAGAATTTACCTGCTGTGCAGAGGAAGGTTCGTGTTCTGGGCCGGTTGGTTCCCGGTTGCCGGAAACAAGCTCTTCCGGTTATTCTAGAAGAGGCCACTGATTACATCCCAGCTCTGGAGATGCAAATCCGAGCCATGTCGGCTCTCTTTCAGCTTCTCTCCGGCGCCGGCTCGAGCTCCGGCGCCGGAGCCGCGCCGCCAACTTGAAAATATGACAATCCTTCCTCATTTGTCAGGTGTTTTTTTTTTTTTTTTTTTAAATTGCTTTCTCTCTCTCTTATATTGTCTCTCCTCTCCAAGGTAATTTCTCTGTTGAATACAAGTCTCTCTCTCTCTCTCTCTCTCTCTCTCTCTAGTTTCTACTTTTCCTTTTTTTTTTTTTTTTTTTACCTTTAATCTTAATTTTTAATTTTCTAAGCAATTCTATCTCACACTTCCTTGAGAGATATCTTCAAAGTAATCGACATTGGAAATCTGAGAGTTTGTATAATAACTGAATTGTGAAATTCCAATTTCCTTATTTTTCTATTTTGGGTTCTGACTTTGTTTTTTTTTTTCCCCCCCTCTCTCTCTCTCTCTCTCTTCTTTTTGCTTTTATGGAATGTGCTTTAGTACACATATTTCACCTATTCATTTATCAGCTTGTTCCAATATGTACTAATTTTCCCAAAATAGAAACTGTAATGAGAATTCTAATCCTAAATCAAATTCTAGTACTTTTTTTTTTCATTCAGAATTGATTATATAGTTTTATCCAATAGCTGTTCAAGATTTGGAATTTGTGCTAGTTTTCACAAGTGCAAAAACGTTAAGATTGCTTTGTTTTGAGAAAAAAACAAACTTTTGTTTTACTCAACTAGATGTGAATAGAAAACAACTTATTCCGTTCACATCTAGTGTGTGTTTTGATCACTATTTTGAATCTAAATTTTTAATTCAACTTTAATTCACATAAAATTTTTTACTTTTTAAAAATCTTTATCACAAAATACACATTTAGTTTATATTCTCAATCGAAATTTAGATTTTTTAATTCAAACTTATTATCCAAAATCGGACACTAAAGTTAATATTATTTGAACTCTTATATTTTTTTTTTCCCATCAAAAGGAGTATTTTACCTAGAGAAGGGTGGTGAAGAGCCTTTTTTTTTTTTTTTTTTTTAAAAGAAGTTGAGAGGAGGGTCAATTTTGGTGACAAAGGGGGTGATAGGAAGGGGGATTGGATTTGGTCGTATCTGAGTTTGCCGAAAGCTCGAGCACATTAATGAGTGTAAAAGGGCACATATCATGTGGTGTTGACCCCACCTCTATGAGCATGTTTTGTCTACAATCCCCAATTTCAGCGTTCTCTGGTGCAATATTTCCCTAGATTTTGAGGTTTTTTCACATACCCTATCGATATGACATGTTTCTAACTATTAGATTTGAATAAGATCACAAAAATATATACAAATTCCAATTTATACAGTATTTATGGAATTTGGTTTCAGAATAAGGGAATTTCTGGAGTTAGGATCTCTTTTTTTTTTTTTTTGTATGAATTATTATTCTAGCAGTTACATGTATTTTTTAAGATCTATGAAAATAATTATGTATTGTATGTATTAAATTTTAACAAAAATATTTATAGATCTGTTCGTTAAAATTTAATCCAACGGTTTAAAATGTAATTTTCACCGATGGTGATAAATAGAAAATCATATTGTAGAAATTCGCTCAAAATAAGCTTAATTGGTAGGATATGTTTTTCAAACTTTATCAAATTCATTTATACCCATCAATCTATGAATTAGAATTTTTTTTGTAAGTTAACTTCATTGAAAGATGAATTACACAAATTTAACAGCATTTCAGAAACTTTTTTTTTTTTTTTTTATCATATATATGGTGATACAAACAATTATTACAAATATTACGTCGACAAGAAGAGATATGGAGGAGGTAGGACAGACATGAGACGGACACACCCCCGGTCCTTAAGAGTTAGGGTCATTCTCAAAGGGCTTGAGAGGTTGACATCTGTCCTGCGTCAAACTTAGGACCCGACCTTCGAGCAAATTCAGTTCAACTTTATCTCTCTCTTTTATTTTCTTTTATTCTATTTTCTTATCTTATCTGAATATGTGTGTGTGTGTGTGTGTGTGTGTGTGTGTGTGTATCTTTCTCTGTGATCATGAATGATGATGAGGTCCCAAAATTGTTTTGGGGTACCACCGCACACGGGTGCCTTGGGTTTCATCACTATCACCTTTCACCGGTCTTCAATTGGCTCTTAATTGGTTTGAGTAGTACTAGACACTTCTCTATAGGACCACTATTTATATTTATTTTATATATATATAGTTATATAGTTATTTGTTTATATATATATATATATACACATATATATGTTATATTTGTTTATGTTACTATTATTGCTGTTTTTTTGCTCCAGATTTGAATAGCTATTGAACATTGAAACGTCAGATTTTGGTCCTTCATTTCAATTCGCATCCATTCCAAACCCCATGTGCGTCTTATTTAAGGCTGACCCCCATCTCTCCCCAACACACACACACACCCGCCCCCCGACCCCCGCCCCC
This sequence comes from Ficus carica, assembly GCA_009761775.1. Classification (NCBI taxonomy): domain Eukaryota; kingdom Viridiplantae; phylum Streptophyta; class Magnoliopsida; order Rosales; family Moraceae; genus Ficus; species Ficus carica. Next base: position 16,753,362 of record CM019746.1, read on the forward strand.
CGCCCCCCGCCCCCCCAAAATCCAAAACTAAAATAAACAAATTAGGAAAAAAAAAAAAAAAAAAGAAATGAATTATTTATAGCTGATGCAGTACGGAGTTTGCTTTCACGGAATTGGAATATGACCACCTTCCCAATTCATGACCAAAAGCATGTGAGTGATAATGAGAAAAAGTTCAAATAAAAAAAATGAGGAAAAAAATGCACAAGACATTCTACCGTCGCTAAACACCATAATTAATAAAAAGAGTACATGAGCATTACTTGTTATTAGTGTGTAATCCTGAACATTACTTATACCTCTAACATTGCTCACAAAAAGAAAGAAAGAAAAAAAAAAAAAAAAAGAATAGAAAACTCATTCATTTAATCTTTATATCTCAAAATCTTTTTTTTTTTTTAAAGGAAGGCAATAACCCTAAAAATATTGCTTAAATCATGCATGCGTGGTTAAAAAAAGAAAAAAAGAAAAAGGAATCTCATGGTTTTAAGTTGGTGGTGGTTCAAAATATATTGGTTGGGACTAGTTGGTTTAAGAGCTAAGGAATCATACATGTCCACGATCCGACAATCAACTGAAAAATTCCTTCATGAACAAGTACTTGCCAAAGGTTTACATCGCCCACCAAATTGTGTGCCAAATTTAACCATCTGCTTGATTAATTACAACCCAAAAATAATTCCGTATAAACATGTCCAATTTTTTTTTTTTTTAATACTACCCAACTCATTCCCTAAAGGTACATGAAAATTACAAAAAAAAAAAAAAAAAAAAAAAAAAAAAGAAGAAGAAGAAAATAGAAAAAAGAAAAAAGAAAAAAAGAAAAACAAAAGAGGGAGAGAGATATCTGCAACCCAAAGTCGGTTATTAATTACGTATTTAAACAGTGACAAATAATGGATTAATACGAAACATCTAGGATAATTACTAGTTAGCACAAACTCTCTAAATATATAAAGTCTGATCATGATTAATAAACTAAAGGCATGGCTCCACAAAGCAACGTATCATAATTAGTGACTAAAGCATGTGGCTAGTGATGGTTCATCACTTAACATCAGTGCCCAAGTATGTTTTTTCGCTTTATATAACATTAGGGTGGTTTTTTAATTTTTAATTTTATTTTTGTTCAGAAATATCAAATATGAGTGTGTAAGACTATTATTAGCTTTAAGAACGTTAATTACGCAATTGCCTTTTTTTCACAAATATAACAGATTAAGAGGAACTGCCTTTTTTTTCTACCCTTTAATTAAAAAGATAGAATATTTAGGATTAATGAACCAGCACTTATATATATACATATATATAATATATGACTTAAAGTGATCCAGTTGTACTATATCAACTATCGATTTATAAATTTTCATGCGGCCACTCTCATCCAATTACAAGTATCTCCTTCTATAAATAACTTGCTCACATCTCTCTTTTATCATTATAGTTCTTTAATATATATCTATATATATATATAAATAAATAAATAATAAAACATATATATGGAAACAAGCTTTAATAAAACAGACATCGATATCTTAACACACACATAACAGCTAGCTACTATAAATCCCATGTTGTCAATGGTTGAAAGAGTTAAGTAAGCAGCTCGTGCACTAGATCATTAATACATCCATGGAGAATAATTCAAGTGTATAGATTTAGGTGAAACATCAAACCGATTTGTTGATGACCACATATACATACATATATATATATATATATATGAGAATTTGCTTCTTATCTTCACTAAATATATATACACATATGATTATTGGAATTAATCTCTTTTTGATTACTAGGTATCATTTAAAAAAAATTAATGAGACGTATAGTTTTCACTTATTATAAAAAATGTAAACATTTTTAAATTTTGAATCTAAAATCTCTTATTCAAATCCCTTACTACTCTAAACTAGTTACGGGCATCCCTGCCTGAATAAGTTTCAATGTCAGAATCATCAATCTTGAATCTCCTCAGATGTATATATACACATTTAGAAATATTTTTTAACATTCTAAATTAATCAGTATTAATAATTCTGCAATCCCGATATTAAACCACAATTACCTAGCTTGAAATATTGAGACCTAATATGTTTGTATTGTTGTATTGTGTGCATTGTATGTGTATGTGTGTGTGCATGTCTGTCTATATATGTACGACATGCTCTAGTGTGTATTTATAAATATATATATATATATATATATATATATATATTCTTGTTATTGCATGATGGAATGAAGAAAGGGATAAAGGTGGAAGGTAAAATTGCGGGTAAAGAACGAAAATTTTTTTTTAAAAAAATTTTAAAAAAATAACACGTGAAAGGAAAATCATTAGTGGCATGTGACATGTCATGGAGGACTCCAACACCGTAGATATTGCGGTGATCACCTTTTTCCTTGGCCGTGTAAGCACCCTCTCACCCTCTCTCTCTCTCTCTCTCTCTCTCTCTATATATATATATATATATATCTAATCTGCTTTTTTTTTTTTTTTTTTTAAGTACTGCACCATGTGAGTTCAAAGAAAAGCCAAAGAAAAGAAAAGCACATGCATTAATTTTTTTCTTTATTTTTTTTATTTGAAAAAAAAAACGTTATATAATTTATATGTAAATTGCATACTGTGGCTTTAAAGTTTTTTTCCAGACCACATGGAGGGGTCATGCCCTTGTTTTTTGCCCATTAAACTCCAAGAGAAATAAAGTGAAAAGGAGCAAAAAGAAAAAGCAAGTGCAAATGGGCAAACCCATATGGTCACCACTACCTAGTATCAACATTTGAATATATATATATATCTGGTATTCTATATATTTCGTCTGTATTTTACAGCCCAAAAGAGCTCATAATTATATAACATATAATTAGGTCCGTCGTCTTCCATAAAGACAAAGCTTTTTTATTTTTTTTATTTTTTTTTTAGCATTTTGAAGAGTTTCGATCAGGTAAAATGAAAAGAAAAAAGGTAATTATATATAAAAGAAAGAAAAAGAGAAAACACTAGTTGTAACTGGAGACATCCCGTGTACTTTTATTTGTTAGAAAAGTGTTTGATATGGAAATCTCATCTATACACTCGTAAATAAAACTACCTCATTCATGCCCAAAATTTATGAGGAGCCTGATTATTTAGTGCATGCCAATAATAACCACTAGGTCAAACAGCATGGGAATCGGGTCGGGTTTTGGATATATAAGAGAGCATGGGTTGAATTCCGCATTCTATTAAGAAAAACGAGAAAGAGTTTAGAAAATAGAACTCTCAAGAGAGACCAGTCAGAGAGAATGCAAGAAAAAAAAAAGATGCTATAATAGTGTACCTCCAATAATTGTTGGTTGATTATATATACATCAACTTGCGCATGATAGGTTATAGATTAGGGTTGGTTACGTTTCTTCGTTATTGACATGAAAATAATGGCTCAACATATATATATATATATATATATATGTATGTATATGTATGATCTGATCATAGCAAAAAGGAGAAAATAACTCATATGAGATGATGATCAGATGCTTACTGTCCAGCTCTTTCTTTTCCTGAAATGCAGGCAATCACATATTTATAACGTCAAATCTCATGAAAAATAATTTTGATTAAAATATGGGCCTAGGCTTTTTGAGACATCTTGTGCCTATATAAAATTCTGCAACATTAATGCAACTTATAAAAGGCAAAACAGTTTTCAATTCTTTGTGTGCATTATTATTATCATTACTATTTTCTTTCTTTCTTTTCTTTTCTTTCTTTCTTGTCATGAAGGTCCAAATTAACCCCGTACATGTTGGCAAATTATGAGAGAAGAAAGAGGGGTGTGAGGTTTATCATCATTTGTTGTTTTCTGTTTTAATTATATAAGTCCGTTTGGTTGAATTTTTGTTTTTACTTTTAATTAATAAAAGAAAGGATATAAAAGTTATAACTTTTCGGTAAGTATTTGAAATTTTATATTATAAAAAGCTATGATAGGTAAAAGTGGTTTTGAAACTTTTTAATAAGCAATTAAAATGTTAGAATGAGGTTTATAATGTCTTATTGAAACTTTAAAATAAGTTTATAGTCTATTCACACGAGCTTTTATTAGAAGTCAGGTTCTGTCACTAACCAAAACAAAAAAAAAACAAAAAACTTTAAGTCTCAACATTTCTTATTATAGCACTTTTAATCACAACTTTTTTGTATGATTAAACGATCACTTTTAGTCACAACCTTGTGACTAATATACAATTCGTCACAAATTTTTGTTACAACTAAAACTTTTGGCCATGTTTGGTTATGGGAAAAGTTTTAGTCAAGTCGTGAATAAAAATCTTGTGGTCAAAAATTTTAATTACAATAAAAATTTGTGACTAAATGCATATTAGTTACAACCTTGTGAATATTAAAAGTGGCATTTAGTCACATAAAAATGTTGTGACAAAAAGTGTTGTTAAAAAAGTCGTGATTAAAAGTTTTTTTTTTTTTTTTTTTAGTATGTGACTTTGACTAAAAACTGTTCTGGAGAGCATCTTTCTAATAGATTATCCACAAACACTTTTATAAGTGACTTTTAATCCAAGAAACCAAAAATAACTTCTAAAAAGCTATACCAATCAATAGGTCTTGTATATCTTTTATTAAACCAGTTATTAGAATCAGAAGATTAAAAAGGAAGATTAAAAAGGTTGTGTATGATTTACTAAAAAAACACCAAATCAATATTCCTTTAAGGAACATTCCTATGCGTCAAAATTAGAGTTTTGGTTATGCAAATAATTAGTGACATACTTATCCTTCAATATTTTATATATACATCCTTTTTTCTGTGCTATTATCTTATTAGTAGACTCTTTGCTTGAAGGAAATACTCTTGATGCATGTAAAGTAGCTTAAAACACACACACACACGTAAAATAGCTAGTTAATTCAACTCTATTGATGATCAGAGTGGTTTGGTGATTTCACATTTACACACACACACACACAAATATATATATATATATATATATATATGTGCGTGTACACACACTCACATATATACATATTTCAGGTGAAAGTTTTACCTTCCAAGTTAATAGTGGCAAATAAGTGATGGTAACAAACTCAGTTTCTGTTTCAGCACCCAAAAAAAAAAAAAAACACTCAGTCTCAGATATATAAAATGGGGACCAAACTCTGGTCTAGGGTATTAATGGATCCATGTTATATAGCTAGGTAATCTAGCTTTTTGCCAACCTGGAAAGAACTAAAGGAGATCAGGACCAGTTTTTGTTCAATACATACATAATAACCAATTAATTATACATGCCTAGGAGAACTATATAAATGTGTCCTAATTTTAATGTTCATTGCACCACAAATCTGTTAGAATATTGTAAGTCATTTTCACTACTATATTTTTTATGAAGAAAGAAGACAACTTTACTACTTTACTTAGTTGAATTACTAGAACAAAACATTATAATTGTAGAAAAGAAAAAGATGCTTGCCAATGCATATATATATATATATATATGGGTAATTGCGCTTAGCAATCAGAATATGGCCAACACAAATACGTGCACAAACATGCATATAGGCACTATTCAGGTAATCTAAAATATAGGCTTGATGACATCAACTGTAATCCGAAATTTATAATATCAACTTATTGGTATGTGATCAGTTATTATTATTTTATTGGTGTATTATTAAAAAAGTTCTATGTCAATTAAGATTATAAATATCATTTTTATGAAAATAATGAAAGTAAATAAAAATAATGAAAGTAAATAGTAAGATTTTAAAATGTTTGAATTGAATATATATTAAATTTACTTGTTAAATAGAAATTTTATTAGGTAAATGGTAAGTTTGTTTGATTATTAATATGTTTATAAAAATCATTTATTTGATAAATTTGTTATTTATAGCTATTTGTTTTAAAGTATTTTTAAAACCTGCTATTTATTTCGGTTATTTATAATAAAAAAAATTTGATATTTATTTCATTTTTAATGAGAAGATAAGAATTCACCATTGAATGAGTTAGTATAAAGATATTGAAAAAATCATAGAAATTGACATCTTTTAGTTTTAGTAATTTAAAAAATACTCCCAAGATAACTCTTTCTCCCTCTGTCCTAGGGTTTTGTAGCCTTCTCCTTTATTGGGGCTGGAGTTCGGTGGCGCCTTTGGGCTGGCCTCCGAATTCCCGACCTGCATGGAGGAGATCTCATCGCCATAAGAAAGATTTGGGTTACGACGTAGCTATTCAAAGTCGTTTTGGGATGGATATGGCGTGTAAAAAATGAGGGCTTGTTAGGTGCTTGGTCTTTCAGTGGCAAGTTTCTTCTTAATGGCTTTGTTTGGCTTGGTCTTGACGGGTGCAGTAGTCTAGTTGTTGTTGATTATTGTATCAGTGGTGGTGAGATTTTCCTAGTTTTTTGTAGGATTTTAATTTTAATAATGGCGTCTTTGTCTTTGCCTTTTAGGTTTAATACTTTGATGTTTTCTTTTATATATGTTATGGTTTGTAATAACGGTGGTGGTTTTTTCACCTTTTGAATTGGTTTGTTCTACGCCAGATCTAAATCTGTGCAGTGTTTAAGTTCCGTTAGATATAAATCTAGATGGATTTAGTAGTGGCCTCTGTGCTACAATTGGTAGCCTCTCAATTAATCCGAAGTTTCCATTGATTGTAGAGGAATTGTTGAAAAGAGCCTTATGCGTATTCGATGGTGGTATGTCGAGGTACTATCCCATTTTCGGGTCTCAGACATCCGTTTTTCCCTTTGTGCATCATCAGAATGTACTAATGGTACTAATTTTCGTTAAGGGTTTTATCTCTATATTACGAGGTCAGACGCATATGTTTGTAATTTATATTATGAATTGAATGAAATTTTTCCTATTAAAAAAAAAGATATTGAAATTAAAGTTAATATTTCTAGCCTCATTTATAAATATATTGAACTCGAAGACCACCAAATTACATAATATTTCTTACCTTTGCTTTTATACATATGAATTAAGTATGTTATATCTATATTTGGCCCTAGAATTGTTGTATAAGTCGACGGGTCCCCTGTTTTCTTGTTTCCCATATTTAATAAAATATCTATTCTAAAAGGCTTAAAAATCTATGGTTGGATGTGAAAATATTTGCTAGCTATAGTAGGGTGATAAAAGAATATATGCAAAGTCCTTCACAATTATAATTTAATACATGAAATTTCCTATGTAATTGAATCCTTATTTTGCGGAAGTAATTGAAACTAATTATCTCTCTTCGAATCTAAAATGGCAAGAAAAAGACTCTTTAACCGTCCAAAATTTGCAAGTGGGTGATGTATAATACTAAAAAGATAAAAAGTTAAGTGGACATAACAGCATATTTCTTTTTGAAACAAAACAAGGCATTATAAATTCAAAGTCAAGGCTCGCTAGTGGGTGTGATTGAGTAATTAATTAGGCTATTTGTTTCCTTGTTCTAGTAATTTCGTGTTTATATTCTCTCTAATTGTCCTCAACCCAATCCGAGGCTTGACTCAAAAAAGATCATTAATATATATTTTTTAGTTTCTGTATTTTTTTACTTGTTTTTTTCTTGCTATGCATATCAATTTTCAATTATTTAGGGCATAATCTGCAAGCTCAAAATTTCAATGATTAGCCGCCCTACCAACAAAAGTACAAAATTCAAATATATATATATATATAGACATTTTGCCGACTGTAGCAACCAAGTACCAATCATGCACGTTCCTATAGAATCACAACTCACAAGGCCAAAAAAAATAAAATTAAAAAAATTATTAAATAAATTAAAGGATGTAAAACAGACCGTTAAGAAACTTCTTTTAGTATAGATATGCGTGGACATAATATATATGCACACATATTTATCTAGATATGTATATGTATATATGGTTTGTTATCCCTCTAATATTGTTACATTAAAATGTATTATCAAACGATATATAAATTTTTATATTTTTTTTTTTCATAAAGTCAGATACATATTGGGGGATTTCTAGCTACATTTTTTCACCCAAAAAGAAAAAGAAAAAGAAAAAGAGAGAGAGAGAGAAAAGGTGATGACTAGTTAGTAATTTAGCTAATACTTTGAGCATGTGTTACTAATTGCTATCCCTGCAAAATAAATAAATAAATAAATAATTTAGTTTTTGAACTTAGCCAATTTTAATGGAGTCATTCTTACGACTAAGATTTAATTCGCATATATTTAGAATTTCATTTATTTTATGAATCTTTGATTTCGGTCTAGAGTTAGGTGAATTGCAAATTTCTATTTTTTTTTTTTTGGGTTCTAAATTGCTACAATTTTCACACACATGATTACATTAAATGAGAAATGGGACGATTATGAAGAAGGTTCTCCTAACGGGGAATTCAAGACCCTAGCCCCGCCCCTCCTTTGGCGGGATAAGAGCTGAAATATGGATGGTTTTAAAGATCGAGATGGGGAGAAAGCATTCTTTGTTTCATCTCAATATCGTTGCTATCCCTATTAACAAGTGACATCGACAAGAGTACCGTGCTTTGTGGTAATAAAGCATAATCATTTTCTCCTTGCAACACTGTCGTTGGGTCACTTTAGTAGGAATAAAGTAGAAACGGAACCTATTACTAAATCGCCATTAAACAAAGAATAAAAAAAGGATTCAACTCAAGTTTGGGAACCAAAGATTCCAAAACATACGGACATTCATTGAATTTTCTTTCTTGTATAATTTATTTATTTTTTCAACAGCCATAGATTCATTGAATTTGAAAAGAAGAAAGGAATAACCAATGTAAGCACCCATGTGAAGGCCATGTTCAACGACATATGTTGCAAGGCCTACAGGAAGTTGGATATCCATATTGGGTCAATGAGAGTTCCTAGGAAAGCCCATTTTAAGACTGTTTTGTACTATATCTTAGCCCAAGAATTATTATCACTTTCCACCACTACAAAGTATTACTTCCAAAGAAAAATCTTGCGAGAAGGATTTGAAATGTACATAAAAAGCTTTAAAAGATTTCAACCATATTTAAGAGGGAAAGAGAGGTAAATAATACATTTACGGATACTAAAATAAGTAAATAGTATATTTACCAAATTTTTAAAGTAAATAACATATATTTAAGAGTAAGTCCGTTTATTAATAGTAAATAAACTCGTAGATAGATATAGTTACTAAATAAATAATTTATAGATATTTCATTCTTATATGTTTAGTACTTATTAGTAATTAGAAAAAAAAAACAAAAACAAAAAAAACAAAACAAAAACAAAAAAGCCATAGCCCATTTGAAGTTCATATCAAACAAAGTGATTTCTAATTTTTTTTTTTTTTTTTTTTTTTGTGAATAAAAAGGGATCGGTTGTGTCCTCATATCCGCCATCTCAATGGTCATTGGGTGATCTCACTAGTCACATCAATGTGATGATAAGGAACATAACCTAGATCTTCATAGCTAGCAGACCCAAGCTTTAAGAGAGAACAACACATAGTTTTTCTTGTCAAATACTAGACTCTACGTGTGTCACTGCTCTGAGACTTGATAGAAGCGAAGACTCTAAATAAGCCTTTCGTATCACCAAGCTACTACCGCTGGTGGTATATCTAATAACTTTTTGCTACAAAGAGCAAAACTAAATTAGATGTACAAAGGCTGATCAGCCACGAGGCTTGGAAATGAGCCACTACTGGCTGCAACCAAACTCAATCGGTCCGCATGCTTGTGGGCACAATGCACTTGGTGAACCCTACATGGGATAACAAGGCCCCATTGCATGTGTACAGAGCTAGGCTACTACTCTTATATTTATAGGGCTAAAATATTCAAGTTTTTGGACTGTGTTGCAAAGAATAAAGGAAACACATCAAGTCAATGGCTCAATTTTGGCCTTAACATCTTTGGTGATTTGTAGGAATTCCCGAAAAAATGACATCTCTGGATTATTATCCCAATTATTATAACTTTGATTTTTTATTTTTTTTAAACTCTAATTGGATAAGGATAGAGGGAAAAATCCAAATAAGAGGACAAAAAACATAAACATCTCTTTTTGACATATTATTGCCATATTGTAGCAATCTCAAATATAAAGAAAATAAATAATTTGGTTTAGTACATAACCAAATTATTTATGTACTAAATTACATAATTGCTAAAGAACAATGATATATTTTTTAAATCCAAATAAACAAACAAAAGACAATGATGTGATGTTTTCGTCTTTCATCATATTGCATTGGAGTTAATATGGATTCCTTGGTTTCCTAGCAAAAATTCCTTGGGTAATTTTGAGTGGGTTGGAACTTGCCCAAATTTGGATCGTTGGTCTTGGCCCAACAATTAAAGTTATACATACTAACACGAAGAAGAAAAAGGCATATATATATATATATATATATACTTTCCATGCGTGTACTGTACATGTATGGAAAGGTTTAGCCTCCATTTGATATTCAAGTTTAATTTCAATTAAACTGTATTTTATTATTTCAGTTTTTGTCTTTTTCTAAAAATCAATAAAATTTATAACTAATTTTTGAAAACTCACTCCAACTTAAAAATTTCATCTCTAACTAACTTACCAAATCGAGGCTTAATATGCGTGTAATAATCAGTCACTATCCATAAGTATAGAAGGGATCAAAATATAGGTGTTATCTAAACGTATTCATATATATATAATATATGAAGTTAATATATATATATACCTATACACCATCCTTGTTAATTCCTAATATTGCTTCCAGAGGTCCGGAGCTGTCATAATAATGAATAAAGTTTAAATAACAAAAATGATGGCACGCAATTCATTTTATGCGATTTTTACAGGAGGAATCTGCTTTTTTTGACTAAATTGCAGTTTAAAGGCGTTTCTTTTCTAATTTTTATTCCATATATAAAGTATAAGCACAATATTTCAGCTATATATATACACATTTTTTAAGTGTAGCATAATAATAAGTGGGAAAATGGGAATAGGAAGCCAAATTCCACTAGAAAATTAAATACATGGTGCATGAGTGATTCCACAACTGGTTTTTTTTTTTTTTTTTTTTTTTAAGTAGATATATATACATACATGTATACTGAGGAGTCACGTCTTTCCAACACAATATATATGTAAGGTGTGTCAGGGATCTAATAGATGGGAAATATTTATATATATATATATATGGACCCCCTAAAAAGCATCTTCCTATGCTCTTCTATGATCAACTTACACCTTAAATCCAAGCCTAAATTTTTTTCCCCCTAAAGCTTTATCCAAATTATTAGTGTCTGCTTATTGCAATTGGTGTCTTTTTATTTTAATTTTTATTTTTTTTTAGCTGGGCTTCAGATTATGATTTGATATCAGCTGGTGAGCACTCAAATTATGGATTGGAATCAAAGATTCTCTCTAATCAAAGATAAAAGCTTGCTTAATTAACTAAATAAATAGTTCCGAATTAATCAAGGAAAGAGGTTAATAAGTTTAGTTACAATTTTTCTTGTCTTAATTACAAAGTGATGAAGATATATATGTATATATATGTTTTGTTACTGTATGTGACGACTCTCACTTATTATAGAAGTTATATAAAAACACTCTTAGATTTCGATTATGAGAGCACCTACCCAAATTCCTCATATATCTAACTTATTCTGATGGGGTTTATATATATATATATATATATATATATATGCATGCAGCAGAATCTCTATCTATTTCTCAATTATATACCAATCTATTTTTCAAAGATTTCATTAGTAACTTAACTAATGACAAGGATTAATCATATGTACCATTATATATCCTTTATATAATTTCGCATATTTCCATCGAATGGCTTTGGATTCTGTAGTCAGCACAAAACCCTCACAACGCATAAGTTGCAACCAATAAAGGGTACATCTGCTATAATTTTGTGCTGCATGCATCTCAATCCCACGTGCTTTTGTTATGAGAGCGGTCCTTTCAGAAACCCAAGCAAATGGCACACATTTCCAGTTTAGAGAGAGAGATATATATTTATATATCAGAGTATAATTAAAAGCTATATATGCTCAAAGGAACAAAATAATAAAATCTACTATACGTACGTATATTCTCTCACAATATTATTTATGATATATATACATATGTACACTTCATTCACAAGGACTTATCCTAATCTCACAAATTGTCCACAAGAATCCTGCTCCTTATATAACAGCTACTTAAAGTCGTAATTAATTATCCGATCAATACACGTATATATAGATATATATGCAATACAAAAGTATATAGTATCATTATATATTTAAATTTATGATTGTAACTGCATCAATATATATATATATATATATATATTTATCTAAAATAGTATAAAAAGTAATGGCATGTGAAATTCATGGAGCTTTCGAATTGATTCTGCTGATATCTCTTTCTCTGTATGATTAATAAATGGCTTGCTAGGTTATACGTTAATTTGTAATACATATAGATACATATAGTTGGCAATATATATCAATTAAGCAAGGCTCTGTCAATATAAATACAAGTAGTATGCCGCATTCAACAACACCCTTGGCTATAAAAGACGGTGCAATATGGACATGCTTATTAACTGAACTATATATATATGTCAACCATATACATACATTATATATATATATATATATATATTTCCCACACCAAAATCTATCACCATTCTCGTAATTAATCAATCGTATATTTATATGTATATCTCCCTCTCTAGACCAGCTTACAAAGAAGAAGAAAAAATAAACTAAAAATGCATATCATGCATCTTTTCAAGAATTAATGTGGGTTATATATATGTTTACAACACCAAAGACCCTAAATATGTGTATTTATATCTTTAGGGTTTACCACCATTACTGAGGCATAAAAGTAGGATCAACAAGTTTAATATCATTCCATAATATTCCCCTCCTTTATATGCGTACTTTTCAAACGAAACGACGCCAGAAAAATTAATGCCAGAGCTTTAAAACCTAAACTTGCTCAAGTGGAGAAACCCTAACCAACCCTACCCTAATTTTTGTGACCAAAATACCCTTAACCAACATCATTTTCATCTTCAATTTCATCACATCCCTCTCCGTCGGCAACCATATATATCAACAGAAATTTAAGAAGAAGGAATTATAAGATCAGGAACAAAGAGATAAAAAAAAAAAAAAAAAAAAAAGAGGGTGTGGGGGGGGGGGGGCGCCGAAAGAACAGATTGTGAATTGAATGAAAAAACAAAATGAATATTATACAAACCCCCAATGTATACACAAATATTTATATATATACGCCAACATAAAAAAACTGATCAAGTTACTCCTAGCTAATTAAGTACAAAGAATACAACATGAACAGCCCAATTAACAAGTAGGATACTAGTCCCTCGATCGATCGACATCGCCATGAGGAGAAAAAAAAAAAAAAAAACCTAGTCATGATCACACAACTGATCATAGTAGACTAATCAAATGGTGGTGATCATGATCATGAAGTAGTACGTAAAAGCTAGCTAGTAGTAGTGGAAAAAAAAAACCCCCATATATATATATATATATATGCTCTATATATATAGTCATAATCAGTTAGAGAAAGTCCATACCATGATATAATCAAAATGATCTCTCAAAACAAAGAATCAAGTGATCATCAATGATCATTCAATGTCTCCTGTTTGTGCTCCTTCCTCGGCACAAAAATGTCCTGAAGAAGTCCATGATCTCTAATCAAAGAAACCGAAGAAGAAGTCGAAGATGAATTCGGAATACGAATATGATCACCAGATGAGGAGGAAACGATGTAATTGTTGTTGTTGTTGTTGTTGTGCCGGATCTCTTGCACATGAAAACGCGAAAACGACGTCGGATTAACATTAGATGTAGACGAAGGAGTAGTACTAAACATGTTATAAGAAACTTCTTGTTGTTGTTGTTGTAGGTGATGGAAAGGATGATTAGTCTGGAATTGTGGACAAATGCCGAAGTGCGAATTAGCGGCGGCGGCAGTGGAGAAGAAGCCTCCGCCGCCGTGCTCTGTGGAGGCGGCGATGCCGATGCTGCCACGTGGCGTGACGGGGCACGGATGCTTGTGTTGGCCTTCGTAGGTGGTGACGACAATGGTGGAGTCGTCGGAGGATCTCTCAACTCTCTTCTTGACGCCGCAGCCGGCGGTAGTGCAACGGTAGTAGCTCCTGTAGTATACCAAAGGCAAACATTTTTTTTTATTTGCGTGGTCAATAAGAAAGCAAAAAGAGAGAGAAAAATATTCTAGCACAAAAAGGAAAAAAAAAAAAAAAGGATTTTTCATAGTTGTATGATCTTAATGAGTTATGGGTTCACATTTAAAGTGTGAAAATCAATTAACATTAATATATGTACATATATAGGGGACCATATATAAAAGGGGCTTTTAGGATTTGATCAAGTATAGGTATATATATATACATGAGTGTATATATATATATGGAGTTATATTATACCTGGGATAGGGGCTATTTTTCACAGCTTTTTGCCCGTATTTGCGCCATCTGTAGCCATCATCTAGATGATCCACCTCGCTCTTGGTCATGAACGCAAATCTCGGTTCTCTTGGCTTTTTTTGGTTCTTCTTTTTGGGCTTCAACCTGATATTTTTTATATATATATATATATATATATATCATAATATATAAAAATATATATTATTAATCCGAACCCCACAAAAAATCACTTCAAGATCATCACTTTATGATACACAAAAATCACAATTAATTAACAATCAAAAGGTATGACAAGAGATCTTGATGTTTGAACTGCAAACAGATCCTCATAATCATGCTCATTACTCATCAAAATCACATAATTAACCTCTTTTCCCCATTATATATGTATATATATTTATAATCCCCATCAGAACCAGATCAAGAACACATCATGAACAAGCTAGTTCAAACTACTTCCCAAGTGTAACAAACACATATATGACAGAGAAATAACACCTACCAGATAATATAACAACAATAAAAAATGAAAACGACACCCAAAAAAGAAAAAAAGAAAAGAAAGAGAAAAGTAGATATATCAGAAGAAATTCATAATGAACTTACTGCTTCTGGGTCTTGTCCTGATCATTATCCTGTTCTGTTACTGTCTCCTGCTGCTGCTGCTGCTGATCCGAAGCCGCCTTGTTGGTGTTGGTCTGCTCTTCATTCGACGACGACGAAATGGAATCGGAGTTCGGAGTGGTCGGAGTAGTCCCGGCACTGTTGAGAACCTCGGAGCAGGTTGTACTCTCGGGAAGAGACGACGTCGTCTGTGGCGGCGGAGGCGGCGGTGGTGCAGTGGTGGCGGTGGCGGTGGTGGTGGAGGAGATGAGAGAAGGCAAATCGAAGAAATTAGAAGAGTTGAAATCTTGGAACCCCAACAAGTCCATGAAGCCCTTTTGATTATTGGTGGTGTAAATATGATGATCAATATTATAATGATCGGAGAGTAGTAGTGGATGCTGCATATTAACGTTGTTGTCGAACATGGCGGCGGCAGCGGCTCCTGCCGTTGTCGGAATCATGATCATGTCGTCGGAGAAAATCATGTTGTTGTTGTTGTTGCTGTCGTTTGGGATCAACATATGATGGTGATCTTCTAGTTTCTTGTCCATCAGATTTTTTTTTTTCCTTTTTCTTTTTTCTCTCTCTCTCTCTCTCTCTCTTTTTTGTTTGTTGCTTTAGCTGATGATCACTCAAAAGGAGGAGGAGGTTTGTACAAGGCACATATTCTCTCCCATTTTTTGAACTTGTTCTCCAAGTAGTTTTATTACAAAACCACCCAAAGAAGAGAGAGAGTTAAGAGAGAGAAAGAGGGAGGAGAGAGAGGGAGAGAGAGAGAGAGAGAGAGAGAATGACTCGTGTAGAGACTGTTTGGTGTTTTGTGATTTATTTTAAAATTGAATAATAATCTCTTTCTCTCCTTTTTATTTTATTTTATTTGGGGTGTGAATGGACTAATGGGGGTTGGGATTTTGGACAACAGCTTGGATTGAGGGAGTTTCCCACCTAGGAAAGGAGACGACCGGCACGTGCCGGTAAACGCTTCTGTACGGAAGATATGTCGACTGGGGCCGGTGATTTTGCATTAAATGCCACGACGAGGACCGCCTTTGTGGGTCCCACTCACATTCTAAAAAAACGCGGATTTTTGACTGGCTATTCCGGTTGTGTGTGGACAGGGTCTTTGGCTTAGGTTTTTCAATGCAAATAGGCCTCTTGATCTGAAGATTACACGTGGCCCTCTATCCAAATATTATTTTATCTCCATCTGTGTCTGCATGTGATTTCTTATCCCAATTTTTTTCCTCTCTTTTTTATTTTTATTTTTATTTTTCCCGCTTTCTCAATTTAACTTTTAAACCCTCTAAGCCAAATTAGTAGAACTATAATAGTGTTCTTTTTAGCTGCTTATGAGAAATTAAATTCCGCTTAGGACCGATTGGTCGAGTGACATAGGAAGTTTAATTAAGAATTAGGATGTGACTCTGAACGAGATTGTGAGTTCGATCCCATCTCATATAAAAAGAAAATAAATTCGTGTATTAAGTATCTTATTAAATAATTATAAAGCAAAGCAACTTGCACAACGGTTATCTCAATATATAGTTATATGATGATAATTATAATTATGGCTAAATATGCTAAGAAGAAAACTAAGACTCCGTTTGGAGCTCAAGTTCAAACCTCAAGTTTGAACTCAAATTTTTATCTTTTTCTGAAAAAAAAATTGTCTTTTCTAAAAAAAATTTTTGTCTTTTCTAAAAAGTCAACAAAAATTATTATTTAAACTTAAAAATTTCAACTCAACTCAAACTCAACTCATTCACAAAACACCCCCTAAGTGATAATTATGTTTATCAATATATTTCCTGTGTTGTCATATTTAAAGCAAAACACTTTTCTTTTTTCTAGCTAGCTAGATAGAACTGTTTTGCTAACCCATCAAATGGAGCCTAATCTAATTTATAGATGGCCAGTATGCATTAATAAACTTTACCATGTATGTAATAATTATCTACATGTGTTTTACATTCACACACACACACACAAATATATATATATAATATATATATGTATAATGCTATTACCTTGACTATTATTACAAGAATATTGCATGTTAAGAATTATCCAATATCTTTATAAAATGGTATTTGTAATTTTTTGTAAGTCATTATAACAATTAGGTAATTTAATGTACTATTTTTAATGATACTTTTCACTTACACCAAAATCTATATAATATCATGTTACAAGATTCAAAATAAAAAGTTACATATAAATTAATTAATTGTTATAAGTTTTTAAATAAAAAGTTATTATTGATGGATATATATGCCTAGTTATTAGATACAAGATCTTTCCTAAATATATATCGTTTATAAATATATAATTTCTTCTCCTTGATGACAAATAATTTAATTACCCTCTTCAATGTAGTGTACAGTTTAATTGAGCAAAGTTCTTTCATCAAATGCATAATCTATATTCAAGTTGAAAAGGAGATTTGAATTTCAAAGTTAATGATGATATAATTTCTCTTTTTATTATTGTTTATTCTTTTTTATTTCACCCAATTTGAACTTAAAAAATTACAACGTTGATTCGATCAATCCTATTCACCTAACTCAAACTATAGTCAGGTAAACGGTGAGAATTTTATTTTTTTATTTTATGAAAAAGAAATTTAAAAAAGGTTTCGAGAATGGTGCTTTTTTTTTTCTTTTTTTTTTTTTTTTTTTTGCTTTGGGTCATCAATAACTTGCGAGGACTAATAAACTTGTAAGGCATTTCCAAGAAGAACCGTACATGATAAGGATCGTTCAAGGACATGCATATATATATATATATATATCTATTTCCAATTGTATATATCTAGATTATTATCAAATAAGAAAAGAAAAAAGTGATGAAAAATTGTTTAAAGGGGTATATCAAAATTTACTCAAAGAAAAAGCACACGTTTTGGCCCTTAACTATTAGTTATTCATATATCAAAACTTTCAAAATTAAAAAGCTCAACCTTATAAGGTGCTTAAAATTTCTAATAAGCTAGACATTCTCACATTCTAATAATAGTAGAATGTTGAATAATGAACACTAGGTTCATACTAAAATTTAGACGCCTAATTTTTTTTATTTTTATTACCGAGAGTAATAAAAATCAAAAAAGAAAAATAATTGAACACCAATACACAATACTTACAAGATTTGTCTCAATATGACACTATGTCCCTGTTGTATTAATTTAATATATTTATGATCAAAATATTTATAAGAGAAACTCACACATCTTCAAATTTTTTATCTTTTTGTCCCTAACCTCTCTCATAATCAATTATAACAATAGTGTTCCTTATTTATAAAGGAAAACTAGGGCAATCGAAATTATAATATGAAATCTTCAAATTAATTATCTTAATGGAATAATTATTAGGGTAAATTGCTCATTTAGTCCCTAAACTCTTAATATTGTGCAACCTTTGGTTCCTAAACTTTTTTTTGTAGCTAGAATGCCCCCAAACTTTTAAAATATTACTACAATAGTCATTTTCGTTAATTTTTGAAAAATATGTTAGTAATTTAGTCAAAAGTGACGATAACTTCGGATTCTGTCAAAAAATTAATCAAAAAAAACTATTGTAGCAATATTTTTCATAGTTTATAATCATTACAGCTACGAACGGGAATGCCCCTAAACTATTAAAATGTTACTACAATAATCATTTTTGTTAATTTTTAAACGGAATCTGTTAGTAATTTGATCAATAAATAATGTTAACTAACAGATTCCGTCAAAAATTTAACGTAAAAGACTATTGTAATAACATTTTAAAATTTTAGGGGCATTCCAACTATGAAAAAAAAATTCAGGGACTAAAGTTGTATAAAATTAAAAGTTTAATGCCAACACCAACAATTTATTCTAATTATTATTAGTTATAAAGCAACAAGTAAACTCCACAACTAAATAAATCAAACGTCATGTGATAAAGTGAGAAGGGAATTGGATCTAAGAGGGCATAGTTTTATCAATCGCGTATTGTAGATAATTTAATAAATGTAAAAAGATTAAAAGGTACAAACGTCATGCAGACAAATAAACATTTAATAACTTCGTGCTTGAGAAAGGAAAGAAAACAACACAAGCCATGAAAAGTAGATAATGAAAACGGGACGAAGAAAGGCAAAAGAAAAGTATTCGATAAGACCAAACCCGAACCCCACTCCCCCCCCCCCCTCTACGAAAAAAAAAAAAAAAAAAAAAAGAGAGAGAGAGAGAGAGAGAGAGACTAAAAGGATATAAGGAGAAGAAAGAAAGAAAAAGTAAAGAATGATAAAAATACCGTGATGACTGAAAAATAAGATGAGGAAAAGGACGACGAAGTAAAGAAGAAGGAGGAGGAGAAGGTTCGGCACGTGTGGTCCAAACGATGACACAAGGTCGGCGTCAGCAGTTCGCATCGCTGCCTTCTTCCCCGACAAAACCAAAAGACACCCCTGATTGACTACTACTAGATCTATCGTGTGGTGGATTGTGTGGAAAAGATAGAGATTAGATATATAAATAGCAACCCCCACCTCTCTTTTTCACCATTCAACACCCTTTTTTTTTCGCTCTTTATAATCTTTTCTTTTGCTTTTCTTTCTTTTTGTTTCCTAACTTATAATTAATGCAACATCTCAAACAGATCGCTTTTCTTAAAATAAAATAAAAAAAGGTATTTTTAGATTAGATATTTGTTATTCTCCCCTGTTTTTAAACCCTAGCTATGAATAATTGTATACGTTGTATGGTCATATATCATATGCTGGTGCTTCTTTCTTCTCTCTTTTTTTTTAAAAATCATTTTCACATTTCCATAATGTAATATAAGGGTACAACTTTACATCCATAAAGTGTGAGTATCATATTGTATCCAACTGGCGATTACATAATAACAAAATCACTATTGAAAAAAAAAAAGAGTACTTTTGGTTAGAATTCAATTAAATATCTAGTAATGTTTGAAGAAGATCCATAAAATATGGAAATTTAATTTTTTTATTATTATTAATGAGTAGTAATATATATATATATATAATATAAATTAGATATCATTTTTTAATTTTTTAAAAAATATTCATATTTATATGAGAGTGAATGAATAGTTTAGCAGTCTCCTCAAGATAAGATGTAAAATCGAATCCCTCCACTCCAAATTAAAGAGAAAAAAAAATCCCATATCTTGATTATGGGCTAAGCCCTATGTTCTGATATTGATATATCACAACAAATTCGGCTTGTTTTTGAAACCCTGTGAGTTGAATAGGTGTAAATGTTATATGTATCATGTACATGTACTATTTCTTAACCCCATTTTTCATTTTTCAATATATTATGTCAGGGTTCATGACTTTTTTTTTTTTTTGGAGAATGAAGTCTCATTAATTATTGTATAGTATGCATTATGTATGTATGTCTATACAGTTCGTGAGCAGTTCCATGATGTGGGCAGCTTCATTGAGATCTCATATTTTTCTGCATGTTATCATTGCATACCAAAAGCTATCCTGTTATTTTGAAGTACAACTAGCTTACTACGGAATATACAATAAATCCAATTTAAAGTTGTGGAAAACCTCCTTTTCAATTCGATCTAGGGAAAGATTTTCTCTTTTATGGGACGCAGTTGCCTATATTAATTGTAAAGCATTTTCCATTATTTTTAACTTTTTTCCCCATTTTCTCTTGAGGTAAATTATTGGTGTCCGTTTCATGAAAAAAAAAAAAAAATATATATATATATATATTATATAATATACCTAACTTGGCCATAATACACGGCTTTGGTCCCCCACATGGAGCCCAGCATTCGATGTGGGACAATGAAAGCCAGTTATTGCTTCACACGTGTAATCATCTGGTTCACCCTCTAATGCTCTTGATTGCTTTTGGATCCACACGTTTCTGATCCGACGGCTGGTATTGCTCTAATAAGCCCCCTCGAAAGCACATGCACTTTACGCGGTTTTGGTATATTCTTACTAGGATTGCTTCTAATACACGCCCTATAGATCATTGCTCTTTCTCATCTTCCTCTTCGTCTCCTCCTAGTTTCTTTCCACTTCTTTTCCTTCTCTTCTATCAATCATGGTTGTCTTTTCAAATATATTACATTAAATTACATGTGACAATTGTTGATCGAGAAAGACATGATATAAACTGTTTTGGGATTCTTTAATTCTTTGTTCTTTTGTGTTTGTTTTTTTCACAAGAAAAGTCCCCTTCTTTTTTTGTTCCACCTTAGATAAAGGCCTCTCCCAATGGTTGCAATCGACGTTGTGTTCATTCATTAATAAACCCCCATTTATACATACAAATTTGATACACACATAAATATATAAATATAGGATATTCGACAACCTTACAAATTCGATAGATATAATTTTTTATTTAGATACACGTAATGATGACTAACTGATTTACATGTAATTTATGTAAATTTATGTATAACATGATATTATTTGGAGTTATGAGTATGAATGACATGTATCGTAGAAAAATCTTATATCGTAATTAACTTAAATAAAATGTTACAACTAACGCTTTACAAATGTGTTGGATATGAGATTAAACATATAAATATTATATAATATAAATGTATATGTATATGTATATATTTTCTTCCAGGAAAAGGTAGATATAAATATGGTGTCTTCTGGCTTGCTTCAAAAGCTCGATGAATTAATGGAAAAAATTATGTTAGCATTGAGCAAGGGAGTTTATCAGATCGATAGCCAACATACTCTTCTTTAATTGGGCAAGATGCCATTAATATTGACCAACTAATGTTAATTCATAAACTTTTGGTCACTTCCAAAGTACCACACACCATCATGAAAACTTGGGCTAAATTTTCTTTTTCCCCTTTCATTTTCTCTTAAATTACGCATTAAAAAAAAAAGCAAGATGGAGTTGGTAATGTCACGATAATTATGTATATTATATATTTATTTACCACTTGGCAATATGCAATAACAGTTAATTTGTTTGATAGTTAACTGAGAATTATCTGAACTACTCTTGCTTAGGAAGTAAGTTTTGAAGCCATGAGAGAGAGAGAAAAGCGAACAGTTAAAGGGTGTTGTAATTTAAGGGTTTTATTCCTTTCACATGGCATGAAAAAAAAAATGCCACTTTTCACATGCACATCATATATATATATATATATATATAGAGAGAGAGAGAGAGAGAGAGAAAGCATGTAATATTTGACAACTCACCAGATAATATTACTCCGCTAGCAAAGCCAAAAGTGAGGCCTATTTGCCACGATATTAAGATTAAGTGGCTCGCGTGGTTTGTGTTTTGTGATATTATTTGTCTTGCTCTCTCTAGGACACATTGAACACCGACTCCCACATATATATATATATATATTAATATATTAAAATTTCGGTTGTATTGCATGTCATGTGTGGGGTTCTGATCTAAACCTGAAAACGCAGAGGTCAAACGTCAAACCTTTGAATATCAATATCAATATATATATACACACACACTCATATATATATATATATATATATATTTATATATATTCTCTCTCAATGGCTCAAAACAGGGCGTAGAAGTGAAGCAATTTACATGTGTGGGTATGTCTTGGTCATGCTTATGTGTATTGTTACATTTTGACCCCCTATATATATATATATATATATATATATTTTATCATCTGTCATGGTCACCACATGATATACTGCATCTGATTGAACGATGTCTTTTGTATCAATAATTTAGTCTGATTGAGAGTAATTTAATTATTCACTAAATAATTAATATAATATAAAAAAGAACTTTTAATCCCAACATTTCTTATGATTTTTTTTACCACGACTTATTTTATGATTAACGTCACTTTTACTTATAAGATTGTGATTATTAATATGTATTTAATCACCTGCTAATATTTGTCACTATTATTAATTACATAAAAAAATATGTGTTTAATCACAGAATTTTGTTCAGAATGAAACCTTTATTCACGAGGTTTTTAATTATATGTACCCTAACCTAAAACTATTTGTTTCATGCACCATATAATTGATCAAAAGGCCAACTATACGTGCGGCTATAGGACTAATTAGAATACAGTTTTGTCACTATAAAAATTTACGATTAATGGTTTATTTAGTTCTTAGGTATGAACCTAAGGTTTTCATCTCAGTTTTTTTTTTTTTTTTTTTTGAAAAATCAACAAAAATTATAACTAGTTTTTGAAAAGTCAACAAATTTCAACCTAAAAATTACCTCTCAAACTCGTGTTCTAAACGCATGCTAAATGAATATTAGACACAAAGGTGTTACTTAAAATGATATTTAGTCACATGAAAATGTTGTGATTGAAAATATCATAGGAAAATATTGGATTTTTGTAGTGACAGTTTTAACATTAATCAATCTGTGTTGTTAGTTTATAAAAACTCGATTTAGTTTGAATCGTGTTGATGAGTAATTAGTATATTTACCCATAAATAAACTAGTTCCATTTAAGAGCATGCATCTAGGCTAGCTCTACAAATTCTGTACAATACATTAGTACTAGCTATCGTGCAAATTGGGCTCAATACATACAGTAGTGAATCATTTCTTTTTTCACCTATTAATTTCATATAGATCGATAGTGGTGCACATGACACATAGTACAATCTTAACCGACCCTATCAATAGACTAGGCCAAATTACACACACACACACACACACACACACACTAGATACCTTATTCTATAAATTAATTAACTAATTTGTTTATGTCGTTACATATAGGTTCAATACATTGTATGGGATTTGTCTTTTTTTTTTTTTTCAGGAAATTTCATCTAAATTTTGAATGCAACTACACTAAAGTGAAAGTCAATTCAACTAAATAATTATAGACTCTATTGTTTGTTTTCTGATCAAGCAAACTGTATTCTAGTTAGTCCTATAAGCTATAACCGCATGCAGTTGGCCTTTTGATCAATTATGGTGTGATTCAGTATCTATATAAAATTTTCATATATATATATATATATATATATATTCATCTGCATGAAACAGAAAGCTGATTAAGATTCTCTTAATTGTAATTTCATACATTAATGATTATTGTTAAAATTAATTGAAAGAATCGTTAGCGGGTACTTATTTATAAAAGTTTCTTTTTCTATGCAGCATCTAAAAGTTTATTTATTTTATAAAGCGGCTTAAAGTTTATAAAGCGGCTACTTGTTTATAAAAAGTTTATTTATATTAGTAGTTTAGCTCCCAATTAGTAAGACCAAATTTATTTATTTTTTTCCTCTTTTCGGTTTAGGAAAACTGCCAATTTATATTCTATCGCCGACCACCTTATTTTACTTGAATTTGTTATGTTATAGTAGTGAAGGGAATTTACAAAGATTGGGATCAAATATTAATTTTATCTAAAAGGAGGCAATACATTGGTTCTTTTCAGTTGTTAAATATGTAGTTATAATTTACGAGTAATATTCTGAGGAAATTAATGGTCATAACTTGATAGACATGCATGGTTTGACAGAAATATTCTGACATGTACATGTATATATAATTCTTCATATATATTTCCCACCATGTAAAGAAATTATTCATGTAAATCGAATTATATATTTTGGTTTCACACTTTATTAATTTAAGACAAGAAACATTGAACATATAATTCCAAGAAGAATTATTGATTCATTTTATACCGAACTCCAACATTATATATATATATATATATATATATTGTTTATGGTATATCAACCATTATTGATATTCTCTTCATTATTTTTTATGTTTCGAGGCCAATTTTAAAATAGTGGAGGAATATTTAGCATTTTTTAACATACGTCCAAAACGGTATTTTATTTATCTAATTGGATGACCATCGATCTTATTCCGTCAACGTTCATGATGAACACTACTATTTGAACTCCGTTCCCATTTTGACTCAAAATAAAAGAATGAGATTAAATTATTGAAGGAGGGTTTATATATCAATTGGTAGAGTTTCATACCAAGTGTTCCGTAAATCTGATTAAAATCACATAAAAAAAATTAAAAAACAAAACAAAAACAAAATATGTGATCTTTTTTATAAAAATATGATGGCTCCTTTCAAAAAAAAAATAAAAATATATATATATAGGCTGAAAGACAAAAAAAAAAAAAAAAAAAAAAAAAAAATCAATATTTTGTATGACACTTTTAGTTACAACATCTTTATGTGAGTAATTGTCACTTTAATTAGTCACAAGCTTTGTGACTAATTTGCATTTAGTCACAAATAAATTTATGACTAAAACTTTTAGTCGCAAGGTTTTTAGTCAGAGTATGACTAAAACTTTTTCCGTAACTAAAAGTCTCGTGGCTAAAAAAGTTTTAGTCACAATAAAAATCTGTGACTAATTACATATTAGCCACAAGGTTGCGGTTAAAAGTGTCATTTAATTATATAAAAATATTGTGACTAAAAGTGTTATAAGAAAATATTGTGACTAAAATTTCAATTTTTTTATAGTCACATGATGTGAGTGTATATATACGTGATGGCCAAAAACAAAGCTATATTAATAGTTATCTTTTCAAGTCTGACAGTAAAATTTTTCCTGATTTGTTTTTTTAACCCCATTATATTTTAGTCATAACGTGATGCGTGTGTATATATATACATGTTATGGATGCAAGAAAAAAAAAAAAAAAACTTGCGTTTAGTTCATCGGTTGGAAATGAAATTTTTAAGTTGGATTGATTGATTTTTAAAAAACTAGTTATAAAATTTTATTGACTTCTTAAAAAAAGATAAAACTGAAATGAAAAATATAATTTAGTTGGAGTTAAATTTCAATGCTAAACAAACCTAAGTCTAAATATGATCGATTCTTGTTCTAGATTAATGTTGACATCATCCACTAATGGCGGTTGTGAACTGAACTTGCAGCTTTTAATAATTTATGTATGAAGGAAAGAAAGATTATATATAGACTCTAAGAGGCAACAACTTATTCCTTCTCTCCTTTTATTTATTTCTTAAGCAAAGATCCCTCAAAGATTTTCTTTTGATTTATATATGGTGTTTTATAAACTATGCAACTTAGTTATAGACTTATTATCAACTTTTAGACCTTGAACTTATCCTTAGCCACAGCCCACAAGGCTTCATATAATATCTTACAATAAAGTCCTTCTAGACTGTATTTAGTCTTTGGGTCTTAATAGTCAACCTAATGGCCTTTGACCAAAGAGGAAAATAATAATAGAATGAAAAGTAAGTTGAACTAGACATCACAAGGATGTCGAGTCATTAATTTGTACCTATTAGCATTATTAATAGTTTCCGTTTGGTAAGTTAGATAGAGATAAAATTTTTAAGCTGAAGTTGATTAGTTTTTTAAAATTAGTTATAAATTTTTTTGATTTTTCTGGAAAAGATAAAAACTGAGATGAAAAAAATAAAATTTAATTGAAGTTAAACTTAAACACCAAACAAGCTCTTAATCTTTTAAACTTACAAAAACGATTGATTTGATGTTTGTATCAATTAAAGAGAATTTATTAAAAAGTTATACGTGGATGCGATATTTTGTATATCTTTTTAAATGTCTTTTATTCATAAAATATGGTATACGTTATTATTTTTTTTTTTTGTGCGTAGTTTATTAATATAAAACCGATTGTTTATTACTGTTAAATTTTCTGTAAAAGAAAGCCTTGTATATAAATCGATGTTTTTTTTATATAATCAAAAAAGATTTTCGAGAACATGTAAATTCATTATATGCATACGTGTCTTGTATTTACACATATACGTATAGATAGAGAGAGGAATTTTATGAGGACCTGGTAAGAAGTTGTTTTAATTTAGTTGAATTTATTGTGGCTAAAACTTCCAAGCATACATCTATATATACACAACAAACACACAGACACACACACACACACACACACACACATATATATATATATGGTATAGAATGAAAGCATAAGAATATTTATTAGTTGACGCAATATTTTCTCCCATAACGTAAATAACTAATGGCCTTCTTCTGACAGGAACCACAAATAACAACATCATTTATTATACTGTTTATGACATTTTCTTATTTACGACAAACAACCATTATACCCCAAAAGAAAAAGAAACTATCCACAGAAGGAAGCTGTCCAAAGAGATCAATTAATATACATACATATATTTTTTGATAAGATTAGTTCAACGAGTGGAAAAGAGAGGATATATGAGTAGAAATTTTTTAATTTAAAATTTGATAGCATTTTTATTTCTCATATATCTCCATATTAAAATATATATAATATTTGTATATATATTCACGGTAGTATGAATGGGTCCGAATACCAAACATCATGCCGCTGACTTTTTCATAATTCTGGAAGATTGACGAGTGAGAACACTTCAGCGATGATTGCGGCAATTTGAGGTTACTCTTATGTGAATATGAATAAATAAATCAGATATAGTTTCAGCAAGATAAACAAACGTATAACATTTCTTTAAATTAATCAAATATATATGGTAAAGTCCATTTTAGGGCTTTATTTTATTTTATTTTATTTATTTATTTATTTTAAACACCAACTGAGTGACTGAGTTAGAATATTGGCCTCACATGACGAGTCAAAGTCAACAAACTTCTTTATTGTATTAGCTTAATAAACAATGTTAATGTTGGGTATATTGCAAAGCGAAAACGCGTATAACACAAATTCACATAAAGGATTTCCATTGGAGGGGAGAGAGAGAGAGAGAGAGAGAGAGAGAGAGAGAGAGAGATAGAGAGAGAAAGGACAAATCAGCCTGGGATTGCGTGCACGTCTCTACAAAAATTAGTTTTTTTTTTTTTTGGGGGTTCTGCTTTTTGGGGGCATGATTGCATGGGGATGTAAAAAGATGAGTGTGCCTTTTCATTTTTAGTGTAGTAAATAAACGGGGGACAGTAGCTTTTTTTTTTTTTTTTGGTGGAATTATATTTTCATTATTTTGAGCTTTTCAATGGAGGCAGACAAGTAGGCAACAAATAATGCTCCTCCTTTATTTCATTGTAAAAACCGTTTTGTAACTTTCAATCTTTTGTTTTTGTGCTCTTTTCGGCTTAGGCCCTTTGTGTATATGTATAATTTATAGGACAAACAATGAATTATATTGAATTTTCGGCATGAAATAAAAAGGAGAGAGGAAATCTAAATCCGTGATATTTTAAATTAACCAAATCCAAAATGCCCAGTTGGAATTAAAATGCAATGGGCCAACTTCTATAAGTTTGAGTGGTTGCAATCATAATAATGCGGCAATATTCTACCTGATTTTATTTATAGATGTAAAATTTGAATATTTCTATACCAAATTAAAAAAAACAAAAAAACAAAAACATAAAAAACAAAATGTTTGAGAATGAGGTGGAGAAGAGAGAATGAGAGATATTTTGTGAAATGGGCTAGACTAGAAAATCACATGTCAAGAAAAACTAAGAACCAAGAGGGACATTATCAAACTTATCAATTAATAAAAATGGGTCCCAAACTAGAGAAGGTCAAACCAAGCATGAACAAAAAGGGAACATCAGATATCACTATTAGACCTCTAAATTGGAGGTCTTCCCATGGACATGGAATCTTGACCATGACCAGATCAACAAATCAAGGTTTCGATCTAAGAAGAAAGCTCTGAGTGGTTATGGTGGATCACGGGGGCTAATATCATATGGCCCTCTAAAATGAAATTGTAGGTCCTCTCTGTCTTTGATTTGTATGTTATATATCACACAAATCCAGCTGAAAAGGATATATATTTCAAACTTCTTTTAGGCGTAGAGAACAAAAATGGAATTAGTTTATTTTCAAAACCCACTAGAAAATAAAAGAATAAAAAAAGTTGATTATTTTTATTTTTATTTTTGGTTGAAGAAAAGTCCAAGAAGGAAGGAGGTTACCGGCATTAGCGTCAGATAAAAGGGGCTATGCTTACAGAAATATTTGCTGAAGGTTTTACTATTGAACCCTACTCGAGATGAGGAGGGCGTCATCTCAACCCCGTCAAAAATATTTACGATAACAATAATGGTGAAGATTTTGATCGAGTACTAAGCTTTTAGAGAGCAAGTCTTCACATTTAAGGTCCTTAGAGAGGGTCACCAAGTACTTGAATATGTCTTCACAAAGTCACCACGATAATCTATTACCGCTAGGCCACCTCATCATATGGAAAATGTCGATTCATAATTAGTACTCTAGACTGCAAAATGCAAATGTCACTAAAGTTGTTCACCTTCAAAAAAAGTAGTTCTTCACCATTTTCTGCAAAAGGCTAAAGAATTGAGCCCTTTGGAAGGGCTCTAGCCACAGAGACGGACACTAACATGCAAAAGTTTGAGAAAGAAACCAAATAAAGGCATTTCACACGAAACCACAAAAGTATAGGAAACAATTTCTTGAGAGCGGAATTCATGTTTGTCATGGCATGCAATGAGGGTGAAAAATGAAAGAACTGCAAACTGGCCATTCTTTTTGACTTTCTAGACACCGACATGCTAGTAAGTAGATGCTCTTTGTGAAAACCTATGTCCTGATAAGAACAGCCCAGTCAAAATTTTTGCATGTCTAGGCTACAAAGGCTGTTGGACACATGAACCGAAGTTCAACCCCACCAACTTGACGGAAACACAGTCACAAAAAATAAAAAATAAAAAATAAAAAAATAAAACGTTGTTAACACGACAATTGAGGCCTATACACCTAAAAAGAAAGAGAAGAAAAAGAGAGAATTATTAATCAATCGTGAATCTATCCAACTGTGAAATTATTATTTTTTTCATTATTTTCCTCCTCTTATTTCAGTGGCTGCCAAACAGCCATGCTTACTTCAAAAAATGGAATCATGTCCTTGGTTGACTTCACATCACAATTCAAACGTTAACATCATGTCATTTCTGACTGACTGACTGCAATAGATCTATATATATATATGAGAGAAACAATCCAGCTCTACAACCCCTTTTGAGGAGGAGAGGAGGGATAAGATGGGGACTCCCCTGACATCATTAGAGGACCTCTCGTCTAGTGATTTTGATTGCCCCTCCTTGTCTCTCTGCAGTTGGCCAAGGTTTGCCGACACATCTATTTTGTATCAAATCAGTTTTCTTTTTTGGGTCCCAATTTCCCTCCACTATCTCAGAATTAGAATCGTAAACAAGGCAAAATATAGTTGGTAGGTACACACGAGATTGGAACTAGACTATGCAAAGTAAACAAACATCATTAAAAATTTCACACAACAAACACGTCCATCAAATCTTAAAATTGAAGTGGTTTAGGATGTTACAGAGCCAGATACCAAAATTGGTCCTAATAACAGTATAACAAGTTCTTTATGATGGGAAACCAACACCTAATCTGGATGTGAAAATCTAAATGCACAAAAACATAGGACGATAATCCGATCACCTTAGAATAAGTATTTGGATATTTGGAATCATATTCTCAAATGGAAACATCTTCTATTATGTCGTCCTCTTCTTATTCTAGGTGGGGTAAACTAATTTCACGAGTCTTTTACCTCACCAGCAGCTTGTCTAAGTCTACGCTGATGAACGTCCCAATTATACACCCGAGCAATTGTGACCTGCATAATAGTGTTCCAAAGGTCAAGTGGTGCAACTTCTCCAACATTCTTGGGAGTGTCCTATAGGATTACGTGTTTTTGATGGCCAAAAACTTGAAGTGAGTTAATCACATAATAGTTTGACAAAAGTTACCTGGGTAATTGTCACTTGATCCCGCAAGAATTGTAAATCACCCACTAGTACTTCTAAACTGGCTTTAGCATTATCTAAATTCTTTCGTAGAAGAGCAGTGGCCTGCCACGAGTAGGTATATACGAGAGCTTTAAGTTCGTCTTATTAATTCCAAAGAAGCTATTGATGGCATTTTTACAAGAAAAAGAATAGTGCACCTCTTCACAAGAATACTCCAACATGACGTTTGCTCCAAGCCATAAGCAAACCGAGTTGGCATCCTCAATACGTGCCCGTGAGTATATGCCTTCCGAGACTTCAAAATCAGTGATGAGTGCCTGGAGCCAGATAAAAGAGACGAAGTTATAGACATTTTATATCAAATTAATCTTCAAAAGAGAACAAGGACCTCCAAATTGTTGCATTAGCCAAAAGCTGAAATAAAAATTGACATTTTGAGGCACTTATGGGCATTTCTGTTAGACTGATTTCCATAATCAATAGAAAAGCACAAAGAAGACACTAGATCGAAACAATCACTGCCATATCAATTTCCGACAAGCAGGTCCCAAGCAGCGAGCATTAGCAGGTGGTACAGTACTTAGATCTTTAATATTATTACTATTTTAGATCCAGATGAAAAAAAACGGGACATACTTCGCTCGATGTAACTTCTAAATATGTACAATAGCTTTCGTCCTTCATATTCTCTAACCTAAGAAATGTATGAATCTACAGCATGATAAGACAGAAGCCTATCCTATGTATTACGGACACCAAAAAAGCTATAAGTACGGTGCCAGCCTGTTAACTGTGCATGCCGCCAGGCTAAAATGAAATGCATCCACGGAGAAAAGGCTCAAGACAGCTTATAATGTTTACCACGAGCTAGCATGAAAATTCTAGTGTGTGGAAATGTAATCTCGGTATACAAACTGCTATTTCCTATAAATTTACAAAAGACGAACCTCACCAGTGCCCTTCTTAGCTTGTAGAGTTGCTACCACATCTAAGCACTTCTCAATATCAGGAATCTTTGCCTGCAAATCACAATTAAAAAAGAAAATGCACGAGTCAAGAACAGAGAGTGGAAAAAATTACAGTAAAACGTAAGTCATTTAAGTTTATCTTTTGCTTTAATATTCTTGAACTAGAAAGATGTGATTGGTCAATAGCTGCCTGTACAGATGGGTTTATTATGTATCTTGTATTTTGTTCTTTCGGTCCTTGTTCTTGTTGTTGTTTCTAGTTCTTTAATTGAAAGATACCTTATCCTCCTCCATTGTACTTGATTTTCAATCAATAAAAAGAATTTTCTGACCAAAAAAAGAATAACCTGAATGTATTAAAGGAAGAATCTAAAGTTTGGTAATTATGAACTTATCGAACGAGAGCTGAGCAAATTATAAAACGTGTAATGGCTCAGTGTTCAAATATTGGAAACATATGAACATGCTAATTCTTTAGCCACAAAGTAAAAAACAAGATAGTGTCAAGTTTAACTCAGATAAACTTTTTTTAGAATCACTTCATCCTGAAATTAACTGTCAATTTCCAACTTAAAAAAGGAAGGGGGGGAAGGAAAAAAAAAAAAAAAAAAAAAAAAAAAAAAAACCCAGAGAGAGAAAGAGAGGTAGGCCCCATCACATTAACCAAAATTCAAGCAGATATGTTCTAGTACACACAGACATGCTAAAATTTAGTGCATAATTAACAGTGTGCTCTAGTTCTGTTAGTACGTTTCAATCCATTATCCTCAGGGTACAATCTATTATGATGTCTATTTACATTTCGGCAATTGGTTATACAGTTTTAGTGTGTTTATGGGCAGGGCAACATATATAGCCTCTACTCCGAACCATTTGGTTGGAAAGAAATGGCAGGATAATTGAAGGAAGAGAGATGAAGACAATAGATCGTTTTGAAAAAGAGAATTACTCGGCTTTCTTGTGGGCCTCAACGGACAAAGCCTCTAAAGTCTTTTTATTTTCTTTAATAATTTGAATTGGAAAGACGAAACCAGGTGACTAGTTGTTGTGAGTTTTTAGGAGGTTTTTATGATAGCTTTTGATCATATATATATATATATATATATTATATTATATAGATATTTTGTTCTTGCCCTCTTTCCTTTGTACTGTTTTTTTTTTTTTTTTTTCCCTTTGTACTGTTTTCAGTATCAATTAAAGAAGTTTGTAACTAGAAAACAATAAAAATAAGGGAAAAAAAAAAAAAAAAACTACATATCCAACTAGAAGAGAAGGATAAGTTGAGAAAACCTGAAGATCTCTTTGTTGGGCAAGAAGTTTCATCTCAACTACCTTGTACTGTTGAAGCCTGCACAACAGAAATCTCAAGAAATATAACCAACAATATAACACTCCCCCATTCTGAACTCCCTCTCACTTGTATTTAATCTACAAGATCAACTCCTAAACATATTTAATTAGATGGTCAAATTTGAAAAAGAAAGAAAAAACACCACAAATTAACCCAAATCAAAAGTTAATTGCTATTAACAACTACAGTTTACCATCTAAAACCACATTATAAACTGAGCAAATCACCTAATTTAACGTTAAAAAATTCATATGATTTAAAAGCTAATTTCCAAAACTTCAGTGAACACCATCAAGTATTCAATTCCAGTATTTAACCCTAATTAAAAGTTGATTTCTACTAAGAACAACTCTAAATCGATCTACACTACATTTTCGGAATTCAGCTAACCAAAAAAAAAAATCCAAAATTGCGAAGGCAAATATGCATTAAACCGAAGTAATTGATTAAAAAATTCCAGAGAAAAATCAAGAGAAACTAAACTATCAAGTGTTCAGATATAGTCAAATCTAGCGATCAGAGTAGCGATTTTATTTTTATTTTTTATTTTTACAGATTCTGAAGAATCCAGCACCTGTGAAGATAATGCGAAGCTAGGGCAGAATAGAATCGAAAGGAATTCGAAAAGAGGTGAGAGAGAGAGAGAGAGAGAGAGAGAGAGAGAGAGAGACCTTTCTTGGAGAAAAGCGAGGGCGGAGTTGACGTCAAGGCCTGATGGGGTGAGATAAGTCTGGACATCTTCGACGAACTGAGCTCCTGGTATTCCTCTTCTCTCTGTAACCCCGGGCGAAGACGACGATGGAGACAAAGAAGCAGCCATTTTTGTCTGAAAACTTCAAACACACAGAAGAGAGAGAGAGAGAGAGAGAGAAGACGAAGGGTTTCAGTTCAGGGCTTTCGTTGAATCTGGGGAGACTAAAACGACGATGTTGGCGTGTCGTTTGTTTGAATTGGGCTGCGCTAAGCCCAACTGGCTAGAGCCCTGCGGCCCAATCATTTCTTTTGTTTTTTTGGCTAATTATCAAATTTGCAGATTCGAATTCTCTATTCCTAATAAAGATCATACCTTTATTTCTAACATCATTTCAATCTAAACTTTTTCAACTCATTTTTATCTCTTTTTTTTTTTTCCTAAAAAATCACAAAAATTTTAATTTAATTTTTAAAAGTCAAATAACTTCGACCAAGAAAATTTAGTTCCAAATGATGAATCAAAAGCAAACTAAGCCTTCATTTGGTGTTGTAACTCTAACTCAAATTTTTTATCTTAGTTTTTGTCTTTTTTCTGAAAAATCAACAAAAACAATAATTAATTTTTAAAAATTCAACCAAACTCTAACTTAAAAATTTCAACTCCAATCAGCGAACCAAACGTACTCTAAGTGTTTATTAATAATTTTAGTTATCAAACACTCATAATCTCGAATCAAATCCTTGTCAATGATCAGAATTATGTAAGACCGGTAAGCTGTTTTTTATCCTATCATAAAATTTTTAAATTAGTATTATATTTCCGTAGTTCATTTTCTTAATTTTTAGAAAGTGAATTTTTTTTTTTTTTTTTTTTTTTTTTTTTTTTTTTTTTTTGTGTGTCCGATTAATACCCCAAATAACGTTGGTGTCACATGAACATGAAATGAACTGACATATCACATGGCATTAGGTATATATATATATATGTGTGTGTGTGTGTGTGTACATTCCTAAGCTCAACAGAATCGACGTCTTCTACAGCTTGACCAAGCCTAACTCTCTTTTTCAACCACTCCTTCAATCATCAAATTGACAAATTCTAAAGCCCCTTTTTAGCAAATAATTTTCCCAAGAATATATTACTATAAATAACACAATATAAGCATTCAAACTCTCACTCCAAAACTAGTGTAATTATTGTGGTAAATAAGAAATAAGATATAGGCAAGGCAATGATGAAGTTCCTAACTCTTGTAATGATTTTGCTTAATGGTGTTATGATTACATTGCCAAAAGCAACAAGTGATGGGTCATATGGTGATTATTATGATCATAATACTAATGGAGTGTTGGGATTTGACGTGTACAAAGATATTTGTCCTGAAGTAGAGGCCATAATCTTCTCTTGGGTCCAAAGGGCTGTCATGGAAGATTCTAGAATGGCTGCTTCCTTGCTTCGTCTCCATTTTCATGACTGCTTTGTTAATGCATGTCCCCTTAAGTCCTATATTTATACGTATTTTACTTTTTTTACCTAGTATTTATAAATCTTCTAATAAATGTCCTTGCTAACTAACTAATGCAGGGCTGTGATGGTTCAGTGTTGTTGGATGACTCAAACTTTTTTGTTGGTGAGAAAACTGCAGCTCCCAACTTCAACTCCCTTAGAGGCTTTGAAGTTGTTGACGCAATAAAATCGGAACTCGAAACCTTGTGTCCCGAAACCGTCTCTTGTGCTGACATCCTTGCCATCGCTGCCAGGGACTCCGTCCTTCTAGTGAGTGCTATTTCTCAAATAAATTCTTTAAGAAAGAAGTTACATATCATTTACAATCTTACATGTAAATCTCTAACTCGTTGTAAAACTAGCGGTCTTTGTAACGTATTCAACATGTTTTTCTTTGTTTTTGCGATCTCAAATTAAAGGTTAGTGAGGTTTTTGTTGTTTGAGATATGAACTTCAGTTAATCTTACAGTCTGGTGGGCCAAGTTGGGAAGTTCAAATGGGAAGGAGGGACAGTTTGAGTGCAAGCAAAACAGCAGCAAACAACAACATCCCAGGCCCAAATTCTACTTTCTCACAACTTCTCTCCAAATTTGAGAACTTAGGACTTGATCTCAAAGACTTTGTTGCTCTTTCTGGTATTGTATACATTCTGTAGAATATATATATATATATGCTTGTGTATATATATCTTATCTTGTAATGTCTAGTTACATCAAGACCATCTAATCACATCATGATCATAAAAAAAAATTTAAAAAGTAAGTGAATTTCACTACGTAACAAACAGGAAGAGAAAAAAAAAAAAAAAAATAGTAATGTTGCTGTGGCCTAATTTAGGTGCACACACATTGGGAAAGGCCCGTTGCTCAACCTTTAGCGCTCGCCTACAGAGCTCGTCTGTCACATCTCCGCCCGCCTTCATCGAATCCCTTCAACAGTTGTGCTCGGAGTCCACCGATGGTGATGGTGATGGTGGCAACACTCTAGCGCAGCTGGACCTTGTGACCCCTGCGACGTTTGACAATCAGTACTACGTCAACCTTGTCTCCGGGGAAGGTCTGCTGCCCTCTGACCAGGTTCTTGTGACCGGAGATGACCAAGCTCGTGACATAGTGATAACATATGCACAAGACCCCTTTGTGTTTTTTGAGGACTTTCAGAGTTCCATGCTGAAAATGGGAAGTGTAGGGGTGATCACAGGAACTAGTGGTGAGATTCGTAGGGATTGTCGAAGAGCTAATTAAAATTAGTACTAGAGATGATTACGCGAAAACAACCTCAGACATAGGTTGGTTTGAGAGCCATCTATTAGAGATGCTCATCATTATAAGCTGCTTAGTTAAGGAATATTAGTTTAACTAAAAATGTACTTGTTACGAAAATTATTATGATGCAAGAGGAGAAAAAATGAAATTAAATAAAAAAAATATTTATTCTGCTCGTTCATGCAATGCTTCCTTGACAAAGTATGACAATAAGATCATCCATTTAACAACCAACATCAATCGTCATTAAGCATAAATAGACAAATAATTCGGTGCAACATAAATGTGTATTGATTAAGCAATGATAACAGTTTTAGACTATTCAATATGAGCGGAAACTAAAAGTTCAAGATAACAGTTTGTGCAAGTACAGACGCCAAATCCTATTTATTTTCAGAAGAGAAAATCTTCATGACCATTTGATTTCATTCCATATAGTTTCAAGAACCTGTAATCCAATTACCAGTCAGTTTGTGTGTTGCCAAATTTGGGCAGGAAAATTATAAGCAAAAGAAAGGCGCTTACCTAATGTACTTTAGCCGGTTCTTCGCCTTTGTCCATTGATCCCGTAGCTCACGTAAGCATTTCTGATATGGTGTAGCTCCCTGGTGACATCTGCCATGTTCATTCTTTCATTTGGTGATTCTTCAGAACATGCAACTCCAATCTCCAACACCGAAACCAAGCACTTCCACAGATGATCATCAAAGTGGTTTTCAACTTCTTCTGTCTCAATCTCAATCTCTCAAATGTTGTTGCTGGAGTTTCTTCCATCTTCATTTCTCGCCAGTGCATTTTCTTCAACTTCTCTAGTGAGAAAAGCAGAGCGCACTATTTCAACAAGTCTTTCCGGCAAGGCCATCTTAACGAAGTTATGAAGATTGAAACCGTCTTTGAAAATTTCATCGGTGGGTCACTTTCCAGTGAACATCTCCGATTATAGGACGCCATAGCTATACACATCACCCTGTCTTGATGGCTTTCCACCCATAGCATACTCTGCAATTCATACCAGTAATATACATTAAGAGAAACTCCTTAAGATGCGATAGAGGTTTCAAGGTTCAATTGAGGAAAAAAACAGAGTTGGTCCTATTTCTCAATTTGTGTACCTCAACTTCAGTCTCTTAAGCAAAATTCATGTCCTTACGCAGATTGGGTTCAAGGAATTGTTACCAGAAATTTTTAAGATACCGAAAATATGGATCGATTAGTTAACAGATTATTTTTCTTCAGTACACATTTGGGAACATCATTTCTAATAGCAGCCAAATGAAAATAATAAACCTATATTCTTTGTAAAAGCATAAATAAATCAAATACTTATTCAGAGTTGTTACCTGGTGCAACATAGCCAATGGTTCCATTCATTCTGATTGTGCTAGTTTGACCACCATTTGAGAGGCTGGTTGTGTTTGAGATCAGCCTTGCCAATCCGAAATCACTTACATGAGCAACCATTTCATCATCGAGAAGAACGTTGCTAGGTTTCAAGTCACAGTGAATGATTGATAGGTCACATCATTATGAAGGTAGCATACTGCAGAAGCCACATCGATTGCAATATTTAGTCTCTGAAGTAAGGTCAAACGCCTTGAGTGGTTTTCACCATCAGTCGCTAGATACAACCACTTCTCCAAGCTTCCATTGGACATGTACTCAAAGATTAGAGCCATGAATTCATTTTTGTCGTAATGTATGCTGGAGCAACATGTCAAGATCTTCACGAGATTTCGATGCCTAACATTTCTTAATGCATTACATTCTGCAGTGAAACTCTTGTAAGCTCCTTTAAGCTGGAGATTGAGAACCTTCACAGCAATTGGATTTTCTTCTTGGTCAAGAATGCCTTTATACACAGAGCCGAAGCTACCTTTTCCAATCAACATATTTGGAGAGAATCCGTTTGTAGCTTGAAAAAGACTCGTTTATGAAATCCTCAACAGAACATCTAGTTTTGGAAGCGCAACTTTTGTTTTTCTTTTGGATGATCTCCTCCAATAAAAGATTATGAAGCCCGTGAACAGAAGGAAAAACGCTACCACAAAAACTATTATGATTGTTAGTTTGACGCCATCGGTCTTCCCCTCTTTAGACTTCTTTCTGGGGCATGCTTGAAGATGCAATTTTGCTACACCGCCACAAAGCTTAGTATTTCCGACTACTGACATCACACTCATATTCTGAAATACACCTTCGTTTAGTACTTCTCTCTCCAAATTGTTAAAAGAAAGATTCAAGTACAACAAGGAACGAAGTTTCTGTAAATCCTTTGGAATTTCTCCAGAGAAGTTGTTACGAGAAAAATCCAAGTACTGGACACCTTTCAATGAAGCCAAAGTAGATGGCAAGGTTTCCTGAAAGGAATTACCTTGTCGGTGAAGGGACTCTAGAACTTGACAATCACCAATGGTCAGCGGGATTTTACCGGTGAGATTGTTTTCAGGAAGGTCGAGTGTATTGACATTCTTTAGCTTGCCAACTTCTACAGGTAGGAAACCAGTCAACGAGTTCTGTGATAAGTTGAGAAAGCTGGATAAGGAGGACAAAAGAAAAATATCTCTGAGTATTTCTCCCGTCAATCTATTGTTCGAAATGTCAAGGATTTGCAAACTATGACAATCTGCAATTTTTGGAGGAATGCTTCCCTCTA
The DNA here is from genome assembly GCA_009761775.1 of Ficus carica. Lineage (NCBI taxonomy): Eukaryota > Viridiplantae > Streptophyta > Magnoliopsida > Rosales > Moraceae > Ficus > Ficus carica. Next base: position 16,792,600 of record CM019746.1, read on the forward strand.
GAATGTAAAATGACAGATCAAGTTCAAACAATTGAGTAAGGTTTCCTATGGATGCGGGGATTTTTCCGGATAGTATGTTATACTCCAAATACAAAACTTGCAGTTGTTTTAGCTTCCCTAAAGAAGCAGGAATGACACCAGTGAAAAGATTAACGTCAAGTCCCAACAAGATTAAATTGGCCAGAGTTTCTAAAGCTGAAGGAATATTACCGGATATTGGAATGCCTCCAAGAAAAAGTTCAGAGAGTTTTGTTGATAAATTAGCTATAGAGTTTGGTAAAACACCTCTAAACTCTGTTGCCACTCAAGGCCAATGTTTCCATCTGACTGCAATTTGTTAAAGATGTAATAAAATCCAAGCTGTCTGGTAAATAACTTCCTAGACTATTATCACTTAAAACAAGCCGCCGGAGTTCTCGAAGACCCCCCAAACTTGCCGGTACTTGGCCGACAAAATTATTTCTACCCAAATCAAGTACTTGAAGGTGGAAAGCTTTGGAGAATGACTGAGGGATTATCCCTGAGAATTTGTTATCACCCACATAAAACTTTTGGAGATTAGGGAGTGTGAGGCCAATTGCGGGAGGAAGAGTGCCTTTAAATCGGTTACTCGCGATTCAGAGGAATCAGCCCAGTAAGATTGTTTCTGCCAATATTTAACACCCTAAGTTTTGAGCAATGGCTTAAGTTGACTGGGATATTACCTTCCAACATGTTTCTGGAAAGATTGAGATATTGCAGGCGGAACAAGCGATCAAGTTTCTGTGGGATATCACCGAAGAAGTTGTTACTTCCGAGGCCAAGGGACCTCATGAAGGAGAAGTTCCCAACATGAGGTGATATGGTTCCTCGCAAGTTATAGCTGCTTACGTTCAGGGCTGTAATCCTCTGATGGCGTCGGCTGCATGAAATTCCAGGCCTGCTGCAGAAGTGAACGGAGTCATTCCACGAGCTCAGGATTCCGTATGGATCGTTGGAAATGGATTCTTTGAAGTTGAGCAGAGCAAACCTATCAGTGATATTGGATGATAATATGGTACTGCTAGGTTGCATTGATAAGCTCAGAAAGTGGAGAATTAGCATGACATAGAGGAACATGGACCAAACAACAGATGAAGTAATCGGGTTTTGAAGTTTCATTGTGGTGGCTGTGAGTTAAAGCGGGAGCTACTTCGTGGAACGTCGAGTTAAGGACAGACACAGTTATTATAAGATTTTCAAGTGCTATGGAAGATAGCAGGAAGATCCGAATGGAATTTACTGGTTTGCTTACTCGTAACACATTTTCCTTGTTCATATTTCATTTTTTATGACCAAAATGTCTTGTGATCAAAAAGTAGCATTAGCATTTTCCATATAGACTTGACACACATAATTAACAATTTAGCATTTCCGAAAGTGCTAGCTCAAACAAATTCATTTGTTTCCTTTTTCCTTTTGTGTTGTAACTTTCCTGCCTACTCTCGTTGAAAGCTGTATTAGACATTCGTTATCCAAGTCCTTGTATTAAAGTAGTTAATTAACAACTTTTATTCAATAAAATAATATGTTTAATTAATTATTACCACAAAATGCATGCTTAAATAAACGTAGAAATATATTACCCTCCAACAATACTGAAATATTGACGTGCCTAGATAAATTTGACGACTACTGTAATTTAAAAAAAAAAAAAATATCACTCTGACTAGATAAATCTTATCATGTATTTCCCGGTGAATTGATGATATGGAAATAATAAAGAGCACTTGGATATGGAAAGAGGAATGAACAGCCCATATTTGGTGCCACATTTCAATGTAGTGCGAAGAAAGTGAGTTTTTATTTTTTAATATTATTATTTTTATTTTTTGACATTATTCTATTTCTTGTGACCCTTGTAGCTCAGCTTGTGAAGACTAGGATCTGCTTATCAAGATAATGTTTTTAAGTAGTCTTTATGGTGGAGTCCATAGGGTTATGTAATTAAGTGGGAACACCAAAAGATAAAACCTCTCTTAAATTTAATTGGTATATTATTTGTTAAGTTGTAAAGTTTATTTAATACCCTGTTACAGAGAATATACAAAATCAACCTTAAGGTTGATTGGGGTCCACCAGTAACAGTGGAGACAAACATTATACCATAGCTGGACCTTGGGAGTCCCGTTACATTCAACAACCAGAAAGACGTCAACCTTTTTTGGTATACTGGTTGTACATGCATGCGAAATGCGTGGATCTAGTTTATTTTATATATATATATATATATATATATTAATTTTTAAGTTTTTTTATTTAAAAAGAATGTAGATATAAAATTTATAAACGAAATAAGTAAATCAAAAGTATTTTTCAAAAAATTAAGAACAAAATTTGAAATAAAAAGGTAAAAATAAATTAAAAATAAAACAAATAAAATTTTTTCAGTCCAAAAGAAAAAGAATAACAATAGAAAATGATAGCACTAAAAGTAAAAATTATCAAAAAGAAAAAAAAAACATAATTGAAAAAAGTCCACAAAAGGACATGATAGAAAGACCAAAGTTTTGACTATTAAAACACAAAGGTCAAAAAATTTGAAAAAATCCCACAGAAACACAAAATAGAAAGATCAAAATTTTGAATAATAAAACACTTTAGCTTTATATAATAATAATAATTGATACAGCAAATATGCGTGCACACACATAAAAATTCTCACGGGACAATACGATGTCTACCTTGTCTCTGGGAAGAGGTACTAGATTCTTGTGACTGGAAATGACAACACATGGATCCTTTTGTGAGTGTGTGTGTGTTTTTTTTTTTTTTTGTGTGTGTGTGTGTGTATAAAATATCAATAATATATTATTATAATGTTTTAGTCTCACAAAAGAGATTAGATAAAATGTCAAATTGAAGAAATAAATTATAGGGAAGAAAACAGAGGAATATATTACCTGCATGCTTTGTTCTGACTTTAATTTGATTTAGCAGATTCTAAATGATAATCCCTATCACCACAACAAATTAAGTGGTCGTTAGGGGTGACAACTTTAGACAGAGTTTTGATTGCTCAATTTCAAAACTTTCAAATCCACTTCTTCAAATATCTCTTTTTCATTTTCAAAAAACTCAAAATTTAAAAAGAGAGAGGTTGTGGTAGAGCCTCTCCTAGAGTAACTACCGGTAGAGCTTTTTTTGAACCGTTGAGATTTAATTGAACGGTTGAAATATTGTTAGTGTACTATACTTATCTTATACTTTACCTCATATTATCATTCACACCCTAAGTCTTCTCCGTCGCCGGCGATCCTTTCGCCGCCGGTGACAGCCCCGACGCCTGCGACTCACCCCAGGCCCCCTCAACCCCAAGCCCCAGCCCCTGTCGCCCCCCACCTAGTCCCGGCCCCTTACTCCCCGTCCTTCGACACCGCCCCCCCAGCCCCAGCCCTCCCCCTCCTACCCCCCGGCCCCAGCCCCCACAACGGCCCCCCCACCCCAGGTCTCCCCCCAACCCCCCTCTGCCCCCCCCCCCCCCCCGGACGGGACCCCCCCACCCCTTCTCTCTCTCTTCCCCTCTCTCCCGCCCCCCCATCCCCGGAGTCCACCCCCCCCCCCACCCCACCCCATCCCCACCCCCGACGGGGACCCCCCATCCCCCCCTCTCTCTCTCTTCTCGCGTCGGGGGTGTAAAAGGGGGGCGCTGGCCGGGAAGAGAGAGAGAGGGGGTGGGGGGTCCCTGTCAGGGGGGCACCGGGGGGTTGGGTTGGGGGAGGTTGGGGAAGGGGGACCTGGGGTGGAGGTGCCGGGGGAGGGGGGGACCTGGGGTGGGGGGCGTCGGGCGGGCTAAGGGCTGGGGGGTGCCGGGGCGTAGGGGTCGGGGTGGGTCGCCTACGTCGGGGTTGTCACCGGCGGCGGGAAGGTCATCGGCAACGGAGAAGACTTGGGGTGAGAATGGTAATATGAGGTAAAGTATATGATAAGTATGGTGCACTAATAACATTTCAATCGCTCGATTAAATCTCAACGGTTAAAAAAAAAAACTCTACCAGTAGTTACTCTGGGAGAGGCTCTACCACAGCCTCTCCCTTTTATAAATACATAACTTTTTTTAAAGGCATTTCATTGTATGGCCTTTTCAATTTCCAAGTATGACTGATTCTCTGAAGTTGATTTTCTCCAATTTCCAAGGACAGGTACAGTGACAGATACTAGACGTCAAGTGTCAGGTGATGCAGAGTAGTGGGTGTGGTGTGTCCTACCAAAGTATGGTTGTTAGCTGGTACGAGACAGCGTGACAAGGGCAGCATGGGCCGACCATCTTAAAGGGGGCTTAGTTGTGGTCAAGGAAGTGTTACTCGGGCCAGTACCTTGGAGCCTGATGGCGATCTGCTCGAGGTTCCCAAAGGAGAGCTAATTCGGAGATCAACAGCCCAACGGAGGTAATGGTAGGTCAACTCAATGACCCGAGAAGGGACTGCAACTAACCCGACTTATCTGGTTTGGTCGAATCTTCTCCACTGGACAGGCAAACAAGTCTACTGGTTCTCACGTACCTCATTCCCCGATGGGAAGGTGGTCTCTAGCGTCGGAAGTATTACATCATCAACATTTGGTGTTTTAGTTTAACTCCAACTAAACTGTACTTTTTTTTTTTGCTAAGTTTTTATGTTTTTTTAAGTCAACAAAAATTATAACTAGTTTTTAAAAAGTCAACAAACTCTAACTTACAAATTTTTAACTCCAACAGGCGATCCAAACAAAAGCGAAGTGTTCAATTTTATTTATAGAATGTATTCAAAAGTTTATAAGAGGGACACCAGAAAAGGGGACGTGTTAATGGTTAAAAAAAAAAAACTTAAGTCTCACATCATGAACACATAATAACAATAACAAACTTATAAAGATATTAAGTCACTTCACTTAACAAGTTGACATTTCAATAAGATGAAAGCCCAATCCCTCCTATTCTTCACTCTAATCTTCACATTTATCCTATTATTTACTAGTAGACTGCACGTAAGTGTTTTTACTTTTTAGTTAATTGAATAAATTTCAATAATTTTATTTATGTTCATGTTCACCTTTAAAATAAGAATATACCTGATATTACACAAAAATGTTCTCACTCTTTTGTATTAGACCATTATAATTTAAAAAAATGATTAAATTGATTGATATTTTATCAGTAAAATAAAATAATGTGTCCTGCATACATTAGTCTGATTACAAAATACTAATTTCGTGGTTATAGATCATAATACTTTTATTTATTTATTTATAAGATCATATTTTTTAAGAAGAATATACTTCTTGTCGTATATATAAGATACATCTATGTTTATATTTCCTTCGATTCTACGTAGGTCTTAATTATTTGCCAGTTAATTAATAATTAAGTGTATAAGCCTTATAAGCTAAATTATTGAATTATTTAATCTGGAAAATAAAGTACATAATCTGCAAGTTGCTAAATTCAGCAAAAAAATAAAATATAAAAAAGTTATCATAGCCCACAGAACCACCGAAATCAAAATAATTTTTTCCAAACAAATCACAGGGGAAGTGACGAAGCCAAAATACAGTTTGGATTATAGATGCATTTAATTTTTTAAAATGTTATCATGAATTTAAATGTATGAATCCAAATGTAGAATTTGAATTGTGTTTTTAAATTGAATGTGTGTTTGTGATAATCTTAGTGAAAGTAATATTTAAATAATGGTAAACGTAGAAAAATGAGTACAGTATATATTTTAAACAATGAAAATTTGCATTTAGATTTGAGTTCAAGTTGCTATGAATAGAGAAATCACTTAAATGTTTCATCACCGACCAAACACACATTACTCTTCTTTTATGACTTCCATTGAGTTTTGTGGGTTTTATCTTATGCAAAAAAAAAAAATTTCTTGTACAAATATTAAAGAAAATTATCTTCTATCAATCTACAAAACATATAACTATGAAAATTGTAAGATCCGTTTTTATCAATTACTGAATGTAATTAAATTACCAATTAAATTAAATTACCGAAAGTGTAATAAAATAAAGAACATAGGCAATTTTTATGAAGTTCGGTTACCCTTCTCTTCGAGGCCACATCCAAATGGTGAATAATCCAATAACTGTCAAACGGTTACAAACACTAATGGACTTATACAAATTGAAGACTCCCTCTCCTTGTTGCCGCCGGTCGTCTTGAACCAAGTCAATAAATCTATTCTACAAGATCCCCTCGCTAGTTACGTTGAACTCCCTTCAACCGCTAATGTCTTCTCTCAAAGACTTCAAATCTTTCTCTTGAAAGACGTAAGAATGCAACTGCTTCAACAAGGTCTCAAAATACTCTGATATATCTTAAAGCTCATACACACAATCTGTTTTTGAGATAATAAATAAGTAGCCATACAAAAACACCAAAAAATCTCTTATTAAAAATAATTTAAATTTAAAAGTGTTTCCTAATATGTTGCAACATTTCCGGAAACTCTCTGAAATTCAAATATGGAAATTTCCTTCATAATTTAAATTAACTTTCCTTCATCATTGCTGTTGATAAATCACGAAAAACCTTTAAGAAACTCTAGAAATAAAATATTCTAACCTTCCAGATTTCAAATGTAAAATTTTTCTCTTTTTGGGATAGTTTGAATTTCTAATTTAAATAGGATAAGGAAACTACTCAAATTAGAAATCTCTTTTTAAATTAAATCCCAAGATAATCTCCAATTTAATGCACCAAATCATCCTTGTTTTTTACCAAAATAGAAACCGTCAATTTGTAAACTATGTAGACCAAGTCAAATACACTCTGTCACGTTAGCTTTCAGAACAAGCAACCTACCCAACTTTTAAAACTAGCAGCTAGCCATATATTCAAAACAAGTAACTTACCCAACTCTCTAAAACTAGCTAACAAAATATTATTTTTGATTCTTGTAATAAAGTTACCATAAACGCCAAAGTACAAAAAACCTAACAAATATCCTATCTATTTAGATACACCACACTTGCGAACGTGTTCCACTAGTGTTTTTTAAAGAAAACAAAATGCTACCACGAACAACAGAGGTTTCAACAGTTGTCCATTCGTGATTTCGTGCCGTCGACAAGATTCGTAGGGATTGTCGAAGAGCTAATTAAAATTTCTAGTAGAGATTATTTTTATGTGAAAACAACCTCGGACATAGTTTGGTATCTACTAGTGAGCTTATCATTACTGAGTAGTTTAGTTTGATATAAATATGTCCATGAATATACCTAAATCAACATCTTTATTTATTCTCAGAAGAGAATATCTTCATGACCATTTGATTCATTCAACGTAGTCTCCCGCACCTGTAGTCCAATTACAAGTCAATTTGTGTGTTTACCAATTTGGGAAAGGAAAATTATAAGCAAAAGAAAGGACAATACCTAATGATATTTAGCCGGATTTTCACCTTTGTCCATTGATCTCGTAGCTCACGTAAGCATTTCTGATATGTTGTAGCTCCCTGGCGACATCCGTCATGTTCATTCTTTCATTTGGTGATTCTTCAGAACATGCAACTCCAATCTCCAACATCGAAACCAAGCAGTTCCGCAGATGATCGTCGATCTGGTTTCCAAATGCTTCTTCTGTCTCAATCTCAATCCCTCCAATGTTGGCTCTTCCATCTTCTGTTCTCACCAGTGTGTTTTCTTCTGCTTCCTTAGGGAGAAGAGTAGAGTCCACAATTTCCACAAGTCTTCCTGGCAAGGCCATCTTGACATAGTTATGCAAATTGAAATCATTTTTGAAAATATCATCGGTAGGTCTCTTTCCAGTGAACATCTCTAATATAAGTACGCCATAGCTATACACATCACCCTTTCTTGATGGCTCCCCACCCATTGCATACTCTGCAATTCATAACAGAATTATATATATATATATATATATTTATATAGACATGTATATTTAACTTTTTGTGGTCTTTCAGCTGATGAAGAAAAAAAGATGTCACAAATATACTTAAATGTTATGCATCTAACAGAGATGGTCCTGTTTGGGTGCGTATCTCAACATCTGTCTCTAATAAGAAGTCATGTTATTATTTCAGATCGTGTTCAAGCATTTAGTCATCTATAATCTTTCAATTGGATAGAAGTCATTGATTAGGTAATACTTTTTCCTTCCGTACATCTTTGGGAATATATATATATATATATATATATATTTTATGTCATTAATTCACGTATCTAAGTAAAAGCTTAAATACATCCACTACTTATTAAGAGTTGTTACCTGGTGCAATATAGCCAATCGTTCCATTCATTCCAATCGTGCTAGTTTGACCATTCAACAAGCCAGTTGTGTTTGAGATCAACCTTGCTAATCCGAAATCACTTACATGGGCAACCATTTCATTGTCCAGAAGAATGTTGCTCGGCTTCAAGTCACGGTGAATGATCGGTTGGTCACACTCATCATGAAGATAGTGTATTGCCGAAGCCACATCAATTGCGATATTTAGTCTCTGAAGAAGGTTCAAACCCCTTGAGCGGTTTTCTTCGTCAGGCACTAGAGATAACCACTTCTCTAGGCTTCCATTGGACATATACTCAAAGACTAAAGCCTTGAAATCATTGCCTTTATAATCTATGCTAGAGCAACATGTCAAAATCTTAACAAGATTTCGATGCCTAACATTTCTTAATGCATTACATTCAGCAATGAAACTCTTGTCCGCTCCTTTATGCTGGAGATTGAGAACCTTCACAGCAATTGGATTTTCTTCCTGGTCAAGAATGCCTTTATACACAGAGCCAAAGCTACCTTTTCCAATCAACATATCTGGAGAGAATCCGTTTGTAGCTTGAAAAAGACTCGTGTATGAAATCTTCAAAAGAACATCTACTTTTGGAAGCGCAACTGTTGTTTTTCTTTTCGATGATCTCCTCCAATGATAAATAATCAAGCCTGTGGACAAAAGGAAAAACGCTACCACCAAAACTATTATGATTGTTAGTTTGAGGACATTGGTCTTCCCCTCTTTAGACTTCATTCCGGGGCATGCTTGAAGATGCAATTTGGTTACACCGCCACAAAGCTTAGTATTTCCAACTATTGACACCGCGCTAATGTTCTGAAATATACCTTCACCCGGTACTTCTCCCTCCAGATTGTTAAAAGAAAGATTCAAGTACTGCAAGGAATGAAGTTTCTGTAAATCCTTTGGGATTTCTCCGGACAAGTTGTTACGTGAAAAATCCATGTACCGAACACCTTTCAATGAAGCCAAGGTAGATGGCAAGGCTTCCTGAAAGAAATTCCCTTGTAGGTGAAGGGACTCTAGAACCTGGCAGTCACCAATAGTATTTGGGATTTTACCGGTCAAATTGTTCTCAGAAAGGTCGAGTGTACCGATATTTTTTAGCCTGCCAACTTCTACAGTTAGGTCTCCCATTAATAAGTTCCGTGATAAGTTAAGCAAGGTGGATAAGGAGGAAAGAAGAAAAACTTCTCTGGGTATTTCTCCCGTCAATCTATTGTTCGAAACGTCAAGGATTTGAAGATTACGACAATCTGCAATTGTTGTTGGAATACTTCCTTCTAGCTTGTTAGATGAGAGACCAAGTTTAAACAGTTGACCAAGGTTTCCGATAGATGAGGGGATTTTTCCTGATAGCATGTTCATATCCAAATACAAAACTTGCAATTTTGTTAGCTTCCCTAAAGAAGTGGGAATGACACCAGTGAAGAGATTTCTTTCAAGACTCAAAATGATTAAGCTCGCCAGATTTTCTAAGGCTGAAGGAATATGACCGGAAATTTGATTGGATCCAAGATAAAGTTGGGAGAGGTTGGTTGAGAAATTGGCTACAGAATTTGGTAGAACACCTCTAAAATTGTTGGTACTCAAGTCCAATATCTCCATATGGCTGCAATTTGTTAGAGATGCAATAAAATCCAAGCTATTTGGTAAATAACTTCCTAGACTATTGTCACTCAAACTAAGCCATCGGAGTTCTCGAAGACCCCCTAAACTTGCGGGAACTTGGCCGGCAAAACTATTTTGAGCCATATCAAGCATTTGAAGCTGGGAGGCATTGGGTAGTGACGGAGGGATCACTCCAGAGAATTCGTTATCACCGATCAAAAGCTTTTGGAGATTAGGGAGTGTGAGGCCAATAGTCGGAGGAAGACTGCCTTTAAATTGGTTACTGGGGGCGGAGAAGACGGCCAGGGAGGAGATATTATAAATGGAAAGAGGGATTGTTCCTGAAAGATTATTGGGTCCTAATGACAAAAAAGTTAAGTTTTTCAATCTCCCTAACTCATCAGGAACACTTCCAAAGAGGTTGTTAATGGCTACAGAAAATTGTTCAAGTGATGAAATGTTTCCCAAGGAAGGTGGGATACCTCCGGTGAGATTGTTAAACTCAAGATTAAGCAACCAAAGCCTCGCCAGAGATCCAAGCTCTCGAGGAATCATCCCGGTAAGTCGGTTTTTGCCAACATTTAACAACCTAAGATTTGAGCAATAGCTTAAGTTGACCGGGATATTACCTTCCAACATGTTGCTGAAAAAACTCAGATTTTGTAGACGGAACAGACGACCAATTTGCGGCGGGATTTCACCTGAGAAGCTGTTGTACCTGAGGTTAAGGGACCTAATGAAGGAGAGGTTCCCGACGTAAGGTGATATGGTTCCGGTTACGTTGTAGCCGCTTATGTTCAAGGATGTTACCCTCTGATGGCGGCGGCTGCATGTAATTCCAGGCCAGCTGCAGAAGTGAACGGAGTCGTTCCACGAGCTCAGGATTCCGCGGGGATCATTGGAAATGGATTCTTTGAAGTTGAGCAGAGCAAACATGTCAGTGTCATTGCCTAATGCACTTGTGAATATAGTACTGCCAGGTTGCATTGACAAGCTCACAGAGTGGAGAATTAGCATCACATAGAGTAAGAGGAACATATTGGACCAGAATGCAAATCGACTAATGGGGTTGTGAAGTTTCATTTTGGTTGAGTTGGAAGCAGAATTTACAAGATATTTAAGTGCTAATCACCACAGATTTCTTTGTCTATATTTTCATTAAACAAAAAAAAAAAAAAAGGAATTTCTTTGTTTTTGGCCAGCTCAAAAGTTGACATGTCGTGTAGATTTCGACTCTATCCGAACTCCTTCGGGGCAGCCAAACAAACAAAAGCTTGCCTGTACATGCACTGCACTTTCGTTGTCAGATTGCAACAATGAAGACCCAAAAAGTCAAGGTCAAAAAGTAATATTTTGATAATAAGTTAACTTCATTGACAGGAAGTGGATGAGTCTTGACCCACGTAATCAATATTTCCAAAAGTGGGTTGCTAGGACAATTTTGTTTCGATTTTGGTTTCTGTGATAGCTACTCTCGTTGAAAGTTTTGGTAGATATTTGCTACCCCCAAGTCCTTGTTCTCTGGATAGATCTTCTCCTCCTACTGTTAAGAAAGCTCAAAAGTCTTCTAGTGAGTGCTATTTCTCTTAAATCATTATTGTTATTATTATTATTCATCATAAGTAGGTTGATTACAAAAATTTTTCAACCAATTACAGAATTCATAATTACGACAAAACAGCTACAATTTTACATATCAGTCATTAACTCTTAAAGAAATTAGCTGTGTTGATAATTGACTTTTTTTTTTTTTTGGTTTGTTGTGATTCCAAATTTTTTTGTTTAATTTTTGTTGAGATATGAAATTGAGAACCGAAAGTTCTCACCATTTAGTGTGGTGGGCCAAGTTGGGAAGCCCAAATATAAGGAGGGACTTCTTGATTGAAAACGATCCAAGCCCAAAGTTTACTCACTCACATCTCCTGTCCAAAACGAAGGCCTTGATCTCATACACTTAGTTCCTCTTATCTGGTTACTGTTAAAAAGCCTTATTTAGTACTGTGTAGTTATAATAAGGGAGAGAGTAAAATAACATTTTGTTTAAAAATATTTGTGAAAAAATAGTATATTATAAAAATAATTAAGATAAATATCATATTGATGAAGCAAATCATAAATATATGCTATTTACCTTAAAAATTTTATAAAATATGTTATTTACTTTAAACAATTTTACAAAATGGTCTATTTGTTGTAATTTCTCTTGAACCAACCCATATAATTTGTTTCAAAAAAAAAAAAATTCATATAAAGCTGGATTTAGTAGATTTTATGTCTTCCTCTATCAAAAAATACTAAATTATCAATTGGCCACAAAAGAAAGAGAGGAAAAGTGCAGGAAGGGGGGAAGAAAGAAAGCTAACTACGTTGTTGTGGCCTAATTGGCTGGTTCATTCAATATGAGAAAAGGTCTAGCGCTCAGCAACGGAGCTCATCCGCCACATCTCCGCCTGCCTTCACTAAATCTCTTCAACAGTTGTGCAGCTCGGAGTCCATCAACAGCGGTGATGGCAACACTATAGAAGATGGACCTCGTGATATCGGCGACAACATTCGACAACCAATACTACATCAACCTTGTCTTTGGCAAGGGGTTTCTTGTGACTAGATATGGTCAAGCTTGTGACTCTGTGACAGCATAAGCACAAGACCCCAACCCCCACCCCCCCCCCCCCCGGTGTTTTTTGAGGATTTTCACCCCTTATATTCAGTAGCGTGCTCAAGTGCAATCTGTGACTATAAATCCAGCATTATGATTTTTTTTAAATCTTTTTCACACACACACACACACACACACACTATAGACTATATCAAAGTATTTTGACACACCCTTTTCTAACCACCATTGTGTCACTTCACTTTTTTTTTTTACTACCCCCCCCCCCCCCCCCCCCGTGTTTTTTGAGGATTTTCACCCCTTATATTCAGTAGCGTGCTCAAATGCAATCTGTGACTATAAATCCAGCATTATGATTTTTTTAAATCTTTTTCATATATATACACACACACACACACTATAGACTATATCAAAGTATTTTGACACACCCTTTTCTAACCACCATTGTGTCACTTCACTTTTTTTTTTACTACCCCCCCCCCCCCCCCCCCGTGTTTTTTGAGGATTTTCACCCCTTATATTCAGTAGCGTGCTCAAGTGCAATCTGTGACTATAAATCCAGCATTATGATTTTTTTTAAATCTTTTTCACACACACACACACACACACACACACACTATAGACTATATTAAAGTATTTTGACACACCCTTTTCTAACCACCATTGTGTCACTTCACTTTTTTTTTTTACTACCCCCCCCCCCCCGTGTTTTTTGAGGATTTTCACCCCTTATATTCAGTAGCGTGCTCAAATGCAATCTGTGACTATAAATCCAGCATTATGATTTTTTTAAATCTTTTTCATATACACAGACACACTATAGACTATATCAAAGTATTTTGACACACCCTTTTCTAACCACCATTGTGTCACTTCACTTTTTTTTTTACTACCCCCCCCCCCCCCCCCCGTGTTTTTTGAGGATTTTCACCCCTTATATTCAGTAGCGTGCTCAAGTGCAATCTGTGACTATAAATCAGCATTATGATTTTTTTAAATCTTTTTCATATACACAGACACACTATAGACTATATTAAAGTATTTTGACACACCCTTTTCTAACCACCATTGTGTCACTTCACTTTTTTTTTTTACTACACACCCCCCCCCCCCCCCCCCCCCGGCCTTTAATAAAATACTTATTTTCAAATATATTCACAACATTTTTCTCTTACAACCCTCTCAATTAAATTTAAACAATATATACCATAAATGATTAGAGGAAAGAAAGGAATAAAAAAGAAAACCATGAGTGCCCAAAACTAGATTAGCATCATATCACAATAACTCTTCTAATCATGCTTAACAATATTTACACATGTAGCCAAACTTAAGTGTGGCGGCTACTTGGCGCTCGTTTTATTAAGGAACTGGTCAATGACGACTGAAATATATATATAATTCTATATCAATAAAAATGCGAAATCCCACCAATAACAACAAGTTGTATATGAATCTAATGGCAAACATTGTTTATAGCATATTAAAATCCTTAAAAAAATTAAGTAAATGGATAATACATATTACAGTCAACTGAAAAAAAATTTCATTTATTGATTACAGTCAACTTGAAAAATACATATTAATATTAATCAATCATTAATTAATGATTATGATGAATCATTAATTGACTGATTAACTATTTGAAAAAAAATACAATCATTTTATTAATTTTTTAAAACTTAATTTCGGCCATTTTTTTTTAGAATGAGGGTCCAAAAACATTCAATATACCTAATTTCTCCTATATTTTCAAAGTGCCCCACTTAAAATATATATATATATATATATATATAACTCCGCTATCATGGCTACTAAAGTTTATATCAGCTAGCTAATGAAAAACTCGTAGAAATCCTCACCATAGTAAAGTTTCTTGAAAATGCTGAAAATTCCACGATTCAGAAGCCAAATTCCTCTGTTTCCTTGGATCCATTTTGTGATATCAAATGAAGAGATAAACTAATTAGGAGAAAGGTTATTTAATAACGAAAACTACAAATTCTCTAGCCTTTTGCAATTTCTCATATCAATCTTCTTGACACCGTGGAGACACTCAATTGATGCCATGGGTATTTCTCGTATTAATGAATCAGACAATTCTAATCTTTCTATATTCCTTGAAAGCTCCGAAAACTTTTCTAGTTTTTTACACCACTCTAAATTCAATTCAAAAAGGTTTTCGCAGGTCCTAATTGATTAGGGTAAGTTTTTTATTCTAGTCTTCCTTAATTCTAACTTTCTGATACCCCCATTTATCTCCGGAATATTTATCAAATTAGTTGAGAAAGTGAGTCCAAGGTGTCCAAGATCTATCGATCCATAGATGTAAGCCCGTCAACATTTCGAAATTTTAGGGGTGGAATCTCAACTAAACTTCCACAACCCCTAAGTTCGATAGTCTCAATTCTTATAGCCCGAAAGAGATCTGGGATTTTAACCAGTTGCCTATAATCACAGAAATCAATACGTCTTAGATTTCCAAGTGGCTGCAACAACATAAAATAAAAATGGCTTAAGTAACTTAATGTAATAACTAATTTTTACAACGTTACGATTTTTTGTAAAGAAATTCAAACTGTACTATGAAGGTATTTATAAAAAAGCTTGATTAGGTTTTTATTTAATTTTGTGAGTTCTTATGACCTTATAAGACTCAATAATGAATTGTTTAGCCAAGCAAATAGCCTTTTGGGTGAAAAGGTCGAATAAAAATCCATGATTTTATGTTAGTCAAAGTTTGACCAGAAAAGTCAAAGGTTGACTAAGAAAGATCAAAGATATGACCGTACTATCATATGATAAGCAGTATGAAAAATATACTGCGAAAACCGTCTTTACGGACAAGATAGCATGAATAAGATTTAAAACCACCATAGAAAAATCAAGCACATTAATTAGGATATTAAGGGTCAAATGGCTTTAAGTTATAAGAATTTTTTTTTACACAGTTCATTTTTACACAGATAAATTTTGGACTGCAGTTCAGTATAACAGTACTGTGTATTAGTGAGTACAGTATTGAAAATATCAGTGTTAGCATAAAAGTGGACTGCATATTAAGTAAAAAGCCAAACAAGGCCTTAAGAAAGATGACATCACCTCACCATGAAATTATGACATCATTTCTTGATTTAAAGAAAATGTGGAAAGAAATAGAAACTTATTCACCAAGACTCCACACAATGGCTGGCCACTTGGAGGACTCTTGAGCAAATAATTCTTATTTTAAGGACTTATGGGTAATTACAAGGAATTCCAAATCACCTATAAATAGGTGAAGGGGGGAGGCTTTTTGGTTCACAAAATTGAGAAAATCCCCCTAGACCATGCCCAAAATTTTCTTCACTTTCTCCCCCTAAAAATCGAACTCAAGAAAGAAAGAAAGAAGAGAAAAATCAATCAAAAACAAGAAGGAAGAACTTGTGGGGTGGTCAGATTTTTAGCTAAAACCACAAGCAAAAAGATTGGGAAATTTTTGGTACCCATTTAGGCTAGGAGGCCGGTTGTGGGGAAGGAAAAAGGAGAAGAAAAAGTGAAGGAGGAGAAGTCCAAAATGACCGGATTTTGGTAAGAAACAAGCAAGGGTGGCTGGAATTTTTGGAACCCCATTGGAGGGAAAGGCCGGTTGTGGAAGGTGACAAGGGGAAAGGGGAAAAGCTTGAGCCAAGCAAGCCAAATTCTTGTGTTGATCAAGGTAAATCTCCCTTGGCCCCTAAGCTTTTTAAATTGAGCTTCAATTTGGAAATTAAGTGTATTTCAAGTTGGATTTGTAAGTGCATAAGCTCAATTTAATTTTTATGTCCTAGATTAGATTTTAGGTTTTGTGCTTGATTAGGTTTATGGGTGGTTTTGATTTATGAGCTTTGCATGGTTATGTGCTTATGCTTGCATGATTATTAGGGTTTGCATGCTTGATGTTTGATAAGGTTGTATGTCCCCAAATATGTTTAAGTATGATGAAGAATGTGCATGTTAGGTTGCTAGAGATGTATGGAATGATTTGTGCAACCTAAAACTCATGCAAACCTTAATTGGTACAAAATCAATAATGGTTTGCATGGGCATGATTGATGATGTGTTTAATGAAACTTTACGTTAGAAAAGCGCTGCATGTTTGATCTTAGGCTCCCGCGGTGGCTGGTTGAGTTAGATTGCGCAATTAGAACGTAAAACCAACTAAAGCAAGAAAACTGCCAGTTCGGGTAAAACTGGCCAGTTTTCTGGAAAGCCGTTTTGAGGCCCTTAGAGGCTGAATTTGAGAAAACTTAAAACATAAAAGTTGTAGAGAAGGGTTTTTTCTAGGGGGTTACGTAAACGGTTTTCCAAAATAAGGCTCCAACAACCTCGGTTTTTATAAAAATCCGAGCCTGACCGTGCCCAGACTTCATGCACGGCCAGGTGAGTTCAACAGGGAAAATGAGTGGGTTAGAGTCCGAACTGGGTTTTGTATAAACACGAAAGTTGTATGATTTTTTGAGATCTAAAACTTTCGTAGAGACAAATTTTTCTAATTCAATCTAGATTTTTAAATAAAATTAGATTTCTAAAAACTGTGCAGGAAACAGGAAATTCCTGTACAGGATTTTCTAGAACAGTACAGGAAAGGACAATTCTTGCACAAACACTGATAAATTGACTATGAAAATTGTTCTAACGGCAGTTCCAACACTTAATAACTTTTACAAACCCTACTCTAAGAGTCCCAAATTTTTATAAGTTGAACAAAGGATTTTTGTATAAAAAGAACTTAAAATGTTAAGTTTTTCCCAAAAGAAAAGCCAAAGAGAATTTTGGACCAAGTTATCTTAAAATATGGAAACAAGATGATGACTAATAGTAACCGGAAAGGATACCCGAGTTACCGGACTGGGTCCAAAGCCCAAGGTTACCCATAGTCACCCAATAGGATCCAACTTAAGAAATTGGGCTTTAGTGACCCAATAGGAGTTGACCTAGGTTGACCAAGTTGGTTCACACTAAGGGTTACCCAATGTAACCCAATAAGATACTAAGTTTAATAATGGGCTAAAACCTAGGGTTACTTGTAATAACCCAGCAGGTTATGAATTAAGTATGATGAGGTTTAGGCCCAAGGTTAGGGATGGTAACCTAACCCTACTTGTATGTATGTGGACTTAGTACCTAAGGTTACCTTATGTAACCTAATAAGTTATAATCCAAGTGTGGTAGACCTTGAACACTAGGGTTACTTGTTGTAACCAAGTAAGTTGTCATGTGTTTATGTAGGGGACATATAACTAAGGTTATGTATGAATGTTGGTTAGGTCACCAACATTTTATGGTTATGATTATGAACCCTTACCAATGTCCTTTATCATAGCAGGAGGTAACCTGCTGTTGTGTCCTGACTTGGAGCAACACATTATCGGACATAACAAACGAGGTAAGTACAACTCCGCCTACAGCATAGGCTTTTGTTGTGTTACTTGCCTAGTATGTTTGATGCTATGAGGTATGCTAGGATGTATGTTAGAATTATGTGATGCTAGAATATGATATATGATATGTTAAGTTTATTACATGGCTATGTTATGATGTATGATATGGCTAAGAGATGATTATGATTTATATATGTGTGACATCATGAGGCATGTTCACCAATTCTTATGATAAGAATAAGATCAAGAATAAGATGATGAAAAGTAAGCATGATGGCAAGCAAGCTTGCCCGTGTCGTACCGACCCGCGTTAGGTCGAATTGGACTATGGTTTGAGTTGGAAATGGACTGGCCGCCCCAACCACTCCATAGTTGCGCGCCCGGTACGGACACTTATGTTAAGGGGCCCATAAGCAAGATAAGTTATGAAAGAATGTTATGAAAGAATAAGAAAGCATAATGAAGCATAAATGGTTTATCCATGGTTAAGTATGTTATGCATGGAATATGTTATGTTATGATATGTAAGCTATGTTTTATTTGGTGTCGCGGATGCAATAGTTGTACTTGCTGAGCGAAAGCTTACGTCTTACGTCTATGCTGTAGGTAAACAACCTACGGGCAATCTCTGATGCAAGATGGGGGAGCGTGGCAGGGCGAGTTGTAAAATTTGGGAATGATAGCCGCTACGCGTTTTGTCATTTTATGAACATTATTTGATGTTCGAACATCTTTATTTAATTATCGTTATACGTTCGTGCGCTTCATATAAAAAAAAATATTCTGCTATTTTCGCTAGGTAAGTAAGTATGATATGTAATACAAGTTACGTATGTATGTATGTATGGTAATGGCCCGTGCTAGGCGGGTCGTTACACTTAACTAGTATTTAATTTGTATGCTACGTATCTTAAAAATAATAATAATAATAATAATAATAATAATAATAATAATAAAATGTAACATCACAACAGCAATATGCTAATACTAGGAACAGTTGATGGAGGAAAATATTTCCTATTGTTGAACACAAATTGGATAAAATATGACGCTCTAGAAATTCATAAATTTGATTCATAAACTATTATCTTGGATTTCCTTTATTAATATACTTCTAATGAATTATTTTGATGAATATCAAATTTTAAGATCATGAATGATTATATATGTATCATCAGTATGATGATGTCGATGATTTAATAATATTGAGTTTTTTTATTTAAATGAGAAATTATAAATATATAAAAGATGAATTGTACGACATATAAATTTATACGAAAAATTTATCATGTCGTATTAGAGGGATAAATATTAATTTTTGAGAAGAATCTCAATTTTTATTATTAGGTCAATTTAATGAAAACCAAACATAATAAATAAACCCGTATTACATGATACAAGAGTAAAAGAATTATAGGAATTGTCTATTTCTAAGACTTCCTTTTAGATTTATCTTTTTTCTTCATAAGATTATAAGAATGTCAATTTTTGAAAATAAATTATCTATAATACTTATTTTGTCCTTTTAATAGATTTTGGCCACATTCCCTATTTGGTGGTTGTAGGTCATCTGTTTCGTAGTCTTTTTTGGTACTAACACGAAATTTAAAACATTAAAATACTCAAAAAGGACAAAGAAAACCAACACAAATAGGGAACTATGTTTTGGGCCCAAAACATTTCGGCCATTTTTTTTTTAATACATCCCCAAGAACCGGCCATTTCCTCAAATCCGCCCGACAAATTTCATTTCATGTTCCTTTTATTTATTTTTTTTTTTTTTTTTTTTGGTATCCTTTTGGGTACTGCCATTTTTACATTTGTAATTGGTCTAGGTATTACCTGTTTTATTTTTTTGTCGTTTCTCATTTGTTTCATAGCGGCGTTTTCAATCTGTCGTCTACTTGCTTTTGTCGTAAATATATTGGTCGTTTCTATCCTTTTTTTTTGTGCTGCTTTTAATCTTTGTTTGTCGTCTGTCTTTTAGTGTGCAATTATAAGATCGAATGAACGAATTGGTCAGATTTTCAGCGTTTACAAAAGCTTTACCTCGGAGTCAACATTCAACAATAAGAATCCCATCAGCGATTGTTGCCATTTAAAGCAATTTTAAATCAGCAAATTGTTTTTTCAAGATTAGATTAATGCAATTTCCTCCTAATTACGAAAGAAAGAGGATTTGAAATTGGGTATATGGGCAAGCAACCCTTTATACTAGGGTAAGTTGAGGCACCCTAGGCACACGTGTGCCTCTAAAAGTTAAGATTAGTGGCATCATAGATATAGCTGTCTGATTCTTATAAATTAGGCAAGTGGACCAGCTACCAGCTGTAAGGAGATAATTGTGTCAGCTTGCACTTTTAGATTGTTTCTTCACTGTTGCAGCATTGTTGTAGCATCGGTTGCCTTCAAGCTTTCCATCTCATTATCTCCTCTTTTCCAGTAGGCCTTCACCTAATTTTTACTTTGAGCTCCTGAAAGGCAAAGCACATAATTAAATTTGAAACCAAATTCATATTTAAGGCTAAAATTATCCACAGCTATCTATCCTTTTTCATCTAAAGAAAACTACTTAATATTATGTAAAATACTAAAAACTGAGGCATATTATCTTGAGATATCAACAACTATTAAGCTCAAAAGCGTAATAAATAACTCTATTTCATAGAGTTCATCGGTCAGCTTTTTTATGAGAACATCTACACCAACGGGATTCACGCGCCCATATGTCGTCACCTCGCTTCCAATATGCCATCATCCACAGTTCAATTTCAATGATAGAATATAATGCAAAAGAAGAAATACGATCTCAATCTCGGAAATTATCTACTTCTTCTCAAATAAGTAAATTTTAAAGCTACAACTTCTAATACCTGAATACATAACTTAAAAATATAAGTAAATAATAAATAAAAAAGTTTATTTAAAACTAATTACCTGGCGCAGCATAGCACCTTTTAATGCAAATGGAGCTGGTTTTGTAAGAAGAAAATGCAGGGGAAACACCTAAGATGGAAAATCTCATATGCAAGCTGTCACGTCACCAGCTAGAAGAACGGTACATGGCTTTGAAAAGCAATGAAACACCCTCTACAAAATATAAGAACCAAATTTCTGTGTTTCTTTATTTAAACTGTCCAAGGTTCAAATCTCTATAACATATATTACAGCCATTCTGATCTAGAGTCTAGTCTTAAATATTAGAAATGTGGTCCTCCAATAAGTGTCAAAATGGTCATGCATAAACACCAAAAAAATTTTGAAATGTTGTAGCTGTGACGGGGCCGCAAGTGCCCACGCTCAGATAACCGAATTTTGATTTTTATTCTTTCACTTAAAATTTCTCTAAAATTGCAGCTATGCCCATATCTTGTAAAAACAATTATAAATGCATCTCTGCCCAATAATTTAAACTTATAACTATGTCCCAATTCAAGTAAATAAGCTCTCTTACTTTTTTGGGACATGTGAAAATTTTCCTATGTTTCTTTAAATTTAGAAAAATGATATTATTTTTAAATGGGTGGATGATCAATCAATAATTAACTAGATGGGTCAATCAACATTTTAATTACCAGTCATTTTCTTAAATCCTTTAAATTTTTTTTTGCCTTATTATGAATGAGTTTCCAAGAACTGTCAATTTATTACCTAATTTCTCCTGCATTTTCAAAGTGCCCTATTTAAAAATAATAATAAAAAAATTAAAAAAAATCTAATTCTGCTACCATCGCTGCAGCTACCTAATAAGAAACTCGTAGAAATCCTCACCATCGTAACATATCTTGAAAATGCTGAAAATTCCACAATTCAGATGTCAATATCCTCTGTTTCCTTGGATCCATTCTGTTAAATCAAATGAAGAGATTAAACTAATTAGGAGAATGTTTATATAATAGTGGAAACTGTAAAGTGCATACAAACACACACAGAAAGTAAATGGGGGGGGGGGGGGGGGGGACCCCAGCCGCAACAACGATTTGAAGGGAATAACACAAAAAAAATCAAAAATAAAAAAGAAGACTCTACCGGTCTGATTCCATAGAAAAAATAAAGTACAATTCATGTCATGAATATTAGCATCATCAATATCAAGTCAGTAAATATTTAATTCGTTATCCTTCATATAAGCACTTCGGAGATATCAACAAATAATTAAGGTGTCTGTGGTTTGGAGTAAGTACTGAAGGTAGGAAAAAGTCCTGTGATATTTCGTTAAGAAATGAGAAACTATCTGTAGTTGAGCTTTAAAGAAGTTGATAATTGTAAACTTACCTAGAAATCTTGAGCAGCTGAAAAAATCGAAGCATTTAATTATCTCAAAACACGATACTTGATCTGCATCGAAGTTGCTAACCGGAGCTGCACTTGGTTCAGGCATGTTATCTATAGCATCTGAGTCGTCCTCAACTATGCTGTCGGTTTGATCATCCTCGAAATCAACTGATGATGACGGTAAGTGCTTGTGGTAGACCGCTTCCTCATGAGTCATCGTAGAGTCTAGGGATGGGTCGGCAGCATTCATGTCATGATCGTCATTGTGGCTTGTGGCTTGGAGAGATTGGATATATTGGCGGATTCTGATACCAAGTTGCTCTGCCTCTACCATGTATTCTACATACTGCTTGATGCTCAAGTTGTATTCCTTCATGACTTCTTCTTCAATATATAACATGTGGATCCCATACCTCTTCACTTCAATTTTTAAAGATGGTCTTCTGGAATAATAATCTTCATTTTCATCTTCATCTTCTTCTTCAGATTCAGCTTCATCTTCATGTCCATATTCATCTTTATCTGCATCTCCAACTTCATCTTCATCTTCATCTTCATCTTCATCTTCTTCTTCAGCTTCAGCTTCATCTCCATCTTCATCGTCATGTTCATCTTCATGATCATCTTCATGTTCATCTTCATATTCATCTCCAACTTCATCTTCGTATTCATCTCCAACTTCACCTTCGTATTCATCTTCATCTTCATCTTCGTCTTCATGTACATTGCGAACTCCAAATTCATCTTCACAGAAGAAGTTGAAGGACATCTCTACTGCATCAACATAGTCCTTACACTTCTTAAGGTAGTCCTTATCACACTCATACCACATGAACACGTGGTCTGATCTAAGAACTTCTTGTTCTTCTGTTTGACTGATACGAGCACAAATGTAAAAATTTGTCAATTTTAAAAAGATCACATTTTGTTTTCAGATGTACTTCACAACAAATTTTCATTGCTCTGCTTTGATGACTCCTCAAATAGATCAGCTCCTCAAATGAAAGAGCAACACATGCCACAAAACCAGCGAAGTTTGAGCTATGCCAATTTGGTGGAAGCTTGATTGTCAATGTTGAATGCCCCTCAGATTGATGTCTCATCCACTTTGGAATTCTATCTCCCGTATAGCAAACTTCGAGATTGAGTGTAGAGTCGGACAATTTTAGCTGTAACAGCATGGAATAGAGTTATGAAAAAATAGTAAAAATTGCACGAAATTTACCTCAACACAATTATAGTAAGTTAAAAAAAATAAATAAAATAAATAAAAAAAAGAGCAATAATTACATACATTTTTCTCAGCTATCGATCTGGAAATGACTGTAAAGTAAAGGACTCTACATAAGAAATCCATTGCCAAGTTGTTACAAGCGCTTTGGTCCAATTTCAAGCACTCATAGAACAAATATGTTCCAATTGCCTTCTTATAATGACAGAGCAAATAAGTTCTAATTGCCACGTCAAAATTATAGTTAAAATACTCTGGAGTGAGTATAGACCATGACGAAGCTGCAAAGATCATCTCCATTGACATGCATCCAATCGCATTAAGAAATCGTACAGACAACGGAAGTTCTGGCAGGAATTCGAGGTTCTCACAATGACTCACATCAAGTGATAGTAGCTTAGGAAGCTGTTTTATGCTTGAAGGTATACCAGCAAATATGTTTCCTTTCAGCTTTAACTCGTGCAGTGAGGATAAAGAGCCTATCCAGTCAGGGATTTCAAAAATATTGCAGTAACTCAAATCCACTGTTCCCAAAGAGCTCAAACCAAGTAACATGTGTGGAACACTTTCGAGTTTCAAACAACCATGGAGGGAGAGAGAATCCAGATGGCTTAACTGCATGCTGAGGCAATTTGGTAAGTTGTTGAGATTTCTGCAGTTTCTTAGAGAGAGTGTACGAAGCCCAATTAGGTTCTTAAATGATGAGGGTAATTCTTGGATCCCCGTTTCACTTAGATTAAGTTCCCCCAAATTTTCCATGGGCTCCAAGATTTCTGGGAATATTTTTAAGTTTGAGCAACCCGAGAGGTCAAGATCTCTAAGAGCTTTCAACTTAAAAAGGTTGGATGGTAAACTCTCAAGCCTTTTGCAATTCATCATACGAATCTCCTTGACACCATGGAGAGCCTCAATTGATGCCATGGGTATTTCTCGTATTGATGAATCAGACAATATTAATCTTTCTATATTCCTTGGAAGGTCCGACAAATTTTCTAGTTTTTCACACCACTC
The DNA here is from genome assembly GCA_009761775.1 of Ficus carica. Taxonomy (NCBI): domain Eukaryota; kingdom Viridiplantae; phylum Streptophyta; class Magnoliopsida; order Rosales; family Moraceae; genus Ficus; species Ficus carica. The sequence continues at coordinate 16,817,008 of CM019746.1, forward strand.
TAAACTCACTTCAGAAAGGTTTTCACAGGTCCTAATTGATGAGGGTAAGTTTTTTATTCTAGTCTTCCTTAATTCTAACTTTCTGATACCCCCAGATATATCCGGAAGATTTTCCAAATCAGTGCGGTAAGAGAGTTCAAGATTTCCAATATCTCTTGGTTTCATAGATCTAATACTATGAAGACCTCCCAATACTAGAGTACCAAGCTTTCGAAGATCTCCCTTAGATTTAAGCCCATCAACATTTCGAAATTTTAGGGGTGGAATCTCAACTAAACTTTTGCAATATGAAAGATTGATATGCTCAAGTCTTGTAGCCCGAGAGAGATCAGGAATTTTAACCAGTTGCGTAGAATCACTGAAATCAATAAGTCTGAGGTTTCCAAGTGGCTGCAACAATATAAAATAGAAATAGCTTACGTAACTTTACTAGTATTTAATTTGTACACTGCACATCTTTAAAAAAAAAAAAAAAACTTTGTTGTAATAGTAATTTAGTCCGAATAATTATACTAGTAATGTAGTAGAACAAACGACAACAATATACTAATACTAATAATAGAAGAGCATTTCTATGTACCTGAACTCCATCCCAAAGTTGCGTAAGCTGGCTCTTGGGCATTATAATTTCAACAAGAAATTCAGGTCTAAACTTTGATGGCAAAGTTTTCGATGGGTAGTCGCACCAGTGGAGATATCTGAGTGAATTTGGAAGATAACCAAGACCTTCATCAAGTTTCACTTTGCCGTTCTTCTTGAAATACGGTAAATACATCAAGGTGCACGGATATTCAGACTTGTAAAAATTGAGCAGTCTCAAATTAGGCATCCCTTGAAATACTGCAGGTTCCAAGCATAGATCTTCCTCAACTCTAGACATGTTTAAAAATATTCCTTCAATATTTGCAGTCCCCTGACATCATGATGAAAATTTATATACATGAGCACACAAAGAAAAAAAAAATTATATATATATATATATATATATATTATCTTAAACATCTCACTGGATGCGATTTTTTTTTTTTTAACAAATAATGTTTTTTCTTTTTTAGAAAATCAAGCTTTAATTTATGTATATATAAAATGCATGTGATTGCAACTTACTATGTTATTTTCCAAGACATGAACGACATCTCGAGCGTCGCATAACCGACTACGTTTGGCAAGCACTCCACTAGATTCTTGATGAACAACTTCACATCCCATCTCTTGTATCAAATCATGCATGCAAAGCACTCCAGATGCGTTGATGGTTATGAGGGACCTTTCAATGAGAACATTAATCCCTATGTGAGACCCCCCTCCTAATATTCTCTCTACAAAATCTCTCTTCTCCCCTCTAAAAAAGCATGCAATGTCGAGGAATATAGACTTCTTTACACGATCTAAAGAATCATAACTTATTTTCAACGCTTTATAGATTGTTTCATTAGGAGCTTCTTTCAGTTCACTCAATGCACTTTCCCATTCTTCTATGCTCCTAGAGTAAAGGTGAGAACCCAAAACTTTAATAGCTAATGGATTGCCTTGAGTATAATTCAGCACTATCTCTTCTAGACAGCCATAATCTGTTTCGGAAAAATCTCCTTTAAAGCCTTTCATAGAAAAGAGCTCACGAGCTTCATCATAATTCAACGCATCAACTTCATAGATCTCATCAACTCTACTCTTAAGCAATTTCTTGTCTCTACTTGTTACAATTATTCTGCTTCCGACCCCAAACCGACCCTTCACTCCTTGGCAACCAACATCGGTTTCTCCAAGTAAGGAATCTAATTGTTTGAACTCATCAACATTATCAAGAACAACAAGCACCTTTTTACGACGGAGCTGAATATCTTTGAACAAACTTTCCATATTTACACTTTCAACTCTCAATAACTTGCAAAAAAGCTTTTCCTGTAAACTCTTCAGACCGTGTTTGCTCGCATCTTCTTTCACATTTGAGAAAAAACAACTATTGAATTCAGGAGAAAATCGCTTGTACAAGGCTTCAGCTACGGTGGTTTTGCCAATACCGCCCATGCCCCAAATGCCTAATATGCGAACAGTTGGAGAGCCGACACATAGCAATGACTCCATTTGCTCAAGACGTTTACTCATTCCAACTAGACCCTGAAAATCATTAGCAGTGGCGCTTGACGTGATAGTTTCTAATTTTTCCAGGACGTCTTTGACAATCTTCTCAATAAACTCATATTCGGACCTATTTCATTAATAAATAAAGAAAATAAAAATTTAGGAAAAAGATCAAAAAGGTGACTAAACAAATAGTAGGTAGGTTTATTATAGTTGTGGTGTTGATTTAGTTCAAAATCATCGTTGATCCTATAATTAAGTAAAAGTTGCATATGTATCAAAATACATACTAGAACACTTTCTATTAATTACGTCCTTGCTTGGAGTATTTGAGAATTTAAGATCAAAAAGGTAAAACCAATTTGAATGCGAATATGATTTGTAAAATTGGAGATTGCATAATACCATTTTGACTATGTGATTTTTCAGATTTTTGTGGCAGGACACGCAATAATTTCCCTGCTTGAGTGACAACCAACTTGGAGGAAAATATTTCCTATTATTGCTATGGAATGAAGAGGTAAACAGCATTTACAGAAGCTAAAAAAAGTAAATCACACACACATATATATATACAAAATTGTTAAAATCAATGACAAATTTATAAATATATATATGTATTTTATAGATAAATTATTTATCTAATAAATAAACTTGCTTACTAAGTAATATTTACTTTTAATAGTTTAGTAAATTTTCTATTTATTATACATTCTGACTTGCTATTCGCAAACACAAGGCTATATATATATATATATATATATATATATATATAAATGACCTCAAAATAAATAAAATATGACGCATTATCTGTCTTTAATAATTTGCATTTTGCTTTTATTCACAAAGAATACCTTACATTTAGTGTTCTACATTTTTATACCATCACATGATATTTAATAAATAAATCTATACCTTTTATCAGTTAACCCTTTATTTTAACCAAAAAATGCCCAAGACACCCTTTAAATGTAAAGTTACAAAATGAAAAAACGCCTAATTTTCCCAAGAAAAAGATTCAGACTTCTCACCCCCTCCCAATCGCCACCCACCCACTTCGTACCCCACCTTCAGATAATTTTATCATAATTATTATGACCTTTGATTTCATTCGAGTAAAATTAAAATTTTATATTTTATATATATATATATATATTTCTTAGTGTATACATTATATATATATATATATATATATGCGTGTGTGTGTATATATAAGAAAGTTTATATCACTTACCCATCTTGCAAAGCAAAGCCAGCTAGATCTGTTGTTTTCTTTCAAAGCATTCCTCCACACGTCTACTCTCTCTTTGTCATGCTCAAAACGTTTTTGATGTGCAACAAAAGCATCACCATAACTCCCCCTCTGGTGTCTTATGTCGGATGGATCGACATGATAAAAGACGGGTATAACGATCTGCCCTCTTTCCTTCTTGCATTTGAGTATGTGCACCAGTTCATCTAAGCACCATCTTGAAGAAGCATAATTCTTTGAGAAGACCACCAGCGAAATTTGTGATTCCTCGATTGCGGTCAAGAGCGCAGGTGAAATTTCCTCTCCTCTCTCAAGACTTTTCTCATCTATATAGGCATGAATTGCACTCCGGCATAGTGTGGCACAGAGATGACTAGTGATGTTTTTACGAGTATCCTCACCTCTGAAACTGATGAAGACATCGTACTTGTATGTATTGAACACAAGAGAACTAGAAGAAGAGGAAGCAACAACAGCCATCGGGTGAGATTTGTCTTTGGAAGAAAATGAGTACAGGGCTTTGTTACTTATCTATAGTTTCATTTATGACGAGTTGAACTGGTCTAATATTAGAGATGAAAGAGAGAGAGTTGAATTCCATGACCAAGTGGTTAAGTAAATTAATTCTTTGTATGCTTGAAGGAAATTTCCTGGAAGCTGGAAAAAAAATAATTATAATAATAAGGTAGATCACTTCTCTCATGTGAATGAAATACAGCACACATTCTTTTATTTAATGTTATTCAACCTTTGGTAGACTTTTCTGAATAAAATACTGCACTGTTTGTTTTATGTATTATTATTTAACCTTTGATTGTTTTCGTGTGGAAATTTATAGGGAAATAGATAGGCAGTGGAGTGGGTGAATGATGTAGGAAACGTGTATGTGTCGATGATTCTCTATTTTTTTCGGAAAATATTATATGTCATATGGTACGTTTTTTCTAAACAAAATAATAATAATAATAATAATTTGCTACTCTTTCTAAAAAAAATATTGTGAAAAATTAGAAACATAAAAAATGTTAGAAGGACGACGAAAAACAACACAAACAGGGAAATGTGTCTGAGAATAAATGGCCAGTTTTTTTTTTTTTTTTTTTTTTTTTTTACAATTTTAATTTGAGGTAATTGAACGCAAAACCATTATTTACAGTGTAGTAAGTCAATTGATCTATTAAAAAGCCCATTTTAACACAATACACTCGGCTGTTTTTTTTAAATGCAACCGCCAACAACCGGCCATTTCCTCATGGCTTCTCCCAAAAGCTCAAAACAACAAACATAAGAATAAGCAGAAAGGAAATGGGAAAAAACCTGCCGCTGGCTTATTCTTCCACATCCACTCTTGAGCAGCCTGCTGCCAATGAAAGCACCATTCATTAAACCATTATCTTTAGCCAAAAAAAAATACTGTTGAGCCTGCATTTGGAACTGAGTTTGAAGCTGAATTTGCTGTGTTTGTGAAACTTGCTGGTCAGTCGGACGTTGAGGTAGTGATTGGGATTTTGATGCTACAAAACTGCTGCCTTCTGCTGCTGCTGTTGTTGCTCATACAATTTCAATTCCTCAGTTTCCTCCCACTACTGGGTCGTATGAGCGAAACAAGTCAGTCACAGACTCGGCATAACCAGGAATAAATCCAAAGGACAGGCAAAATGAGTGTGAGTTTCGCACCTTGTTTTTGCTGGATATGCTGTTGTAACAGTATTTGTATCCATCCGGGAAAAGGTGTTCTGTCCAAGTGCGTTTCATAGGAACGGCAGGAGCAGCAGATGTGGATGAAGGCATATCTCCATATGCTTTAAAGGCCGGTAAGCTGGTGATGGCCTGAACGGCAGTTCCAGCCAACTAGCACCATAATAACAAACAAATAGAATCCTCAACATCAGCCACAGAGTCAGTACATACAAGAAGCCAAAAATAAAAAATAAAAAAATACAACAGTCCAATCCTTCTTCACTGCAAACTGTTGAGGAAAGAAAACTTATAACTGTTAAATATGTGAACGTTCTAGCATCAAGTGGAAGCCAGCGGTTTACCAAGTGAGAAGCAACCAAAATTTTTTAATGTGCCTTGCACATGTTGAAGCTAATTACCCAAAGAGAAGGCGCACATTACATAAAATCTAAGTCTGTAATAATTTCAAAATTTTCTCCTACAAAGTTTTCTTCAAAGATCGCAGCAAACAAGTAGAAAAAGGGTTTTCCATCGAAATAGCTAGTGCTTCAACAGTTTCCCAAAAAAGGGACTATGACGGGACCTAGCAAAAGAAGGGATGGTATCGAAACGAAATGTACTCGGTTTTTATAAATGCAACGAAAGACAAAAGGCAGAGAAAGAGGAAGACGCTAGAGCAATGGGAACTACAGTCAACAGGTGTCTGAGTTATGACGGGTACCTACAAGTACAACACATACGAATTTACAACAGCGAGGCATGGGCCGGACATTTACATAATTCCTAGCAATTGAAACTCCACAATGCAGAAGTTTATGTTTTCTTCAAAATAAAACTCATTTTCTGGAAATCAAATAAATTTGTTTCCGTATTCAAGCCTAAGAGACAATGTCAGCAATTCCATCATATAGTCCGATCTGAAAATACCTGCTTCTGTTTGGTATCCTAGGAACCTTGTGCAAGATCACAACCTGATTTGATGGTTGCATCACATGTAACTGCAGTTGCAGCTGGGAAACTGCCTGTTGAGACGCCTGAAGAGCTTGCTTTTGATTTGACAGCATCTGAACTAGCTGAGAAGGTGATTGCTGTGGAGGCTGAAGTAGTTATTGCTGGACAGGAGCAGCGGGAAGGGGTTGTAAGTTGACGTTTGGAGGGGATTGAAGTGTTGTAGCACAGGCCATGCCCTGCTAGATCGGAGGGCGGAGGCTATGAAATGGGTAGTCATCCGACGTACGGGTGTTTGACACGAAGCATAAGGAAGCAGTGGCAGAGCTAGCTGCTGTAGAGATGCAAGGGCGGGGTTTGAGCTTGTGAATAAGAGGCCGGAATTTGGGGATGCAGTTGAAAGGAAGGTGGTAACTGTTGAGGTGGTTGAAGAGGCTTCTGCAATGGAGATATTTTGCTGACCAACTAGAGCTACTTGTGGCAGAGACTGCCTAAAACACTGTTACGGACCCATAATGAGACCATTACTTCTGTTTCTTATTTTCTGCTTCTTCCATGTTCTCATATTTTAGGTTCTGATAAACAAAGTTTTCTGGTTTTAGTCATAGTTAGTGAAGAATCAGATTGCACATAAACTGTTCGATAGAGTGTCTGAAAGGGTTCTACTCCAACACATTTTTATCACTCACTAAGCAATACCGTACTTAAAACGTCGTCCCAGAATCTTAAGCAAGTTCAAACTGCATATTGAATAACTTTCTTCATCAACCAGATAACACAATAAACGCAAAAAATTACAGACAAACAAGCATTAAAAAAAAAAAAGAAAAAAGAAAAGAAAGAGAGAAAGAAAAAACAGAGTTGGCTAATTTAACGGGCTAAGAATTAAACAAAGGAAAAACCGATTTCCCACACACAAAAAAAAAAGGGGGGGGGGTGGCAAATTCGGTTTGGTGAATATGGAAGCCAAACGACAGTAAAGATCTTTCACTATCATAAGGTAAAAAGAAATAAACGATCTTCATAAACTAAATTGAGGCTCAGAGTAAATTAATCATACACTTGGCGTGCGTAATAATCCAGACTCTAGCATTAACGACAAGAAAACTCTTCAAAATAAAGAGTTTGAATTTTGGGTTTACAACAAGTTACAATAAAGATTTGTAGGTTAAAATCATACCCGTCAAGTGATAACTTCAGATGTAAAAATCTGCTCTCTCTTCGTTTGAGAAGGAGAAGAAGAATGAGAACGACAGAGAGGTCTTAAAATGGACGTGCGTTTAAAAGGAATTCTTATCTTTATACGAGAAATTAAAGAACCAGAAGTAGAAGTAGTTGCCTGAAGTCATCCGCAAATGAACCAAGAAAAAAAAAATGGCAGGCATTAAGGTCAGTCGTCAGTTGCCTGCCACCGATACTTCATATATACTTATAGATTTCGGTAATAAATTTCAGAAAATCCAGTATTTTGTGAATTTTATTAAATTTTGGTGTATATGGATTATGTTTTTTTGTAAAATTCTGGTGATATTTAATAAAATATGGTGTTTGTTTAAATATTTCGGTAACGAAATTAGAAGTTTTTGGCCCGTAACCTATCAACTGGTTACCAAGTTTTCAATCGGTAATTCTTTGATTATCAGTTGATAACTAACTGATTATCCGTCTACATTTGATAATCAATTAATTATCCGTTATCGGACAATAATTAATTAGTTACTCGTCCGTGACGTTAATTACCGACCAATAATCAAATGGTTAATAATTGATAACCAACTTACAATTGATAACCAACTAATAACTAAGATTATTATATTATAGATACTAATTAATAATTACAATTGATATTTTAAAATAAATAGATAAATAAATATTTATAATATCATTCATGATATTTCTTTTGAAGAAATTTTCTGCGGGCAAAAATCAATCCAAGGCAATATTAAAAGTGCCCGTAGGCTTGCACCTGTCCGAACTCCCAAGGCCCAAGGCACAGCTGGTCTGATCTTCTTCTTCTTCTTTTTTTTTTTTTTTTTTTTTTTTAAGGAACAGCTGGTCTGATCTGTATTGGAGGACAAATTTTTCTAATATTTAGTTAAGAAAAACGAAATTTATGTAAATACTTCTTTCTCCGATTAAAGTGGCTGTTTTTCTTATAGGTGTCAATTAACTATATCTTAGAATATGCAAAATTTTATTTTAACAAAAAAAAAAAAAAAAGGAAAAAGTTTTTACAGACCTACAAAGACATAAAATGAAGCCCCTAAAATAAGAAAAAGCAAACATTAACGAAAACATAAAAGGACTTGGGTAGCAAATTTCTACCAAATTTTCAATGAGAGCAAGCCAGGAAATTTATCACAAAGAAAAAAATAATAACAAAGGAAAGATATTGTCCTAAAACTTGAGCTGGGGTCTCCGAGAACCGTTCGTTCTATATTTATTTAAAATCATCGTGTATTTTGTGATGAACTCGTTTTCTCTTCTACATAATTGTTAGTTGACTTCAATACAAGGACTTGCATACGAATATCCATCAAAACTTTAAACGAAAGTTTGCAAGGAAATCAGTTACCATCACAAAAAAGAAAAGGAAAAAAAAAAAAAAAGAATGAGTGCTAAAAATTTTCCTACCTAGCACTTTCGGCATATTGATTAACCGTGTGGGTCACGATTCAATGATGTCCTCTCAACGAAGTTATTGCTATACTACTTTTCGACCCTCAGACTTTTGGGTCATCAAATTGCAACGTGACAAAAAAACTAAACAAAGAGTAAACGAAATTGTATTTTTGTTTAATGAATGCATAGACGGAAAATTATGTGGTAATTCTATTAAAATTCGTAAAATTTTGTACATTCTATTTAAGAGTTTGATATAATTTAACAATATCAAAATATCTTATTAAAAAATTCTCATATTTGTATATCGAGTTTAAGATTATGATCTTGTAGTCGATAAATTTCCAGGATCTCCGCAACAGAATTTGAATTTGTTGGTTCGGATGAGTGGCTCTCATGGTGCGAAGACTCGCAAATAAAAATAAATAAAAAATAAAAAAAGAGCACTTTAAATGTCGGAGACAGAGCATAAGACAATTTCAAAGCCAGTTATTCTATGCATCACTTTGAATATAGCCTTCAACTCGACCTTCCCACAAAATACAGCTCCCTCGTTAACTCATTGCCACTAACAAAAAATGAAACTTCAAAACCGCGCCACTAGCCCATCTGCTTTCTGGTCCAATATGTTCCTGATCTATGTCATGCTTCTCCACTTTGTGAGTACGAGTACCACTGCAATTGTTGGTTTCAAAACCAGTTTTTAAAATTTTACGGAAGCGTGATACGGATCAAATCGCACATATAAAAATTTTCTCAAAATTTTTACGGCGACAATACTTATATTAATTTAACAAAATAAATTAAGTAGAAAGTTTAGAGATTGACCGTTGTCCGATTAGGTCGAAATTCTTGAACTCCTTCAAGAATCTTCTTGAGTACTCCAAATCCTTCGAAAACACCAATTTTCTTGAAAACTCCAAATCCTTCGAAACACCAGCGGTTCTTTCTTAGCATTCTCCAGATCACGATGAACAAGAAACGAGTGGGCGTTTCTGAATTTGGGTTTGATCACACACTTGAATTTTGATTCACTTTGCATTCTCAACTCATGAGACAAAGTGAAGGAGAAGAGGAGAAAAAACTCTCTGAAGAAAAAAGTTACGTCAATTATTTTTCTCTGTAAAAAAGGAATTAAATATATCTACCATATTTTTTAGATATATCGTATGTACCCTCCTTTTTAGATTACAGAGAAATAACTGACACTCCTCTTTTTTCTATTTTTAAATTAATTAATTAATTAACTAATTAATTAAATTTTCTCCTTGTGGAACAACATGTGTTGATGACCCGATCATCTCCGACCACCGGACAGCCTTCTCGGCTCGGATCGCTGCTGCTTTGGGAACACCCATTTGGCCGAGGAGGCGATAACTCTGTCGGAACTGGGTACTCGGGTGGCCACTGCTCGGAGTACTCGGACCCCCTCGACTAAAATTGCACCCGCTCCGGCCTCCATGTCATGCCACAGGTGGTCATCCGTGGTTTGACATCGGTTGTATTGACACCCCACCAGCCGCAGACGCCGCCCACCAACTCCCATCACACGTCAAATCACTATCTGCGGCCAACCACTCTGACAAACACTGTTACCCCCCTTGCCGGTGACGCCCATGGCGTCCTGCTGTTCACTAACCAGGGCCTAGGGCCACGTGGCGCCCATCTATTAGGCCAGTAGCTCCTACAGGCCTACGTACCCACCGGGTACCCAAGGCGGCCGACCCGGCCGAGTCGCCCCAAGCACCCGGACCCGCGGGAAACGCCTATAAGTAGAGGAAGAACCCACAAATTCAGGTATGGTCATTTTTGCCTTGCCAAAGCTCTGCCTCTCCTCTTGCATATCGATATCCTTGCTGACTTAAGCATCGGAGTGCCTACGGTAGACACCACACCGGTGTCCCCGTCATTCCGAGGTGCTTCCTTTTTGCAGGTTACTGACAGCGAAGCAACTGGCGAGTATTAATCGGAATACCCGATCACATTGGGTGTTGCTGCCGGAATCATTTCTGGCATTAACAACATGCATGCCCACTATCTCCCTATAGTGGGCGTGTATGATGGATATGGGAGAGAGAAAATCTCTCTCCCATCATATAATCAGTTATCCTCTTCTTTTTTTTTTTAATTTATTTTGAATTGTTCAAAATAAAAGAACCGATATTTTCTCCTCCACATGTATCAAAATTCAATATTCCACATACACTCTGTGGATATAATGTGAGCCATCCTGTGGTACACAACTACGGTGTGGTCATTACCACACTGTATAATCTTTAATTTAAAACTATTTTAATTAATTTTAAATAATCATATTATTTAAAATAAAATTAATCCAATTAATTTGTTGTGGGAATATTAATATAGAATTCTCAATTCTAAATTAATAAATTAACCCAACATAAAATAATGTTCACAGGATTTAATGGAGCCGTTGAGAGGAATTATGAACTTTATAATTTTAAGCTCCAATAATTTTGACAATTAATTAACACCTTAATTAAAATATCAAAATTATTAATTCCAAATTATTCCACTAAAATTTTGGAATTGCACTCTTAAATTATAAAACTAATTATATTCAAAAATTTGAATTGCCCATTGATATAGTCACTACATATAAATCAATCATCCATAAACGGTTCATAATTAAAGCTAGGTATTTTCCGTTAGCCTCTTTAATTATATCTTTCTCCTTAAGTACCATTGATTCTCTAATAAATAATATATTTATGATCTAATCATAAATTGAGCGCTCTTATTATTCAAGTCTCGAATCAACACTTAAGGAACCGTCCATCTAACTTCTTTACGAAGGGATGGACTTCATCTTGTATATTAATATTCCTGGCTACTTATTATATTATATTTCCAATATACCAAGAATTTGACACTACTCATTTGTGTCATTACTCGATATGTCAAAAAACATAATACAATAAATAGGAGTCTATTAATTACTCAGAATTAAGATCGATTCATATATGACCATCATGATTAATTTTGAATGCTCTATATGACAACGGAAATTATTAGATATTCATAATTAATCGTGTTCCAGTCCTATATAATCAAATTATATAAAGCGCTTTTATTCCAATAATCTCATTATTAACAATCTGGATAAAATCATTTCATTCAGAATGTAATGAACCGCGCTAGTAATTTTAAATTAAAGACCCCAACTTTAATTTTTAATTATGGACAGATTTAGATTATTTTACTTTAAATATTATCCTCCTGTATATAACACTTATATACAAAATTTAAAGTCACATTTAAATAATCTAGGGTTTTCGATATTTATAAAGCATCTAAACATGCATGTAAAAATAATATTGAAAAAATTCCTCAAATTAAATCAGCAAAATAATACATCTCATTTGTTTATGGGCACATATCCCAACAGCAATTGCAACAGGCAATGACACTGATAGGCTTGCTTTGCTCAAATTCAACGAATTGATTTCCCACGATCCAGCTCGTGGAATGACCTCGTTCACTTCTGCAGCTGGCCTGGAATCTCATGCAGCCGCCACCATCATTGAGTATATGTCCAATGGAAGCTTAGATAAGTGGTTGTATCTAGTGACCGATGGGAAACCCGCCCGACAGAGTTGAACCTACTTCAGAGACTAAATATTGCAATTGATGTGGCCTCTGCGATTCACTATCTTCATGATGAGTGCGACCAACAGATCATTCACTGTGACTTGAAGCCTAGCAACATTCTTCTTGACGATGAAATGGTTGCCCATGTAAGTGATTTCGGGTTGGCAAGGTTGATCTCAAACACAACCGACTTCTTGCATAGTGGTCAAACTAGCACCATTGGAATGAAGGGAACAATCGGCTATGTTGCTCCAGGAGTCCAGGTAACATGAACTCTGAATAAATGCTTGTTTTATTTAAGCTTTTGCTAAGAATATATGTGACTTATTGGCAGTAGTCTACTATCAATCAAAAACATAAATTAACCAATTGATATTTCTTTCTAGCTGAAAGCTAATGGAAAATTATCCCTGGAACACAATCTTAGCAATAAAATGACTTTTTTTTTTTGCCCTCCGTTTAAGATTTAAATCCGTGTAACATCTTAGTCAATACTCTGTTATCTCACAATAGTAACTGCAAAGATATATATTTATTGTTGCAAACCGCATTGTATGCAGTGGGTGAAGAGCCATCAAGACAAGGTGATGTGTATAGCTATGGCATCCTTGTATTGGAGATGTTCATTCGAAAGAGACCCACCGACGAAATTTTCAAAGACAATTTCAATCTTCATAACTTCGTTAGGATGGTGTTGTTGGGAAAAACTTTAATTGATGAAAACTATCACCAAATCCAAGATCTCATGTTAAATCATCAAGAAAATTTAATCGGAAGCGTACATGAATCCATGAAGACAAATTAGAGAATGATGAAGTCTTCCACAGTCAAATCTCTTTAGGTTCTTGAGATGCTCTATAAATTATCTCTCTTAATGGGGAAGGAGGAGGAGAGCAAATATTACGTATTATGATTTGACTTGAAGACCACAATCCTTATAATGACCCTTATATACTAACTTAAATTAGATTCTCATCAACCCTAATTCAATTAGTATTGGATTTCTACACATTAATGTCCATACTCAATAGATATCTTTAGAGTTCAATTAATAGATCACTTATTTGGCCTTATTAAATTAGATAGCCTATAATATAATTGTCATTTAATAATAAAATTCCCAACAGCTGTTGCCAAAAAGACTTGTGGAAATAGTGGACTCTGCTCTTATCCCTAGAGAAGTTGAAGAAAATCCACCGATGAGAAGAGAATTGGATGCAAGGGGACTACAGCAACAATAATGGAGGCATTGAGATCAAGCAGAAGAATCATTGGGAAACCAAATCAGCGCTCATCTGCGGAAGTGCCTGGTTTCGGTGTTGGAGATCGGAGTTTGCATGTTCGAAAGAATCACCCAATGAAAGAATGAACATGGGAGATATCACCAGGAGCTACAACATACCAGAAATGTATACACGAGTGTTGAGATCGGTGGACAAAGACTGTAGAACCAGCTAAAGCATATTAGGTATCTGTACTTTGCTTACATTTTTTTCTTCCCAAATTGGTAAACACGCAATCTGACTTGTAATGATGGACTACAGGTGCTGGATTATGAAGATTTTCTATTGTGGCCATCTTTGAGAATAAAATAGACTTTTGCATATGTACTTGCACAAACTGTTACCACAAAATTTTGTCTCCGTTGTACTGAATCCCCGTTGCTTTCTTGTCTGTGTGTTTTTGCTTAATTATGACCGATGCTCTATTTAGTTCGGTTGTTAAATGTTGATGCTCATAGTCATGCTCAATGAAATCCAGTATGCAGAGAGAGGCAATTGAATTGCAGACTAATTTTGTTTATTTTTTGATTTCTTTTTTCCTCTTAACTTAACCTGCACGGATAATTTGGCATCATTAAAGAGAGAATAGCACCGCCATTAAGAATAAATCTTTCATGAGAGGACTAATTCCACATGCTCAACTCACTTATAGCAATGGACACATGCTCTCTAAGCTGCATGCTCCTTCCAAGAACAATCAGCTCCTATCTTGCAACGGCAACCAAGCACGTATTCCGGATTTGTCCTCCACAGTTCGGAATAGTCGAATCATTTGCATAACTGTTTTCGTGTGCTTCTAATTCACAGTTTGGAGACAAATCGGATCCAAAACATGTTCTGCATTCGTAGCTATTGTCATCTTAACAAAGTTGTGAAGGTTCAATTCACGTCATCAGTCGGCTTTCTCCATTGTTCAGTTTCACATGATAAGCTAATTGATTATGAGCATCATAGACAATATTATATAATAAACTTTTTTAAAGCAATACGAAATACTATATAGAATAACATAAACAAACAATTGATCTTTAAAAAATAAAGCAGAGCATAATTTTCCTGTGTAAAAACTACCTTCCCCATCTTTTATCTACTCAACAAAAAAACAGAATTAATCTTCATTATTACATATTTAGAAACTTTCAACGAAAGTTCACCGGGAAACTGTCCTAGCTAGCACTTTGGGTGACATTAATTATGTGGGTCAAGACTCAATATGATGTTCTCTCGACGAAGTTAATGCTATACTACTTTTCAACCATCCGACTTTTGGGTCATCAAATAGCAACATGATACGAAAACTGTACAGTGTAAATGAAATTTATGAACGTATAGACAGGAGATTATGTGGTAATTCTACACCGTCGTATTCTCGATAAAATTCATTAAACTTATGCATTCTTTTTCTATTGTGAAATTTACGAGAGTCTAACTAGTTGCACAAGTTAGCAAAAGCGACAGAAAGGGGTAATTTAACTATGTGGACCATCCCCCCCAGTCCCAGTCTTTCAAGTTTGACACAATCAACATGGTGGCCCTTATATTTTAAATTTACTTGACAATTCTCATCTCTCTTTTCTAACATATCAACCGGCGAAGACTCGCCCCCCCCCCCCCCCCAAAAAAAAAAAAAAAAAAAAAAAAAAAAAAAAAGAAAGACTTTAATGTGGGAGACAAAGAGCAAAAGATAATTTCAAGGCCAGTTATTCAATATAGCACTTGAATATGTTATAACTCATCTGCCTTCAACTCGACCTTCCCACAAAATACAGCTCCCTCTTTAACTCATTGCCACTACCAAAAATGAAACTTCAAAACCACGCTACTAGCCCATTTGCTTTCTGGTCCAATATGTTCCTGATCTATGTCATGCTTCTCCACTCTGTGAGTACGAGTACCACAGCAATTGCAACAGGCAATGACACTGATAGGCTTGCTTTGCTCAAATTCAATGAATCGATTTCCCTCGATCCACACGGAATCCTGAGCTCGTGGAATGACTCCGTTCACTTCTGCAGCTGGCCTGGAATCTCATGCAGCCGCCGCCATCAGCGGATAACAGCCCTGAACCTAAGCAACTATATGTTGCAAGGAACCATATCACCTTACGTTGGGAACCTCTCCTTCTTAAGGTCCCTTGACCTCAGCCATAACAGCTTCTCCGGTGAATTCCCACGGCAAGTTGGTCGTTTGTTCCGCATGCAGTCTCTCCTTTTTTATGACAACATATTGGAAGGTAAAATCCCAGTCAACTTAAGCTATTGCTCAAAACTTAGGGTGTTAAATATTGGCAAAAACAGACTTACTGGGTTGATTCCTCCTGAGCTTGGATCTCTATTGAACCTTAGGCTGTTTAGTCTTGAGTCAAACAATGTCACAGGTGGCATCCCACCTTCCTTTGCAAACATTTCTTCACTTGAAACATTTTCTGTAGCCTATAACAACCTCTTTGGAAGTGTTCCTAATGAGTTGGGGAGATTGAAAAGCTTAACTACTTTTGACATAGGGGCCGAATGCTTTGTCGGGTACAATCCCTCCCTCCATTTACAATATATCCTCCATGGTCGTCTTCTCACCTGCGGGTAACCAATTTGAAGGCACTCTTCCTCCCACAATTGGCCTCACTTTCCCTAATCTCCAAGAGTGTTATATGGGTGCTAACAAATTCTCTGGAGTAATCCCTCAATCATTTGCCAATGCTTCCCAGCTTCAAGTGCTTGATCTGCCCTATAATAATTTAGTCGGCCAAGTTCCAACCAGTCTAGGGGGGTCTTCGAGAATTCAGGCACCTGGTTTTAAGTTATAATAGTTTGGGAAGTTATTCACCAATAGCTTGGATTTTATTGCATCTTTAACAAATTGTAGCCAACTGCAAGTTTTGGACTTGTATTCGAATAAATTTATGGGTGTTTTACCATACTCTGTAGCTAATTTCTCTACCAAACTTTATGAACTTTATCTTGGACGCAATCAAATATCCGGTAATATTCCTTCAGCCGTAGAAAATTTGGCCAATCTAATATTCTTGGGACTTGAATTTAATCTTTTCACTGGTGGAATTCCTGCCTCTATAGGGAAGCTAAACAAATTGCAAATTTTGTATTTGCAAGGGAACCAACTATCAGGAAATATTCCGTCATCCCTAGGAAACCTTAGTCAATTGTATCAACTTGTTCTATCAAAGAACAATCTAGAAGGAAGCATTCCAACCAAAATTGGAGATTGTCCTAAACTCCAACTCCTCCACATTTCATACAATAAATTGACTGGAGAAATACCCAAAGAAATTTTTCTTCTTCCCTCCTTATCCAGCATGCTCACCTTATCAAACAACTTGTTGACCGGTCACCTACCTGTAGAAGTTGGCAAGCTAAAGAATCTCAACATCCTCAACCTTTCTGAAAACAATCTGACCGGTAAGATCCCAGAATCCATTGGTGATTGTCAGGTTCTAGAGTACCTTGAATTGCAAGGGAATTTCTTCCAGGAAACCTTGCCGTCTACTTTGGCTTCCCTGAAGGGTGTTCTGTACTTGGATTTTTCACGTAACAACTTGTCAGGAGAAATTCCAAAAGATTTACAGAAACTTCGTTCCTTGCAATACTTGAATCTTTCTTTCAACAATCTGGAAGGAGAAGTACCCAACGGAGGTGTATTTCAAGACATCAGCATAGTGTCAGTAGTTGGAAATACAAAGCTTTGTGGCGGTGCATCAAAATTGCAGCTTCCACCATGCCCCAAAAGAAAGTCCGAAAATGGGAAGATCAATGGCCTCAAACTATCAATCATAATAGTTTTTGTGGTTGCATTTTTCCTTCTATCCGCCGGTTTCATCATTTTGCATTGGAGGAGATCATCACAAAGGAAAGCCATTGTTTCGCTCACCAATCTAAATGCTCTCTCGAAGATTTCATATACGAATCTTTTTAAAGCTACCAATGGATTCTCTCCAAGCATGTTGATCGGCATGGGTAGCTTCGGCTCTGTGTATAAAGGCATTCTTGACCGGGAAGAAAATCCAATTGCTGTGAAGGTTCTCAATCTCCAGCAAAAAGGAGCAGGGAAGAGTTTCATTGCTGAATGTAATGTGTTGCGAAATGTCAGGCATCGGAATCTTGTTAGGATCTTGACATGTTGCTCAAGCATAGATTACAGTGGCAACGATTTCAAGGCTCTTGTCTTTGAGTATATGTCCAATGGAAACTTAGATAAGTGGTTGTATCTAGTGGCTGATGGCGAAAACCGCTTGATGGGTTTGAACCTACTTCAGAGACTAAATATCGCAATGGATGTGGCTTCTGCGATTTACTATCTTCACAATGAATGCGACCAACCGATCATTCACTGTGACTTGAAGCCTAGCAACATTCTTCTTGACAATGAAATGGTTGCCCATGTAAGTGATTTCGGGTTAGCAAGGTTGATCTCAAGTAGAACCAACTTCTCAAATAGTGGTCAAACTAGCACCATTGGAATAAAGGGAACAATTGGCTATGTTGCTCCAGGTAGCATTAACTCTTAATAAGTACCTGATTTATTTAATCTACTTGTGAATTATTGGCATTAGTCTACTAGAATATATATATATATATATAAATATATGTATTGTTATGGATTGTAGAGTATGCAATGGGTGGAGAGCCATCAAGAGAGGGTGATGTGTACAGCTATGGGATCCTTGTATTAGAGATGTTCACAGGAAAGAAACCCACCAACGAAATTTTCAAAGATGATTTCAATCTTCATAACTTCGTTAAGATGGCCTTGCCAGAAAGACTTTCCCAAATAGTGGACTCTACTCTTCTCCCTAGAGAAGCAGAGGGAAATGCATCAACGAGCACGAAATTAGATGCAAGAAATTACAACAACAACATTGGAGGCATTGAGATTGAGGCAGAAGAGGGGTTAGGAAACCAGATCAGCGCTCGTCTGAAAGAGTGCTTGGTTTCGGTGTTGAAGACTGGAATCGCATGCTCAGAAGAATCACCAAATGAAAGAATGAACATGGCAGATGTCACCAGGGAGCTCCAACATATCATAAATGTTTACACGAGTGTTGAGATCAGTGGACAAAGATGAAGAACCAGCTAAAACATATATAGGTATTTGTTTTTTTGCTTATAATTTTTCCTTTCCCAAATTGGTAAACACACAATCTGACCTGTAAGGATTGGACTGCAGGTGCTGGATGATGAAGATTTTCTATTATGGCCATCTTTTGAGAATAAATGGGCTTTGGCATCTGTACTTGCACCAACTGTCACTACAAAATTTTCTCTTTCATGTTGTACTGAATCCCCCTACTTTCTTATCTGTGTGTGTTGGCTTAATGTTGATGGATGCTCTATTTATTTCGGTTGTTAAACTAGTGAAACTTGATCTATCAGCAATAAATGCGTGACAATTTGAAGTCAATTTTTATATGAGTTGATTGAATTGCAGAAGATATTTTTTTAATTTCTGTGATTTCTTTCTCCCTCTCTAACTTAACCTGCATGAATAATTGGGCATCACTAGAAAGAATAGTACCGTCATTAAGAATAAAACTTTCCTAACAACACTGCATTTATGTTACGTTATTTAGTCCTGGATTGACACTAGTAGGTCACTTCCAAACTGGTACCAATAGGGATTTTACCATTAAAGGTGTAATATGGTAATCTTTTTGAAGCAACTCGTGGTTTCTCTTCTGCAAATTTAATAAAAGTTGGTATTTTTGGCTCTTTCTATTTTTATAAAATATGCAAACTACATGTTGAGCGGATTTAACGTCATGTCATCAACTATAACTGCATAGTTTTAGAAAGGTCCCCGCAAGAGTGATAAGAAAGATCAAAAAGTTGAATAATAAGAAGTGCCCAAAACTCATGAAATTAGACTTATTCCATCATAGATCATTATTATCATAACTCTTCTGATCAGACAGTACTTATCAGAAAAACAGGGCTGCACTACAAACTTAAAGATGGTAGAGAGAGAGAGAGCTCTTAGAAACCAAGCGCTCAATTCACTTTACCAATGGAGACATGCTCTCTGGACTGCATCCTTCTTCCAAGAACAATCAACTCCTAGTCCAGCAATTTTGAAACCAAGCACATACTCCCGAAATGAAGCTAAATATCATCGGTCGAAATGGTCCTAGAACTTCATAACTGTTTTCATGAGCTTGTAATTCAAAACTTGCAACAATGTCCTCGATTTGTTGCTAAATGCCATCTTTAACACAAACTTGTGAAGGCTCTCTTCTTCCTTGAACATGGCATTGGTCGGCTTTTTTCCGAGAACATCTCCACCAACGGGATTCACGCGCCCATATGTTTTCACCTCGCTTCCAATATGCCATCATCCACAGTTCAATTTCAATAATAGAATATAATGCAAAACAAGAAATACGATCTCAATCACAGAAATTATCTACTTCTTCTCAACTAAACTTCCACAACCCCTAAGTTCGATAGTCTCAATTCTTATAGCCCGAGAGAGATCTGGGATCTTAACCAGTTGCTTATAATCACTGAAATCAATACGTCTTAGATTTCCAAGTGGCTGCAACAACATAAAATAAAAATGGCTTAAAGTAACTTAACTAGTTTTTTATTTGTATGCTACGTATCTTAAAAATAATAATAATAATAATAATAATAATAATAAAATGTAACATCACAATAGCAATATGCTAATACTAGGAACAGTTGATGGAGGAAAATATTTCCTATTGTTGAACACAAATTGGATAAAAATGTGACACTCTAGAAATTCATAAACTTATTTATAAACTATTATCTTGGATTTCCTTTATTAATATACTTCTAATGAATTATTTTGATGAATATCAAATTTCAATATCATAAATGATTGTATATGTATCATCAGTATGATGATGTCGATGATCTAACAATATTGAGTTTCTTTATTTAAATGAGAAATTATAATTATATAAAAGATGATTGAACGACATATAAATTTATACGAAAAATTTATTATGTCGTATTAGAGGGATAAATATTAATTTTTGAGAAGAATCCCAATTTTTATTAGTAGGTCAATTTAATGAAAACCAAACATAATAAATAAATCCGTATTACATGATACAAAACCGTTTAATGGAGCAAAATAATTATAGGAATTGTCTATTTCTAAGACTTCCTTTTAAATTTATCTTTTTTCTTCATAATATTATAAGAATGTCAATTTTTAAAAATAAATTATCTTTAATACTTATTTTGTCTTTTAATAGATTTTGGCCGCATTCCTTATTTGGTGGTTGTAGGTCATCTGTTTCGTAGTCTTTTTTGGTGCTAACACGAAATTTAACACATTAAAATACTCAAAAGGACAAAGAAAACCAACACAAATAGGGAACTATGTTTTGGGCCCAAAACATTTCGGCCATTTTTTTTTTTAATATATCCCCAAGAACCGGCCATTTCCTCAAATCCGCCCGACAAACTTCATTTCATGTTTTTTTTTTTTTTTTTTTTGGTATCCTTTTGGTTACTGCCATTTTTACATTTGTAATTGATCTAGGTATTACCTGTTTTATTTTATTGTCGTTTCTCTTTTGTTTCATAGCGGCGTTTTCAATCTGTCGTCTACTTGCTTTTGTCGTAAATATATTGGTCGTTTCTATCCTTTTTTTTTTTTTTTGTGCTGTTTTTTAACTTTGTTTGTCGTCTGTCTTTTAGTGTGCAATTATAAGAACGAATGAACGAATTGGTCAGATTTTCAGCGTTTACGAAAGCTTTACCTCGGAGTCAACATTCAGCAATAAGAATCCCATCAGCGATTGTTGCCATTTAAAGCAATTTTAAATCAGCAAATTGTTTTTTCAAGATTGGATTAATGCAATTTCCTCCTAATTACGAAAGAAAGAGGATTTGAAATTGGGTATATGCGCAAACGACCCTTTATACTAGGGTAAGTTGAGGTACCCTGCTAGGCACACATGTCCCTCTAAAAGTTAAGGCTGTTGGCATCATAAATATAGCTGTCTGATTCTTATAAATTAGGCAAGTGGACCAGCTACCAGCTGTAAGGAGATAATTGCGTTAGCTTGCACTTTTAGACTGTTTCTTCACTGTTGCAGCATTGTTGTAGCATCAGTTACCTTCAAGCTTTCCATCTCATTATCTCCTCTTTTCCAGTGGGCCTTCACCTAATTTTTTACTTTGAGCTCCTGAAAGGCAAAGCACAGAATTAAATTTAAAACCAAATTCATTTTTAAGGCTAAAATTATCCACATCTATCTATCATTTTTCATCTAAAGAAAACTACCTAATATTATATAAATACTAAAAACCGAGGCATATTATCTTGAGATATTAACAACTATTAAGCTCAATAGCGTAATAAATAACTCTATTTCATAGAGTTATCAATGTCATCGGTCAGCTTTTTTATGAGAACATCTCCACCGACGGGATTCACGCACCCATATGTCGTCACCTCGCTTCCAATATGCCATTATCCACAGTTCGATTTCAATGATAGAATATAATGCAAAAGAAGAAATACGATCTCAATCTCGGAAATTATCTACTTCTTCTCAAACAAGTAAATTTTAAAGCTACAACTTCTAACACCAGAATACATAACTTAAAAATAAAAAATAAAAAACAAATAAAAAAGTTTATTTAAAACTATTTACCTGGAGCAGCATAGCAAAAAAAAACCCTTTGAATGCGAATGGAGTTAGTTTTGTAAGAAAAAAATCCAGGGGAAACACCTAGTGAAGTTTTATATTTTTATACTATCAAATCATACTCAATAAACAAATCTACACATTCTCTTTGTCAACACTTAATTTTTGACCTAAAAATACCTAAATTTCCCTTAAAAAGAAAAACTATATTTTTAATTATTTATCTTTTTACGTCATGTATTTTGTAATTATTCATAAAGTATAACATGTATTTTAAAGTCCTGCATTTTTATCATCAACTTACATTTACTGCACAAATTTAGATCTTTTCTCTATTAACACTTAAATTAAATTAAAAATGCCCAAAATACATCAAAAACAAAAGGTTTAACAATGAAAAAAAAAAACGTCTTACTCAACAAATATATATATGCACAAGTCTACATCACTTACTCATCTTGCAAGTCAAATCCAGACAAACCAGTTGATTCTTTCAAAATTTTTATATTTTGTCATGCTTAAAACGTTTTTGATTTGCAAGAAAAGTAGCACCATAACTCACCTTCTGGTGTCTTATGTGGGATGGATCGACATGATAAAAGACGGGTATAACCATCTACTCTCTTTCCTTCTTGCATTTGAGTATGTGCACCAGTTCATCTAAACACCATCTTGAAGAAGCATAATCCTTTGAGAAGACCACCAGTGAAATTTGTGATTTCTCGATCGCTGTCAAGAGCGCAGGCAAAATTTCCTCTCCTCTCTCGAGACTTTTCTCATTTATGTAGGCGTAAATTCTATTCCAGCATAATGTGACGAAAAGATGACTAGTGAAGTTTTTACGAGTATCATCATCTCTGAAACTAATGAAAACATTGTACTTATATGAATTGGACACAAGAAAATTAGAAGAAGAGGAAGCAACAACAGCCATGGTATTACTCTCAAGGGCAATAATCTGTGGGATTAAACCGAGAGAAGGGCTTTTCTTAACTTATCTCTCTAGATATTTATGATGAGTCTTTGAATTGATCTAATATGAGAGATCAAAGAGAGATGATGACTGTTAATGTTGGGCTTGTAATAAGTATCAAAAATATTAAATGAAATTTATAATGTATAATTTAAATTTTGTTACAAATTTTAGAGTCTATTCAGAAGAATTTTTGCAAAAAATCACTTTTTGTAACTTTGACAGGAAGCACTTTTAAAGAATAAAAACTCCTCCAGAAAGCACTTGGACGTAAGCCAAAAATAACTTCTAGAAAGCTCCTTCACATTTATGTAAACATTTTTCACCCTTCTCTTTCCTTGGAATTTTTGTGGTAGAGAAATTGATAGGAAATTGCGAGTAAGTAGTGTGAGCCATGCTTTACCGGAAATGTGTCCTTTGTAAGGAATTTTTTGAAATACATTAATTAGAGCGTATTTACTTCGCGTAAAAAGAAGGAAAAAACGATGGCATTTTCCTTTCCTATTTATGTACCACCAATCCTGCAAGCTGCAACAGGACTGCGACTTTATCTGTAGGTTTATATCTACTTAACCATGCATTTTGTGATATTAAAGTACAAGTTATTTTTAGCTAAAAAAAGTACCATCATTTTTCTTGTAATTGAAAGCCTCGATAAAAGTACTCGGTAGAAAAATGTTATCAAAACTTTCAACAAGGGTAGGTCAGGAAAGTTACTATCACAAAACAAAACGAAACAAAACAAAAACTAATACGGGGATCAATGATGTCCTCTCAATGAAGGCAATGATGCGTTTTATACTGCCTTGTGAGCATCAGACATTTGTCATCAAAATTGCAAAATGAGAATGTTGTGTGCGGAAACCAACTGTCATCATCAGTTAAGATACCAAAAACTTTCTGACTATGAAGAAAATAGTTTCAGCCACTTTCCTACTGTCAATGAAGACTGACCTAACCCTTAAAAAGCATCTGTTGGTGACGGTTCGAGCACCCCTAATCAGGGAATAACTATTTCACATTTTGCAAAAACTAACAAGCTCGGTTCAGTTAGATGGCAACCGCAATATATCACCAACTCAAATAGATAGCACCGCTATTGCCAATAGTATTACTCTTTTTACCAACAGGGACTGAATATATAAATACACAAGTGTGAATAAACGGTCATGTGATGGCAGCCATTTATAACAACAGGCACTCATAACGAAATTCAGCACTCACCGAGCTGGATTAAAAATCTAATTACTAGCAAATTTTCATGATACACAAAAGAGAAAACTAAGCATATACTTGTATTTACTATGACTATTCGTCGACTACTGTACTATTTGGCATGGAATAAATTTCAGTGAGAGAGAGAGACTAACTAATGTAATGAGATTGAAAAGGAAAAATTCCTACTACAGCTACATGATACATTTAGCATTTGTAAGCTCAAAAATATTGGTTTTTTGTTTTCCCCAGTAATCTTACCCATGTGGCTGCCACCTCAAATTCTCTTCTTCAACCTCCTCCTGATCCTGGACATTTAAAAAATAAAATAAAAAAATGCTTTACAACAGAATTGAACGGTCTTATAAAGTAGTAAGAGCCCAGAATGCAAAATTCAGAGTTTTTATTTATTTATTTTGCACATTGCGGACGAAAAATTCCATCCATAAAATAAAAGTAAAAATAACAGAAAACAACAAAAATAGGGAAATCTGCCTGAAAGTAAATGGCCTTTTTTGAAAAAAGGAAACTGACGCAAAACCATTATTAATGGATCTGTTAAAAACAACCATTTCGTAAAACCTAATACACTCGACCATTTTCAAACAAAAAAAAATGCACCCCGGAAAACATGCCATTTCCTCAAATCACCCCCTCAAATATAGGTCAAAAGTAAAAGAGGTTAGGAGCCAGTATCCTGGCTTCTCCAAAAAGCTCAAAACAAACATCAGAATAAGCAGTAGAAAAGGAAATGTTAAGAAACCTGCTGTTGGCTTATTCTTCCACATCCACTCTTGAACAGCCTGCTGCCCCTGAAAGCACAATACATTTAAACTATTGTCTTCGAAAAAAAAAATTAAAATTAAAAATTAAAACGAGAAAGGGCACATCAAACCCTAAATATTTTAGAAACCCCTTGGAAATGTGAAGCATCACTTACAGGGCCAGTCCCCACTTGTAGTTGCGGGTAGCCCTGCAGTTAAAGAACAAAAATCCAATTACCAAAATAAAGTCATAATCTTGTCTATTAGACTTGCAGCCCACTGTTATAAGAAGTACTACTTGAGAATAATTTTATTATAAAAGGTCATTTTTTTACCTGAATATTTTGATGCCCCATTATTCCAGAAGCCTGGTACTGGAATATTAAGTATACAGTCAGTACTGAGTAATGACAACTAAACCTCCTGGCATTCCAAATATATATATATATATATATATATAGATAGATATAAACACATAAAAACCTAACCGTAGAAGATAAAGAAGGCTGCTGTGGTTGCGGTTGCGGTTGCTGTTGAGCCTGCATTTGGAACGGAGTTGGAAGCTGAATTTGCTGTGTCTGTGAAATTTGCTGAGCGGTTGGACGTTGAGGTAGTGACTGGCATTGATGTTGCAAAACTGGTGTCTTCTGCTGCTGCTGCTGTCGCTCATACAATATCAACTCCTCAGGTTTCTCCCACTACAGGTTTGTTTAAGCAAAACTCAGTCAGTCTTAGAAACACAGTAACCCAAGAATAAAGCCAACAATCAGATGAAATGAGTGATTTTCTCACCCTGCTTTCGCCGGTTCCGTTATTGTAGTAGTATTTGTATCCATCTGGTGAGAGGTGTTCTGTCCAAGCACATTCTACAGGAACGGCTGGAACAGCAGATGTGGACGAAGGCACATCTGCAGATGCTGTAGTGGCAGGTAAGCTCGTGACAGACTGCACAGGAGTTCCAGCCCACTGAGGCAATAATAACAAATATAATACTCAACATGCAGCCAAGGAGTTGGTACAAAAAAAAATAAATAAAAACTACAGGATTTAGCCTTGTTTAATGCAGAGAACGTTGACAAAAGAAAGTTTCCGTTAGAATTGATCATGTGTTTCATCAGTTCCCCAAAAAAGGGCTATGTGGGGTCTTTTTCAGAGGAAGCTTTTATAAAAGAAATAAATGAAGGGATCGTTTTAAACTGAAATGTACCCGGTTTTTGTAAATGCAACAAAAGAAAAGAGGGAGGGAGAGAGAGAGAGAGAAGGGAACAAAAGATGAAAAGTGTCTGACAGGCGAGTAATGGAGGAGAGCTTTTGCTAATGACAGGCACATATGAATTTAGAACAGTGAGGCATGAGCTGGGTATTTACATCTACATTTACATAATACCTAGCAATTGACACTTGATAATGCATAAGCCTAGGTTTTCTTCTAAATAAAAAGCATTTCATCATAAATTTGTTTCTGTATTCAAGCCTGAGAGAGAATGGCTATAATTCTATCATATAGTCCGATCCGAAAAAACCTGCTGCTGTTTGGTATCCTGGGAACCTTGTGGCAAGATCACACCCTGATTTGATGGTTGCATCATATGTAACTGTTGTTGCAGCTGGGAGAATGCCTGCTGAGACGACTGAAAGCTTGCCTGAAGAGCTTGCTTTTGTTGTGACAGCATCTGAGCTAGCTGAGAAGGTGATTGCTGAGGAGGCTGAAGTAGTTGTTGCGGGCCAGGAGCAGCAGGTAGAGGTTGTAAGTTGACGTTTGGAGGGGATTGAAGTGCTGTAGCAGAGGCCATACTTTGCTGGATCGGAGGCTGAGAAATGGGTAGTTGTCCGTTTGAACCAAGTAACTGCTGTAACGGGATTGGTTGACTTAAGGGCGTTTGACCCGAAGAATAAGGAAGCTGTGGCTGACTGGGATGCTGTAGAGATGCAAGGGGGGCTTGTGCCTGTGAATAAGGTGCCTGAGTTTGAGGATGCAAATGAATGGAAGGTGGAAATTGTTGAGGTGATTGAATAGGCTTCTGCAATGGAGATATTTGTTGACCAACTCGAGCTACTTGTGGGATGGACTGGCCAAAATTCTGTAATGCATCCATAACGAGACCATTACTTTTATTTTCTAGTACAAAAGAGAGAAAAATAAAAAATAAAATAAAAAGGAAAGGCAACCGCAAAACCATAGACAACCTGTTGTAATGTTGAAGCTGATGGGACCGCAGGTAGGGGACCATCTGCAGGACCGCCATGGCTAGCCTACAAATTTCGAAGCAAGATAAGCAAACATGACTTTGCAATAGAAACTTATGTAACAGCCATAAATGGTCCAAGAGATTCTATCATATGAGCTCTCTCAATAAGAAGAAGCACATGCATCACATTTCCCATGTTATCTCAAACACAAGCTATGATGCATATGCTAACATTCCCCGAACACAAACTGGTTTGGAACAATACAGAAAAAACCAGAAATCTACTCATCGGGCCTGATACTTTTTTTTAATCCATAATGACAAATTTTACTATGTTTTTTCCTACTTTAATCAGATAATCCCCGTCCAATCCAGAAAGAGGAGCATTTCTAGTAGAGAATTACAATATCCTCAGTAAGATGGCATTAACCAAAAATTTAGTGCACAAACATGTTATGCTAGGGGAATAAAAGGTTAACAATAGAAAGCTATGTTAAGTAGCATGTTCCTTACCAAATCAACCGGCAATGTCATTTCAGACCTTGGATGCAACTGGCCACCAAATCCACGAATACTAGCAGTGGTCTGTGGACCCAAGTTTGGCGGACTCATTGGATGCCAGGCATTCGGAGGAATTTGATCCCTCATAGGTTCACCAAAATAAGGTACTGGTCTGATAAAAGTAAGCAAGAAAAAAAAAAAAAGTTAGAAAAAAAGAGCATACAAGTAATCGAATGAGGATAAAAACTTAAATTAGTAATCTCAAGAATAAGATAGAGGTGAGCAATTACCTTGGCCCTGGTCCTTGAAATCGAGGACCAAAACCTGGGCCTCCAAATGCCGGACCACCCCTAGAGAAGATAAAGGTCAAAATTTTGCACGTAGGGAGATTTATTGGCAACTTATAGATAAGGTAGCATGCATGTGGTAATTTGGCATCATATTTCAAGAAATATAAGAATTGACAAATATAATGCTCAAATAGAAATGTCTAACAATAGAAGTCCTCTGTCAGACTCAAGCAAATAGAAATGTTCCCAAACCCATCAAAGAATTTAAAATGTCTGGTAAAGGAACTAAAGGATGAAAAAACGTGGGGCGAGAGAAGATAAAGCAACCTTGATTCTCCAGGCTTGGGCCTTTTAGGATCAGCAAAACGGACAGTTAACGGTTGATCGCAACCCTGAGATACACCCAAAAAAAAAAAAAAAAATTTAAGATCCTTCACTAAGGCATTCAATAAGCAGACAAAGATGAAATTTTTGTCCAGAAACATTAACACCTACTCTCATCGTGTAGCATCCATTAAGAGCATTTATAGCTGCTAACGCCATCTCCCTGTGAGAGTACTTAACAAATCCACATCCTTCAAGGTAAGTTGATAAACACATATAAGAACTTGAAAATAATTCACCAAACACTATGACCGGAATATAATGATTTTCCCTCTCAAGAAATTCAGTAGGAGATAGAGCACACACCACGACTTTGCTTCAAATCATCTCGCATGAGATAAACATCTTCAACTCGACCATATTGTGAAAAAATCTGCCAAAGGAGACTAGTTAAATCTTGTGCCATGTGGTACTAAAGACAGAAAAGGGAAATACTTTGCATTTACACTCGTAAAAATATCTCGGAAATATAATTTCAGTCAAGCAAAAGTACGTACCCTATTTCAAATAGAAGAGAAAAGTTCATACACCAACATGAATCTCTTTGGAAAATTACCAATTCCAGAAACCCCCCCCCCCCCCCCCCCCCCCCCCACCAAAAAAAAAAAAAGGGTAATAATGAGATAACCTACCTCCTCAATTTCCTTCTCTGTTGCTTGTTTGTTCATTGATCCCACAAACAATTTGTACTCCACTGCACCTATGGTAAAAGGAATTCACATCAGCTTTAGAAAAGTAGAGAGCTTCCAGAAAGTAATCAAGAGAAATAGACGACTGAATAATAAAATAATATAAAATAAAACAAAAAAGCAAAGGCTAGAAAGCAGGAAGATGACAATTACCAAGGCGCTCTCGTTCACCATCAGCATATCGAACTTGGATAGGACCAGTACCCTGCAAGATATAGGTTCGTGAAAAAACAACAAATAGAATTACAAAATTAAAGAGAAGAACCGGTAAGAAAGCTCACCCCAGGAAGAGTATGTTGATTGTGCAAAGCTCTAATTGCCCTATCAGCTTCTTCCGAGGATCCATATTTTATAAAACAACAACCTGCATAAGCAGAGTTCCAATCCTCATTCTATCACAAGTCAATGGCCCAAATAGGCAGCGTCGTATATCACAGCCACAAACAACAAATAAATGTTTTCAGAAGTGCACGAAATACAATATGTAACATAAAGGTAAAGCTACCAGTTTAAACACAGGTAAAGAATAAAAAGCTCCTGAATGCAAAATGAAATGCCAAACAACAATGATTACAAACGAATAACCAGATAAGACAATCTTCAATTTACTTTATCTCACAGATATTAAGTTGGGATATCTGGTTAACACATTGATGCTACCAAACAAGTATAAATATGTATCATTACATGAAGAATTTGTCATTCAATATTAAAAAAATAATAATAAAAACAAAAAAAAAAATTCTTGAATCACTCTCTACAGGAAAGCCCTATGATTCTCAAAGCGGTAGTGGCTGAATCTACAAAGTTACATCAATAAACTGAAAAATGCGTGATGAATGTGGCCTTATATGTAGGAATACCACAGAACAGTAGTGCCAAAAAAAATTGCTGATGTCTTCGTATCCAAGACGTAAGTGTACCAACAAGAGTCCCAAAATATTTCATATGCGTTATAATTGAAATAATACATAGCTTCGGCATGAAGCCATCAACCACAACTTGGATGGTACAGATCAATTATGGAGTGGTGAAAAGGACATCACACAAGTAAAAAACAGAAACATTCCACATTAACAAATGCATTATTCTTACAACCTTCCTATAGATCTAACTCTCACCAGAGAACTTATTATCAACAGCTGAATAAAAGGGTGGTGTTGTGCTTCAACATGATAAAGAAGCTAATGAAAAGGAAAGAGAGAGAACACAACCAAGGAATGCTTCACAATTAAGAATCTGTCCCGCGAGTAATTAATAGGGACAACATAAAACAAGCCCGTACATTCCATCTACTACATCTTCACTTGGGTGCTTAGTACAACCACACACACACAAGCATAAAAGAGAAGCGCAACGATGAGAAAGGACGTATGTTACTATTTATCAAACAGTACTAGAACTCAAAGGGACGTAAGCAAAGCCCATCGTAAAATTAATACCACTATCAACCAGGAGTTCTCATGGAAGTTAATAATAAACACGGATCTTTCCTGCATCCGGAACACATTCCGCATGATCATACATCTACCATATAGAAAGAGAAATGGCCCACATTGTTCAACATATCAACACACACAATGCAAACTTCAACCATGTTCAAACTTCAAAGAAAACAAGCAAACCATTAGCTATAAAAAACAGCCATCCTGTATCACAACCATCCTGTGTCACAACCATCCTGTATCACAAGCATCTTGAATCACAACCATCCTGTATTGCAACCATCCAGAGACCATGTTTAAAGTGATATCTCCCCATCACATTTAAAAGAAAACAAAGCCCACTTGATTGGATTTAACGGCTAAATAAATTGAAATCCCCATACAGAAACTTCCATTCCATAAAAGACGTGGCTTCGTAAGAACAAAAAACGAACTCACATAACACAGCACCATCCATCTAGTAGACAATCCAACTTTGGACCCATTACACTATGTCGACGTTTTAGAACATGACATTCCAAGTCATTCACAAGAAGACCTAGGTTCACTGATATAATAAACCAGAGGAATTCTACTAAATTACATTTTGATTCACACACACTAAATGTCAATAAGCCAATACTTGTTGAGTCACTTTCTATACAAACGCTGCACTAGTAAACTTCTTCAAATAAAAAACAATCTACATTATGGAAACAGACACTCCCGTACATTGACATTTTTGGGTGATGCCCCAACAGTCACTTCTACGTGGGGTAGGATCTATTTTGCTTCAAAGAT
This sequence comes from Ficus carica, assembly GCA_009761775.1. Lineage (NCBI taxonomy): Eukaryota > Viridiplantae > Streptophyta > Magnoliopsida > Rosales > Moraceae > Ficus > Ficus carica. The sequence goes on from CM019746.1 coordinate 16,848,355, forward strand.
CCAACGTCTATACAGAAACCAGTTTTTCCTAGGTTTACATGTCTTGCCTTCTTCTTGTTTGAGAGGATGGACATGAAAAAAGAGTCGCAACCAAAACTAACAAGCCTGATACTTGTGGCAAAAACAAACTGAGACGAAAGATGAGCTCTCAGTTGCTCCCATCAGCCTCTCAGAGGACCTGAAATAAGATAGTTTGGTCACGAATACATCATAGATACTACTGCTCCCACGTACCTTGTTGTTGTCCTGTTTTCCTATCTTTAATCAAAGCAACCTCTATCACATCTCCATGTTCTTCGAACGGTGGTCGAATCTGACACACATAAAGATAGTGTAAGAAGATAAAAGAACATATAAACAACACGCTCAAAAAATAACAAGACATGAATGCAATAGCCATGATTCCCCAATTTGAATTATGTATCTCAGCGATCAAGAAACCAAAAATTATGCAATGATAACACGTGCACTTTCCTAGGAATCCCATGGTTGAAGAACAACATTACGAAATGATTAAAAGAGTCGATTTACAAATCATTTAGCCTATGAAAAAACACATAGTTCAACCCTAATTTTATTTTCTTCTTGTACAGTGTTCAACTTTACTTCTTCTTTTTTTTTTTAAAGCTTTGTATACTTCTTACAATTTAATTTTAGTGAGTGCTATGCTGCACGTACTCCTTTTTCATTCTTAATTCATTCTCTCCTCCACCATGCTAATTCGCGAAAATATAAATATATATATATATATATATATATATTTCAACTAACATAGAGGGAAGTTTTGTCCAGAGAAAAACGGAACCAAATGCATAACAAGAACAGTTCTCTACAGTTAAGCAATTTCTTTCACATCAAAGAGTTTCATCAAGTTTAATAATTTGACTGACTTACATCTTCCTCACTGGCGGTCCTCGGAACTGAACCAACAAAAAGCTTTGCGAAACTGCCTCTATCAAAATTCTCTAAAAAAAAATGTAAAGAAAAAAAAAGAGATTGAAGCCTTAAGCAATTTGGAAAGAGATTAAGAACCGCAAAACTCAGAAGATGCAAATAATTGATCAAAGCATCTGTATATTCCCAAATTGCATTGAAAGCGGTATATAAACGCAAGCAATTTTGAGATACCTGGAGAACCTCCGCGTCCGGAGAAAGGAAACCCTCGCTTCTGACCAGAGAGCGAGCCAAAGCCTCCACCGCCGCCGCCGCCGCCGCCGCCGCCTCCCGCCGGACGGAATCCGTCGCCGGCGGGAGAGCGGCTGGGAGGGCTGTCGAAAGGACGGCGGCGAGAGTGGTGGTGGTGGTGGCTCAGAGGTGCGTCGGAGAAGCGAGAGTGGCCGCCTCTGGACTGGCGGAAGGAGGAAGAGGAGGAGGAGGAGTAATAGTCTTGGTCGTCGATGCTGCTGCTGCTGCGGCTGCTTCCATGGCGGTCTCCTCTGTGCCTATCCAGCTTTGCGAAAGCGAAACCCTAATCCGACAGAGTTTCGTACAGCCTTCAAATGGAGAAGAAGAAGAAGAAGAACTGAGAGGTCGCTTTCTGTTGGTTCTAAATTTTTATGTTTGCGTTTGAGACTCTTCTTTAGAGAGAGAAAGAGAGGAGAGAGAAAGGGGCGGTTCTCAATTCTCACGACTCTCTCGGTTCTACTGTTTCTGTCACGGTGCTGTTTGATTGTTGAAGTTTAGGCCTTCGGGTATGAGTTGGTCTTGGGCCCAAAATTTTCTGTTTTGGGCTTTGACTCAGTTTAGCCCATAATTGAACATACGAATTTTTTTCCTTTTTTTTCTTTTTTTTTTTTAGATATCTAGTGAATTTGATATCCATTTAACTTAATAATGTGTTTCCTTACGCGATTTAGAGTGAATTGGAATTGGAATAATGAGTTGGAGTGCGAAATAAGTTGTTTATCAAGTTATAAAAATCAAAATTGAAATCAATTTATAGCTTATATATGTTTTAATCACATGGAATATTTTGTATATTTTTTTTTTTGTAGGGCTTCTGGTGTGGAATGATAGGGCAATTTTGATTACAAATAACTGCTTCTAATTTTTTTTTTTATTGTTTTATACAGGGATGATCTCCATTAGAGACGGAGCGGAGATGCTGCCGTGGTTGGAGGAAGAATGCAGGAACGAGAACATGGAATGATTGAAAAAGGATATAAAAAAATCAAGGGGGGCACCGTGGTCTTGAGCACTGGATTGAAGGACGGAGGAGAGAAGAGCAAAGCTATGATGGACGAGGATGGAGACAAATAGTATTGCGAGGTTCTCCTTCGGTTGGGAAGCTTGATTTAGTGGTGATTGGAATTGTATTTGGTGGTGATTGGAACTGTGTGGAACAAGACTGACTGTATAAGATTAACTAACGGATTTTCTATTTTAGTCTATGTCCTTGAGATTTAAAAGTGCCTAAAAGTTTATTTCTCATTTGCAAGGGAAAGTTGAAGAATCTTTTTTTTTTTTTTTATTCCCCTTTTCATTTCTACCCTTCATAAGATCATCTAGCTAGGTGCACCACTTGACACTTGAAGCTGCTCTCAAAAGCCACAAGATGGTCACGATACGTTTCAATTGTTGTCTAGAGAATTTTAGAAATGCAATATGTATTAGTTGTCACCTTCTAGGGTAGAAATGAACGGACAATAGCTACCAGTATTAAAATTTAAGAGGCTTGAAACATATTTCACTTTTTTTGTATAGTGTCTTGAAAAGAAAATCTACCATTAAAAATATCATTCATTTACCAATCTTAAACTTAAATTTGATATGAGAAGAAAAAAGTTTTTTTTTTTTTTTTTTTTTTTTTTTTAAATGGATTCGTCTCATTTTACACAAGACATAGATACCTTGTATCTAAGGAATAGAGATAAATGCACCATTTTTGTTCAATTACTCTAAAGTACCTATAGTGTGTGTGTCTACATATACCTTTTTTTTTTTTGACGGGAAAAGTGTGTCTACATATACTGACTTCTAGATCATTCAATTTTCTGATATCACATCATTTGCCTGATCACTACATATGATAACCCTTTTGTTGGATGCTCAATTTTATTGTGTTTTCACTCTATCAATGACGTAGTGATATGAGCATTACTTTTAAAATAACAACAATAATAGTTTACTTTGGTGGGATAGTAATTTGTGTGTTCACTGTCACATGTTTAGGTGTAACAAATCTATTGCTACATTACTAATTAGCAGCAAAGTATAAACTAAAAGTTAAAAATAATTGGACTAGACTTTATGAAAATATCAACAGAAAATATCGATAATGATGGCAACCGTATTGTTAAATGTAAAATACGAACAAAAATTTAGTGGATATTATGCATGAACTACACTTGGAATGTGGAAGTTTCCGCAAAACTATAGGTGGAAATGTCAATTTTAAATCTTGATATAAAGATATACATGCATAGATAAATGCGAATAGTGATGATGATGAAATAAACTAGACATGTCACTTGCTAAGTTCTATGACGACGACATTACAATAGAAAAATGTTTTCCCCTCATTTTTCAAGAAAAAGACAAAATAAAAGAAAATATATGATTTTTTTTCCCAAGTGCCCTTTCAAGATACAGTAATGTGTCTCACTAAAAATGAAACATAAGTGTTTTATACATGAGTTAGCACACCGGAAGCATTCAAATGTAAGTTGACCCAAATATCCTCTTTTTAATGAAAATGTACAAACATAACTACCTAGTTAAGAATAACCTTGCGTTAATATGGATGCATATATATGGTTAATTTAAAAACATACTTGTTACATGTCAAAAGAGTAGTGATCATTATCGATGGTTTTTTAACCGGTTAGAAATTAACAAGTGAAATTGTATTGACTATAATGAACAATAAATCTTACACTTTAATTAACATTTCGATATATGATTAACATTATTCAGTTAATTACTCCTCCTAATCAACTCATAAAATTATGATTTTGGGGTAATCCCATCTCCTTGCTTTTCCCTACTTCTACTAATGATGAAAAAAACTTTATAATCTTCTTTATTATGGAACAATAATGTGGAAACTTTATATGCATTATGTCTTCCTTTTGACACGTAATGATGAGGGAATCAGAATAAGTTCCCCTATAGACTTGGACATAATCATTTCTAAACTTTATAATCAACAAACAAAAGTTTTGATGCTCTTTGCAAACTCATCAACATTAAATAAATAAATAAATAAAATAGTTATTTAAAAAAAAAATGGACAAATGAACCGTGTAAGTAAGCTTGTCGTTTCCTTCAAAGAATAAAAAATGTTTATTGTTCTTTAGCATCATCATGAAAGGGACATTACATGACAACCACAATTTATGAATGGCTAATAATTAAACTAGCATTCATTTTGATTTGTCTTTCAATAATTTTTACCAAATCACTAAATTTCACTATGATTTGAACGGTTAAGAACTTCATTAAATGATTCAATTAAACACTTTACACTAATTTAGTATTATAAAGATAAGCAAGTATCGAATTAGTGTCAAGTATGAATTAAGATTGATAGTTAAATAACCGACGCCGATCAATTAAAAAGAGCTACCACATAATTTTCCGACTCTTTTCCAAAAGAATAGGTAGGATTTTAAACCCACGTTAATCCCAAACTTACAACCAAGTCAAGGCAAATTGCGCGCCTAGTTCTTCCTTAAACAGTTAGACATCATCCTATTTTTAAGCCACAGTTTTCTGTTTAGCTTGCTCTAATTAATTACAATTACGTATTTACAAATCCCAAAAAGTCAAAAGCAATTGTCATTTTCAAAGAAAAAAGGTTAAAAAAAAAAAAAAAAAATTCCATATCTCGTGTAAAACTTATCCGAATCTAAAATCTTTATTATAAAGTAATAATTAAAAAAAAAATCATCGAAAGCCCAACAGAATATTGATTGATGCATAATTAGAAAGGTCATTTCTCACCTTCAGTTATTAAAATTGATAAACTAAACGAGGAAATAATAAATAAATAACAGGTATTTATATCATTTTGGCCATAAACCGCCCCAAAAAAAAGGAAAAGCTTCTTCAGAATTCGGTGTTGCAGAGAGGAGAGAGAAAGAAGAGAGAGAAAATCTCCGAGCAAAAAAATGGCGAAACACGAAGAGCTTCCGATTCCGGAGTACTCGACATTGGAGCCTGTGTACGGCGACGGATCTCAGCTCGAGGAAGCTCAGCTCCGCTTCGACAATTTGAAGTCCAAGTTTTCCGAGCTTTTCGGTCATCCTCCTCACGTCTTCGCTCGCTCTCCAGGTCTATATATACATATATGTTTATATATGTATGTATATATGTGTATATGTTTGATTTTGGATGAGAAAATTGAAGCTTAATTTGATTGCTTAGGGAGGGTGAATTTGATCGGAGAGCACATAGACTACGAAGGCTACTCGGTGTTGCCGATGGCGATAAGGCAGGACACGATCGTCGCCATTCGGAAGGGCGACGCTGACGACGCCGAGAAGCTTCTCAGAATCGCAAATGTCAACGATAAGTACCAAATGTGTACTTATCCTGCTGATCCTGACCAGGTATGCGTATTTCTATACCTACACGCCTATACGTACATTCATGTGTATTTGTATTCGTATCTGTATCAGTATTTATATAGCTATTTGTACTCGTATACGCAATTTGTGAATTTTTGGTCCTTTTGGATCTGATTCACGATCTGGAAAAAAAAAATGATAATAAAAAATAAAAGATATTATGTATTTGTATCCTTTGGTTTCTTAGATTTGACGTAAAAATGGAATTTTGGTTTGATCATAATCTGTTATTAATTGAATCCATAAGAGAAAAACCTGTTTGTTGTCCTTGTCACGTTTATAGTTTTGTGTATTTGTCAACTCGGGTATTTTATTAGAAAAGATTTGTCATTCATTTTCAGTAATCAATAGTAACATTTGGAAAAATGTTTAATTTTTATTTTTCGTTTGAGGCTTTTTTTTAATTAAAAATTAAAAAGGCTTTTTTGTTGTGCAGGAAATCGACTTGAAAAAACACAGATGGGGTCACTATTTTATTTGCGGGTGAGAATTGAAATTCCATGTGTGTGGTTAATCTTATTGAGTTGATGGTGTATTCAGCTAACAACGAACTGGGTGTAATAATAAATTCTGAATTACATGACAAATTGGAGCTTCTTTGTAGGCACTGAGCAGAGGTTCGAACACATTGATGTTTAGTGGTCCAATCCTATCTTACTTTGACCTTGGGAAGGTCATATTGAAGAGTCAAATCCATGTTTTGTTGTAAACACCAATAGTTGTTAGCCCAACAAACTTAGTCCTTGGTTTATTTAATGGCAATAATCATAGGGCCAAACATTCTTTCATGTGACGGCTAGAAGGAGAATTGTCTCCTACAAAACTAAGAGGAGATTAACAACCATGGCATGTACGACGGTGTTGTTTTTCTAGTTGGGCTTGAAAACTCGTATATTTGCACTTTACTCATAAATTTAACTAAGCTAAATTCTGTTTTTGATTATTTATAAACTGGTGTAAAACCAATTCTAAACTGTAGAACTAGCTCGTGATGACTGAAAGATGGATGCTTTTTGTTCTTTAGGTACAAAGGATACTATGAATATGCTAAATCAAAGGGAGTAAATGTTGAAGCGCCAGTTGGACTTGATATTCTTGTTGATGGAACAGTTCCTACTGGTATTATAGTTCATTCCTTCTTATATATGATATCTGTCTTTACATTCTGCAATTCTAGTTGGAGGATTAAAGTACTAAGAAGCAATCATATATCCATATCTTCATATTTTATAAAAATTAAATCTCACAGTTGTTTGTTTATATGAATTTCTTATAGGCTCTGGATTATCAAGCTCTGCAGCATTTGTTTGCTCCTCCACAATTGCTATTATGGCTGCTTTTGATGTGAACTTTCCAAAGGTATATCAGTTTTATCTTCCACCCATGTCCTACAGATCGTTCCCTCTCATTTATAGGTTATCATTAAGGGGTTCTTTAAATTTAGTCACAGCTATCAGATAAGATTTTCGTAGCCATTTCTCAGTGCTAACCTTAGTTTGTTGCAAACAGAAAGAAATTGCCCAACTCACTTGTGAATGTGAACGACACATTGGAACGCAGTCAGGTGGAATGGATCAGGTAGTTCATCTAGCATTTACTTTGAAGCACATTTTGCAGAACCCTACGATAATTGTGAAATCTTTTATGAGTTAGTATTGACAAGACGTTGGCTGTTTGGAATAGAACTTGGCAAGGCAATGATGTAGTAGTAAACAGTTTGATTTGTTTCTGTTAGGTTTAGAGAACTTGCTTATATCTTCTCTGTTTGGGCATTCATCTTTTTTTCTTAATTATTCATTTTATACCATTATGTGGTGGGATTGAGTCAGAATTAATCATCCTTATCCTCTCGTGGTTTATAGTTTATTTCTTTCATAACTTATCGAGCTGGATATTCAAGCATTCACTTTGAGTGTTAATCTGAAATGAAATGCAGCATTCTATTTGCTATACTGGTTTGATCACGCTGCTACCTATCTCCTTATGAAGTGAGATACCATGTGAATTTGAGAGGATTGTGAACTAATATTTGTTTGAAGCTTTGGTCTTTAGCTGACTGCAAACTCTTTCTTTAACCATCTAAGGCAGTCTGATCATGTTATTGAGAGATTAACGGGCACTATGTATAACCCTTATTATTTCCTTTAACAGGCAATTTCCGTTATGGCCAAAACCGGGTTTGCGGAACTTATTGATTTCAATCCTGTCCGAGCTACTGATGTGAAATTGCCAGCTGGTGGAACTTTTGTCATTGCCCATTCTTTGGCAGAATCGCAGAAAGCAGTCACTGCTGCTACAAATTACAACAACAGAGTTGTCGAATGTCGGCTGGCTGCAGTAAGTTTGTGTATTTATTAAGAAAGAGTTTTGTTTCTTTTATTTGAAACCATAGCAACCATTCATTAATGAACTTAGAGGCTGTGGAAGGTTTATGCATGTGGAGGCAACTTTCAAGGGTTTGAGATTTAAATATTGCTCTTTAAGCATCAAAGCTAAATTTTTATACAATGTTCTAGCCCGCTCATTGACTACCATTTTTTTTTTCTTTTATCATTCCATTCTTTAGCTTCAGTACTCTCTCCATCTACCCTCAGCTGACATTGCAACTTACAAGAAAGGCGCATAATTTTGTTTTTTGTTTTTTGTCTTTTGTTTTTTGTTTTTTGTTTTTTTCGTTTTTCGTTTTTTGTTTTTTTTTCCAAAGAGATGTTTGAACTGATAATGTTGATCGCATAATCTTCAGATTGTGCTTGGTATTAAGCTGGGGATGAAACCACAAGAGGCAATATCAAAAGTCAAAACTCTCTCTGATGTTGAAGGCTTATGCAGAACATTTGCTGATAGTCACGGTTCTTCAGATCCTGTCCTGGCTGTCAAGGTACTTCTGTATGCATTTATTGTGGATTTGTCATTTGTTGGCGATATGGATAGATTCTAACTCATTTGTCGTCATATTTTAGGCTCACTTTGCATCCTTCCTTATTTTAATTACTTTTTATATTTGTTGAAGGAACTTCTGAAAGAGGAACCTTACACGACCGAAGAGATAGAGGAAATTACCGAGGAAAGTCTACCGTCAGTCTTGGGGAATTCTCCAACTTCTCTGGATGTCCTAAAGGCTGCAAAACACTTCAAGTTACATAAGGTGCGGTATATAAATAGAATGAAAAGACATGTGCGCTTTTCTTATTTCTATACTGCCTTTGGGCCTTGCGTTTCCAGCCATTGATACATCCTTGATGAACTTTTGTTTATTAGAGAGCCGCCCATGTGTACTCTGAAGCCAAGCGGGTGCATGGTTTTAAGGACACTGTATATTCAGATTTAAGGTATGACATTTCTTCTTTAATGTTGATGTTCCCTTTTTCTTCCACCATTTGATGCACAGATTTATAACGAATTTATGAAAAATACTTTTTGGCTGTTTTGAGCAGTCATTACTGTGAATTTATTTCTCTTATCACTATTGGGATTGTTGTTGCAGTGAGGAGGACGTGCTGAAGAAGCTTGGCAATCTTATGAACGAGAGCCACTATAGCTGTAGCGTACTATATGAATGCAGGTATGTACTGCTTTGAACACTGCATATCTGGAAGCAAAGACCGATGTTGAAGTTATTCCTCAGTGAAGAACTTTATGAACATCCAATGCTGGTGTTCGGTTTTTATTTTTATTATTTTTTATTATTTTAATTTTAAAAACAATCCTGCCAAAAGCACTAGGAACAGAAATCAAATTAAATAGTTTGAACCAAGAAAGTTAAAACACACCAATCAATTCAAAATCGAAGGCTGATCATATTATGTCATTTTCTTCCATATCCGCTAACAACCTCCATTAGAAGCTTTTGCTCTTAAATAACACTGTGAAAGTCCCAAGTACATGGAAATGGTAAATGACAGAGAAACTACACAGAGGATCTGGTTCCGTATATAGATGTTTACTTGACACTCTATTTCTGTAACTAGCTGTCCGGAGTTGGAAGAGCTTGTAAATATTTGCCGCGAACATGGTGCTCTCGGGGCAAGGCTTACCGGAGCTGGATGGGGAGGTTGTGGGGTTGCTTTGGTGAGAGAGAATATCGTTCCACAATTTATTCTCAACTTGAAGGTCAGTCTTCTAAATTCCATTTTCAAGCTCTCACAAGATTTACGAGCATTTGTTATTTTTCATCTTTGGTGGTGTATCACCACATGTATGACAATAAATTTGAAGTGCTTAATAAATTATAGAGTTTGACATCTCAATGACGATAATTAATATTTTTCTAAGATTTAACTTAAGCTTCTATATTGTATATCAGGAACACTTCTACCAATCGAGGATCGAAAGAGGAATCATCAACAAGAATGACCTTGGTCTCTATGTCTTTGCTTCCAAGCCCTCAAGTGGTGCCGCTATTTTCAAGTTCTAACATGTGTTACAATAAAAAAGTTTATTTCTCAAATCCAATTTAATACAATTTATTACAAAAAAAAACTATATTATGATGTCAGAATCTTGTCTTTTTGTCAGGAGATTATAGATTCTACGAGCTGTCCAAAACTAACATTGGCAAAAATACCTTTTCTTAAAAAGCCATGTAAACGAAAATGTGTTTTAATTTTTTGCTCCATGATTGAATTCAAATTATTAGAGGTGGCTTCTTGGAAATAACAAAACAAAGCCATTCATAATCGACAAGCTCGCGGGCCACCACGTGGCTTTAACACATTTTAATCGAGTTGACGGGGCATCTTCATCATCTTCATCTTGTAGTGGGCTGTGGGCCCGGCTATTGATAGTGAGCCCACAGGCCCTAAACCTCCCAATCGGGTCGTGTTTAAGAGCTCCCCACGTGCAGGAGAGTGATGTCAGGCCCAAAGCATTTAGGGATTTTTTTTTAGTGTCAAGTTTGAGAAATTTAGATGGAGAGTCATATTTAAGTATCATCCTATAATTTTATTTATTTTAATATTAAAGTTGATAATTTTAATATTATGAAATGGTAAAATTATCAACTTTAATAATATGGTGGGTATAAATATAAGGAGATGTTAAATTTATGATATTCTTGTATATAACATGTGAAGTTTTTTTGTCATGTTGGTGCAAAGATCTTTATATATATATTCTTTAAAGTGTTTTTCAAAAAAAATATATATATATTTCCTGCGGCTTTTGTTTAAGATTTTATTTTATTGGAGAGAAAAATGGAAGAAATAATAGAGATGAGGTGGTTAGCTTTTGTTTATTTGGTAAAAATTTTATGTACATATGCATATATACGCGCAAGCATACATATCTATATAAATGTATATGCGATGAGTTAAAAGGGGTTGTGTGAGAGATTCAAAATCCTGTAAAAAAATCACAACTACGATCTATCCAAATTTAGAAGGATTATCGATTGAAGTAATCTATTTAATTGGATTGTAATGTCGAATGATTTTATTTTATTGATCAATACAATTGATTGGATCTACATCCCTTCAAATTTAAGTCACACCTCCCAATTTCATTTCATTCGACCAAGTAGTCATCAGTGTTGAATGACATTATTAATCGTTATTATTGAGGAAATCAAAGCATTTAAAGAAGAAATAGCAATTCTGCAAATGACTTTTATTTTTCTTGCATTTTTTTTTATACCAAACTTTCTTTGATTCTTTTGACGTCAGACATTTAGAGAGAAATTATCTCTTCCACACTTTTCATTTCCTCACATAGATGATCTCTCTCTATATTTCCTTTTTTGTCTCCCTCCTACTTAAACAAAGAATGATGAATTTTTCAATTTATGAGATAAAACTTAGGATTTTGGCGCTTTGCCACTTTTCTCAATTTGTCAAGTTATTTTAATTTTGACAAACTCCTACTTGAATTCTATAAAGTGGTACAGAATGCCCCAAAATCAGGGCCCGTTTGGTTCGTTAACTCAACTTAAACTAAACTGTACTTTTTTCATAATGTTTTTTGTCTTTTCTGGAAAAGTTTTTTGTCTTTTCTGAAAAAGTCAACAAAAATTACTATTCAAACTTAAAAATTTTAACTCAACTCAAACTACACTTGTGCACCAAACAGGCCCTCAATGAAGCCTAGTAAAACTTAAATGGAATGGCTGTATGTATTTAACACAAAGCTTGTATGAGGGGTATATATGAATTTCGGAAAACAACAAGACATATTATGTCAAGTGAATGAGTGTGCTTCTCTTTAAATTTTATTAGTTATCATCGATAGAGTATACTATAAAGCAATTTTATGAAATCTATGAATAGTATGGTACAGTTAAAAGTTTAGAAAACAACTTGTTAATATCACGTAAAAAAAATAAAAAATAGTAACATAAGATATCAAAATATCCTAAAACGTATGAAGAACGTAAATAACATTCATTCTTTAGAAACTCAAAACTTGTTGAATCACTTTAGGAGTAGAATCTACAGTGGTATTCTCGTGAAAAATATATAATCAGTCAATGTCATCAATGAATAAACCCCAAAAATATCATGCAAAATATTAGATGTAAGAATATATAAAGAGTGGGATTTATGTTTGTCTCTAAAGGGTGGGAACATGTATTGAATTGTTGGCATCAAAGATCATATCCAAATTATGTGGGTCTTGAGAGGTTACCCACCTGCACAACATTAAGAACATCAAAAGGCCCCCTTTTCTTAAATTCAAGATGATCTCTAAAGATCTTCAAGCCTTTTGGGTTGGCCCTACGCCCTTGTATTTTTCTCTTCTCTTCTCTTCTCTTCTTTTCTTTTTTATTTTATTTTATTTTTTTTTGAAAAATTCATGTATTGAATCAAGGAATTGACAGTATATTCCCATACTCATCCAGCTGGACAAGAACTCTCTTTGTCTCTACAATTCTCATGAGACTGATATTTTCGATGCCCTTATATATATATATATATATATATATTGTTTTTGTTTTACTCACACAATTTTGATCCGATTTTGTCTCGAAAGAAAATATTATTTTTGTATCATATCTCCCTTCATTAAATGTCTGAATTATTAATTATTGAAAACTTAAAAGAAAATGGATAATTATTGAAAACTTTAGGCACCACGGCAGTGAATATTAAAATGAGATTATCCCATTTTAAGACCAGGGCAGCTTTTTTGATTCACTATACAGAAACGATCAAATAAAAAAGTGGGGGTTTTTTTTAGGAAAAAAAAAATTTTAAACATGGGGTTTGGTTTTTTTTTTTTTTTTCACTATGATTTAAAAAACAAATAGAAAGGCTTTGTTTAGTTGATTATTTCAAACTTGGCCGTTTGAGTCCCACTAGAAGTTCCAAAAAATAATTCAACCAAGTCCAAAACCTCCAAATAAAATGGTCTAAAAAGAGGCACAAGAAATTAAAAAAAGCAAGCTACTTTTTTCTGGTTTTGTAAATAAAAATAGCAAGAGCGTGGGTGAATAAATCCAAGGGTCCACTATTGTTAATTTCCACGTGGCAAAATTCCCAAAAGTGTCGGTGATGCTTTATTTGGCACAAAACATCAAGATTCCCAAATTCCCTTTCCTTTTTTTTTAATATATAAAAAATACTTAATTTAAAGCCTATAAGGGGGAGTTTGACCATGAGTTTGAACTAAACTTTTTTTTGTCTTTTTTCTCAAAAGTTTTTGTCTTTTTCTCAAAAAATTTTTTATCTTTTCTAAAAAGTCAACAAAATTTACTATTTAAACTTATATATCTTAACTCAAACTTACACACCAAACAGACCCTAAATTTTTATTTTTTTTAGCTCTTTTTGTTATTGCATTTCCACCCAAAAACGAGTGAGAATAAAGAAAGAGCAAAAATTAAGAATAAATAATAAAATTAAAAATTAAAAGTAGGGAGAGAAAGAGAATCTTGGTACTAATAATAACATTTTTAATTTTTTAATTCATTCGAAAGCCAAAAAAAAAAAAAAAAAAAAAAGTAGTTTCCTGGCTCATCCCCATAACCCCTCGTGTTCGTTCCCTTATCTCTCTCTCTCTCTATCTTTTTTATTTTTTTATTTTTTTTATACGAGAAAAATATATATATTCTATTTCATAATTATATATATTTGTAAATTTACTACATATAATAATACATAAGGATTAAGGAAGGCGATTTAGACGGTGGCTTCGCTGTAGTAGTCTCTCTGTCCGTATTGGATCTGGGGTTTCTTCGCTTCCCTCTCAAGGTATATATTTTTCTTTTCCTTTCTCTTCGATTTTCTTACTTTGAATATTTAAAAGGTTTACTTTTTCTTCATTTCTGGTTTTTTCTCTTTAATGGGTATTATATTGCTTCTCTGCTGATGCATTTCCAATCCTCTTTCTTTGGGTTTTTTTCCCCCCTTTCTCTCTCGATCGATTTCTTAGAAAAAAAAAGGTTTTTTTTTTTTTTTTTTGCTTAAAAAATGTTCGTTTCAGACAAAATTGTTTCGATTACTTGAAGCTACATATTCTGCTTAGCCCTTTTCATTTTTGTCATTTTTGGTCATTTTCTATTGCAGGTATTAATTTTTTCTTTTTTATTTTTTGTTTATATGAATTATTAATTGCAGGGAAAAAATAAGAGGGGGGGTTTTGTTGTTTAGTTAATGGTTTTGATTATTGGCGTGAAAAAGAAGTGTTAATCCGTGCAAAACAAGCTTACATTTTCCTTTGTTGCCGATTTCTTGGTGCTAATTGCACGATAATTTGAAAAGGGGTTTGGTTGCTTTGTGAAGCTAGGTCAATTTTCTTTTTTAACCATATAAACATTACATTTCCAAGGAGGAAAAACCGTGTTATGGGTTGACTTCAAAGGTGGAAACTTAGGTGTTTTGAGAGGGAAATTTTGTGGCTTTTGGTGGAATTATTTGTATTGTGTGAAGAAGTGGTTGAAGAAATCATATTGGTTCTCTTTTGTGGTTTTGTAATGGATCATACAAGTTTGAGGGATACCGGGTTTGGAGTAGATTTGGAAAGTGGGGTCCTAACTAGTGAAGAAGAGTTGAATACTACCCCGGTTTTGGGTTCTAAACGACAGGCTAAGGCATTGGTTTCAAAGCTTTGTGGTGGTTTTGTTGAGGGGTTGATCAAAGCTGAAGATGGGGTCAGCGGTAGTTGCAGCGGCAATGCCAGTCCTAATGAGGTTTCTCCTGAGAATGTCAAGGTGGCGGGTGTGAACAAGATTTTGAACAGTGAAGAGGCTGCAGGCCATCTAGAGAAGACACCAGTGAAGGAGAAGCGGAAAAAGACTAGCAATAAAAAGGCTCCGAAACCTCCGAGACCTCCCAGAGGCCCGTCATTGGATGCGGCCGACCAGAAACTAGTCAGGGAAATTTCCGAACTTGCCATGTTGAAGCGTGCGAGGATTGAGCGGATGAAGGCCTTAAAGAAGATGAAAGCTGCAAAGGCATCCTCTTCCAACAGCAACATATTTGCTATGGTGTTCACAGTTATCTTCTGTCTTGTGATTTTCTTTCATGGTAATATTTCTATCTCTATTTTGAGTGTATTCATCGAAGTATTATTGTACTATGATTCATCATTTTTATGGACAGTTTGAAGAAGTTGTTAGAGCTCGACCTTGGGTTTTAGCAAAAAGTTCTAGGTACGATTGTGTTTGATTGAAAAACACACAACTGACTGGCACCAAAATCCACTCTAGAGTAATTCTTAAAAGTAAAATCTATCCCAGATTCACCTTTGAACAAACTAATTGGGTGTTCAATATTTTTGGATTGGCATGTTTTTTGGCTCTAGTTTTAGTGGACTGTCTTTCGATCACATTTTGTTTTCTGCCAATCCATTTCCTGACATGTTTACCATTTGGTCATAATATATTGGTCAATTTCAGCAGGTCCTAGTTTTTGAATTAGAATCGGAATTTAGTCATCCAAACTTAAAGCAAATGCATTCAAAGATTTATTTATTTTCAATGCTTTGAGTAATGTGAGCCTCTTTTTTCAGGTATGTCATGTAGAAGTTCCCCTGAAAGTATCCAAGGACCTTCAGTGGCAGCAGGCGCAACGGAGGGGGGCTTAATCTCAGTTCAGTTCTATCCTATTCCATCAGCAAGTGTGCCTAAAGGGCCGGGTTCTGAGTCTCCCAAGTATGTTAATACGATTTTGCATACCAATCCTCTGTCAAATGTTGCATTGAGGTTTATTTTTGCGGTTTATGATAATCTTTCTACTAAATGAACTCCATCTGTGTTTTGTGTTTGCAGTATGGTAGAGCAAGTCGCTGGTTCGGACCCGCAGGTGAAGCTGAGAAGATTGGTGGGATGATCGTGTAATAATGCTTTTGTAAATGAGGGTTTTTTTTTTTGTTTCCCCCTCCCATGATGAGCTGAACAAAATGAGTTTTCCCAAGACACTCTTGAAGTTATAAAGCAAGCTGGTTTTTGCTTGGCACTTTTTTTGTACACGCAGCCTTGTGAAGCTGATTTCCATCTGTTAATTTATCCCCTTCATGTATATTAATCAAAGTTGGTGGTCAATTTAGTTGCCGCTGTTTGCAATTTTTACTTTGTTTTCTCATGCCAAAACAACAAGGCATAAAACAACAAGGCTCTAGTAGTAGGACACAGTTTTATAAAGTATTAGATCTTATCAAACTCATGTAAAAATAAGGATCGGAACTTGACGAGGATTTGATGGTCTAGAATTACAAAGTTAAGGTAAAGAAGAGGGAAGAGAACAGGGTTGGTAGAAGTTAAAATCTTTGTACTGCCGGAAATTTGGCTGCACTGGATGAGATTATCCTTCCTGGCATAGCATAACAAGCTAGCCAATAACCCTTTTTGTGTCTATATATATATATATATATTGCTTTTATTGATTAGGCAAATCCATGTGAACCTATGTTTGGTTTCATTTAATAATAATTGGGGGCAGAGATTAATATTGTGCATGTTCAAATTAGATAGATCCAAAGATATACTCTCATGAAATATGCAAAAGAAGCCAAAAGAAGACAAATGATGCTACAATGCCTCTACTACATTCCCTTCTGCACAATAACAAAATGGGGGTGCCCAACTGAATTATTAACGAGGAAAATTTCATTACTAGTGTTAGATGGAGCCTAGAGGAAGTCTTAGAGAGAGAGAGAGAGAGAGAGGGCTTATTAACAACTAGAATGCACATGTGAAGGGCTTGGCCTAGGACCATAGCACGTGACAAGTCTCCATTTTGTGGCATACGCAAAGAGATCATAATTGCCGATTGGAAAAAAAATTGTCAAACACTTGGATACATTTGCACATGAGTTTCCAGAGACTTCCCTGTCAATCTGGTTTCTAAGCTGTCCCCCAATTTAAAATATCTCTACATACATACTTGAAAAAAAAAAAAAAAAACATAATTTTAACACCCCCCCTCCCAAAAAAAAAAAAAAAACCAAAAAAAAAAAAACAGAAGAAGAAACAAGGAAATAAAACCAGTCACAATTGGCAAATTCTTGTCCATTAAAAAGCATGTGAACTAGAAAGAAAGAACCCCAGTTAACTCCAAACCACTCTTCCCAACTCAATTCTGACAACACAAACATGAAGATACACAGAAGCCTAATATATAATCAAACAAGTACATAGACATACATACATGAATACATACATACACGTGTGTGTGTGTGTGTGTGTGTGTGTGTATAAATAGAATCAACCTTTCAACAAAATACCAATAATGGCAGCAGCAACTTCAGAGAGGTCATTAAGAAGAGTGTTCTTGTCAGCAAGAGGAGAATCAGTCGACTTGGAGAAGTTCTTGTCACAAGCATTGGCCTGCTTGGCAGCATCAGAGATGCCATAATTGGCAAAGCCAAAGTGGCCACCAGTGAGGGCATCAATGGCCTGAGGAAGGCTGTACTTGACCACTGGGATGTAGAGCTCAGCACAGTAAGCCAAGGCCTTCTCCAAGTCTGGGTCTGGCTCTTCCTTCAGCAGACTCCTTATGAACTCTAGCGTCTCTGTTGCCTTTGACAGCACTTGATCCACCATTATGTGGGCCAGCCCTCTCAGATCAGCTGATGAGCTCTCTGGACTTGCTTCCAGTGTTGAGGTGCACAGCTCATAGTGGGGTGTTCTCTTGCATGTTCTCTCTATCAACTCTGTTCCTTGATCATCACCATCATCTTCATGATCACGTTCTTCCATGGGATGGACTTGGCTGCACTGGATCCTTTGGGCTGAAATTATCAAAAGGGCAACTTGGAAAACTAGTAAAGAGATTGAGATTGCGTACCTCATTTTTTTTCTCTCTTTTTTAATTATTTGCTATGGTGTTCTAGGTGTGATTTATAGGGAAATGAAAAGGGTTTTTTTTTTTTTTTTTTTTTTTTTTTTTTTTTTGTAATGGGGTCCCATCAGGAGGATCACATGTTTGTATTTGGTTAGGGTGTTGTCTTTAGGAGGCACTTTTTTGGGGGTGTTCTTGGTCTGGAAAATTGCTTACACTTTGGGATCTAACAAGTCATGTGAAGAATAAAGAAAGATATGGGTAAAGTGAGTGACTTTAATTGGTTCTTTGGCCTATAGGAAAGGACAACATAACATAGAGCAGAACAACAAAAAAGAGGAAGAAATAGGGGAAATTGTTTTTCTTCTTGCAAGTTCTTTTTGGGTTTTACAAGAGTTAAATGAGTTGATTCATCGTGTTCGCGAAATGAGATGTGTCGTTTAGACGAATGCGTTGAAGTTCCTAGCAATTTGTTTCTCGTCTTTGCCTACGCTATGGCCTTTGTCTTCTTGTTTGTTTTCTTCTATTTGTAAAACACTGGCTTGTGGATTGAAGGACAATCAATTTGGAGCTCAACTGTGTGTAGTGCATATTTTGTTCCCGTTTGAAACATTTGTACGTTGGAGTTAGAGTTTTATAGTATGCAATATGAAACTTGTTTTATTACTTAATAATTTTTCTATGTACCCAATAAATTTGTTATTGGCTTTAAATATTTTGAAACCTTGCTTCTTCTTCTTCTTCTTCTTTTAATGAAAAACCTTGCTTTTTTATTTCAGTTATTTTCATAAAAATTGATCCTATATACTAAAATTTCTCTTATTAATATTCTTTTATGATGAAGGCTGGCCAATTGGGAGGTGGTACATGGTTGGTATGCACCAAAGCCAAATGTTATTGGAAATGAAAAATTATCTGTTGGGTTTATTAAAATATTCTACAGGAATGCATTTCTCTTCGTTAATAATATGCCTAACTAATATGCAAGTACAGAAAACTTATGGTTTAAAATCCAAGAAAAAAAACATAAAAAACATTCAAAAAATGAATATTTCTTCTATTTCATGTGTCAGAGGAAAAGCTCTTTTAACAGAAATCAGATACATTAGAAGTATCATTGGCACTTAATTTCTTCGGAAAAATGAAAAAAGAAAAAAGAAAGAAAAAAAAAACCCCCTTGTAAAGAAGAAATCATAACGGAACATAAGTATACTTAACTTATTGACTAAAAAACTAAGAAACAATTAAGAAAAGAAAGAATAAAAAATAACCAATACAAATTCAAAAATCATGACAAACTCTAAAATCCCAAAATGCATAAAATCATGTGAAACATTTTTTTCTTGGGTGGATATTATCATGTGAAGAGTGGTTCAATCCAATTTGCATATCCACTCCCTAAAACTTCAAATGATCGGCGAGACAACCGGAGTGTCACCGGCTGACGGTTAGCTGAATTGCAGCCAGGCACAGGATGATCTGGCCTCTAGGTATGTTATGAAGAACATGTACTCCTCTCCGGAGCCTGCAGGTATTAGGTTTAGCACATCTTCAACCGAAAGCATAACCATTAGATTACCATCTAACGACCTTGTTTTGAATGAGAACAACACCCGTTTACCTCTAGTACTTATTTATCACTTCATGTGGTACCAATGCGTTCTTAGATAGATATAACCTCAAAATGCTCCGTTCCATGCACCAAAAATGTGCTCTTCACATACTCAACTACTCGAACCATAGGAATGCTGTAATATGAGTACTAGTATTATAGGGAATCGGAATTTCAAACTCGTCGGCGGAGGAGGAGTCCATGTTTTCGGTGTCCACCACAAGCACACTCCAACTGTTGCCTTCATCATCGACACCCTCAAAGACCAAAACACAATAGAATAACATGATTTTCCTTAGTTTCCCACTCTTCATTACCACTACGCCATGTGCTCATCAAGATGTTATTTTCACTACTGTTCTTGTCCCGGATGACGCCTTTGAAGATCTCCACGCAATATATTTATGTCCTTTGAATTAGCAACCACCCGAATTTCTCAGCTATGCCACATTTTTCATGATCGTGCTCTAAAATAAGTTGTCCATTAATTATATTTGTTCCTCGCTATGTTGTCATTTCTTTGGTAGAGGGATTGTAGAGGTAGTACCTTTTCATTATTTAATAATTAGGCTTGTACTGACAGCCAGTACTCTACGGATGGCCAGCCATGAGAACCCATGGAATATTATCGTTCGTGCATTCGTCGCCAGCTCTGGGGAAGATCACACCGCTTTGGCGCGGGTGGGGGGATAAATTCTATGAATTTTAGTCTTTTATTGACCATCTAATATGGTACCTAAAATGGCATGTATCGCACAATAGGATGATGGCAAAGTTCGAATCTTTATTCAATGGAGACCCTATAATAAAAACATAATAATAATAATAATATAATATTACTCGCATAAACACATGCAAGGTTTAGTGGAAAACAATTTCTATGCATCTATCGAAAGCTATATATTTATGTCCTTGCAGATATATTTGTAGTAGAAGTTACAGTAGGTGACGGTTGTTAGATCGTGAATTTATCACACATCGTAAAGTTATTGAGCTATTATGAAGTTTAAATGTGAATTGGACTCTTTCACCGCTTGTGTTAGCATTTGGAGATGAGTTCTATCTAAATCCATTTAACACATATCCTCTTCCCGAGGGTACAAATAAAGAGACATACGACTTGTAAGGAAGCTGTCAAAATGTAAAAAGATATGTGGATAAATGACATTTTTTAATCAAAATTAATACTAAAAAAGAAAGTAAAAACTCAGACACCCAATTTTATCATCAAAAAAAAAATAAATAAATAAATAAATCAAACCTGAATCACTCGATTTCAAACCACATTAAGTTACTAGCTTTAATGGTTTAATTTAGTTTGTAATTTCCCATACTATAAAATAACGGCCTGGCCTAATAACGTTATGCTTTAACCCTTAGTGAGAAGGAAGAGGCTAGGGTTTGTATGACTTTTAAGAAAAAAATTTCATACGGGCAGAAAACAAAACCAAACGGATAGGTAATTTGATATTATTTGATAGTTGATAGATAAAAAACAACGTGTGAGAAAGGAATATATACATACATACATGCATGCATGTGTTGAATTTAAAAGAAAAAAAAATATTTGTGGTCTGGCTAATTAGCCAATGTTGTCATTTGTAAAACACTAGCTTGTGGATTGAAGGAGAATCAAATTGGAGCTCAACTGGGTTTTGTTATGTCTTACACTGTCAATATCTGGTTGAAACTCTATTATGTGTAGATCATATTTTGTTCATTCATTTTTTTTTTATTTTTTATTTTTGGGTTCATTCATAATTTGTTCCTTTTTCTTAAGGAGATATTTGTTTACTTTTATAAAGATGCATAGCATGATTAAAGCTATTTCGGTAGGTACAATTCCCCAATAAGAAATATTTAATTACATTTACCGAAAAAAAAAATTGATTACAACTTTAACTTTAACTAGAACTCATGTGATTTGATGTATCATCTACAGTATTTAAAAAAAAAAATTAAAAACCATTTGTGATGGTCATTTTCCCATCTTCTTTATGTTTTTTTTTTTTTTTTTTTTTTTCTTCAGATAACTATTTCTAAATAACTATTAAAATGTTTCTATTCAAATGTTGTTAGGAATGTTAACATCCAAACGCCTATTTGAATGACAATTCAAATGTTTCTTTTCAAATTTTTTCATTCGAATGTTTTATTATAAAAGTTTTTATTCGAATGTTTTTCCCAAATAGATCCTTAAACCCAACTATTCTGAGAAGCACTCACAAATTCATCAATATCACTATAACTTCAGAGCACAAAACAAATGCTTACGCCATCTACAGTCTCACATCAAGAGTGAAATCCTATATGGAACTCTCCACTTCCTTTTATTTCCTACGCTTACTCCATTGCCTGCGCACGTTTATAAATCAAGATCAGATTTAAATCAAAATCATACAAAAATCAAGAAAAATCACATCAAATTAATAAAAACAAATAGAAAAGACAACGAGAGAGATAAAGAAAAGAAAGGCATACCTTCTTTACATCGTTAGAGAGAGTGAAAAAATGGGAATGCAAAACTGTGAAAATTACAAGTGTCTACTTATTTTCTAAGTGTGGTACTTCTCTCGACTTTCCTTTTTAAGCATTGCTTCCTTTCTGCCTATCTTCCCTTGCTTTTACTGCTCGTCATGGTAGATAGAGACGTTTTTCCTGTGGAGGAAAGAATGGGAAAAAAAAAATATATATATATATATATATATATCTATATGAGTACACGTATTTGCAAATACCACAACATATTAAAAAGATGAAACAAACTTACATACCTGGTCCTCAAAAAGGCTCGCGTACGTCAGTGAACTTTTTCAAGAAAGTATCCAATTTGAACGTTACAGTTCATGCACACAAAAGAAGGAAACTTGTCTCCGTCGTGATACGAAGGATCATCTTCGGTAAGCATGCAAAAACACCTGAATTAAAGCAAATCAAAAAGACCTGAATCAAGCCAAATCATAACAACACATATCAATCATACAATTAAACATTATGCATTAGAAAGAATTTAATAACTCACTTACATCACAAGAAATCTATAAAAGTCTTCGTTAAAGTAGTTATCAAACTTTCTTTCCAACTGGGTCAGACAAAGTAAAGAATCCTTAGACGCAATCTGGAACTCGCACTTTCTGCTTGTGAAGAACTGTACATTTAAAGAAGCAGGACAACAGTAAGCAACATATCATAAAATTGAGAGCACAAAAATCAACTTCATATGACATTGGATCTTAAAAATTATGAAAAGTATACATCAAAAATTAACAAAGAACACGACAAAGAGGCTGGGCAACCCGAATACTGCAAGTTTTATGAGTTTTTTTTCTTTTAATTTTTTGGTTGGTTAAGTAATGCATTCGAATGTTTAATCAGGTTTTGAAATTTTCCTTTGTTTCCTTCGATGATTGTAGTGCCTTAGTTAGGGT
Source organism: Ficus carica (assembly GCA_009761775.1). Classification (NCBI taxonomy): domain Eukaryota; kingdom Viridiplantae; phylum Streptophyta; class Magnoliopsida; order Rosales; family Moraceae; genus Ficus; species Ficus carica. The sequence continues at coordinate 16,871,177 of CM019746.1, forward strand.
TTGTCGGCTTGGTTGGCTTTTTATGTGGAGATTGATTTTTATTGGTTTGTCGACTTTTTTCATCTATTTATTGATTTTTAATCATGTTTAGGGGCATTCGTTAGTGTGTCTTATCTTAATCATTCCATCATTTGGTGATCTGACTTGGATGGTTGTGGTTGATTTGTGTTTTGTGTTTTGTGCTTTTACTGATTGTCGGATTTGTTTATTATTTATTAGTTTAATGAGATTTTCATTCCTAAAAAAATAAGGGTAAACCTGGAACAAATAATAAATGAAATTCAAATTTTGTTCAATATTGTTAATAAGTGAAAAAATGTTTATATTTTAAAAGAGATGAGTGAATATGGACGTCTTGTGTAAATATTTTTTGTGGTTGTCGTGTGTAAAATTGGGCCGTTTCATTTAGTTTCCCGATAGGTTACCATTGGTTACTTGACAGAATGCTTTCGTTTTCCTAGCAACTCATCATTGGTACTAGAGTATTCCAATAGGTTACCACCGGTAAGCCAGTAAGCTACTGTCGGTATTGGAAGCAAGTAAACAATATGAATAATTCTATTAAAAAAAATTCTACTTAATTTATATTTAGTGAAGCACTTTTTTTTCTTATAGGGGCAAAATGATACATGTGAAATCCAAAATTAAAACTTTAAATGGGATAAAATGAAAGTTTAATTGAAATATTCGGAAAACTTATAGGGCACATTTTCTCTTAATTAGAAAAATATATGGGGGGTAAATCGTGGATTTAGTCGAAATATTTATTGAATTTAGTGGTAAAAACTAAAAGTTGAAAAATTTTGCTTACCAGTATTGAGACCTTGAATGGCTTTAGGAACATCATTGTAGATAATTTTGTTATAATAGTCAGCACAAGAAGTCAATGCTTGTTTCTGCTCTTCACTTCCCTTGATAAGGTCATTTATGTGGTTTAGTGTCTCCTCAGCCTTGGCCTCAACTACACCAACCACTATGCGGGTCAAGCCTAGCCCATCCGCGTCTTTGCTCCGTGGATCCAGCCGGAGAATAGAGGTGCAAAGATCGTGATTCGGGGTTCGCATGCACATTTCCTCGATGAATTTGTTCTCATCCATTGGTAGGAAAATGAGAAAAAAGAAGCACAAGGGATGATGTTGTTATGGTCATGTTTAAGTTTTTCATCTTTGTAGGAGATAAAAAAGGGTTTTGAGACGTACTTGGAATTTTTTTTTTTTTTTTTTTTGATTATGTTGCTAGGGAGATTGGTGCTATTTATACTTGAGTTTAAAGATACCTTTCTCGGCTTTTTGGTTATTCTTATGGGTTTAGTATTGGATAGGATCGAAATTAATATTTAGGGTGCTCTTAATTAGAAGGTTAAAAGGGTTGGGATCTCATGTCTAAAAAGTCATTTTTGTAATATGTGCTTGGTGAATGCACAAACTAACCATTAAATTGCCTAATTAACTTAGGAAGCAATAAACATATCTAGAAAAGATGATTTAGGATTTTCAACCCCATAAAAGAAAAATCGTTTGGATTTCTTTGCATATGTGTACATTGAATTTAGTTAATATGGATATTATATTGAATTCGTTGTTATCTTTTGTCACCTTTCATTTATTTACCTTTCCTCCTAAGATGTTAAACTTTGTTTATCTCCTTTTTCATTTTTTTTTTTCAAATAGTGGCGCCCTCTCAACTACTATTTTTATGATAAATATTTTTTTAAATGTATTTTTATGATAAAATTATTTCTCTATATTACGGCTATTAAAATAATTTTCTCAAATATGTTTCTTTTTGAATAATTTTTTTACTAGTTTTCTAAAATATTATTATACCAAAAGTGATCCTCATTAATTCTCTCTCTCCCCCCCCCCCCCCCCCCCTCCCATTCCTCAGTAAAATAAATTTTTTTTGTTTGTATCTCTATTTAAACATTTTAATGAGGTCCTTTTAATTACTATTTTCTCATACGTAGCTCTTAATTAATCTTCTTTCGGATTTTCCTGCCAATTTTTTTCTCGAATATATTTATATCTATCAATATACACATAATATTCAACTAAAATGCATATTTTAATTGAAACTGGCGTTTTCATCCATCTTTTTTGTCCCCTTCTTATTGAAAGTGTAATCTCAAATTTTTGCATGTTTATTTTTAATATGGGGAAAGCACCTGAATAATATAAATTTAAATATCATTACACTAACATGACACATAACTTTAACACTAGATTAACATGACAAAAATTAAACTAAATTTAACTAAAATGTGTACCTTGCTGGTCAAGAATGGAGAATTTGTATCATGTTAATCAATAGATGAAAAAAAAGACAGTTATTTAGGAAATTTTTTATAATAATTATTTGTGTGGTCCTTTAAACAAAAATATTTTCGAGCATGGACATTTAGATACTTTTTTCTTAACTACTCAATTGAAAGAAGTAAATATTATTTTTTTTAATAAATAATTGAAGTAAATAATAGATTTTAAAAGTAGTTGAAATAAAAATTAGCAAATGTAGTTGATAAATAATTTATTTATTGGAAGTTGCTTGTTATAAATACGTTGTTCATGTAGTAAATTTATTATCTATTTAGTAAATTTTATAGTTACCGTAGATATTTCAAATTCTTAATATTTACTTCAATTATTTTCATAAATATGCTATTTACTACAAATTTTAAAACGACTATTGGACTGTGTAAAAAACGACATCGATCTGAACATTTCATGGAAAAACTACATCCGACAAGAAAACGACAAGGAGTCTAGAAAACGACAACGATTGCATTCACGGAAAAAGTTTAATGGAAGGTAACGTCATTGCTAAAAACGAACAACACGTAAGGAAGTTAAGGCAGGAAAAAACTTCTATATATAACAATATGAGACTCAATAATTTTACTGGGGATATGAAAAGTCGTTTTATTTTGTTCTACGCTCGGAGAAAGGACAACAGAGCAAAAGAACAAACAGGAAGAAACGGGAATTGTTTGAATTAATGGTGCGTTTATTTATCAGTAATCGGGTTAAATATAAATCAAAGAGTGAATAGGATTTGAAGTTTAAATAAATAAATTTAGTTGGTTTTAGGATTAGGAACCGAATCACTAAAAATCTCATTCATGCGTTTACTTAAACCCTAAACCCAAAATCGAATAGATTATTGTAAATTTTCATATATATCCCTTCATAGTTGTATTTCCAAAATTGAAATATGATTAATTTGCTAATTTATTACCTTACTGGTTAGTCAAAACAAAAATAATTATTATAATACTAAAAATGAAATAAGTAATTAGAATACTTATATAGTGTCGAGTAAATAAAACAATTGATATAAATTATTACCAAACAAGCTATCATATCATTTTCCATTTAATTTACGTCCTCCCTCTTTCTTTCTTTCCTATTTTTCATCTTACCAAATATAGCTGTAATTTCCAAAAGTGAGAATATAAGTTGGGATCTTAATCTTTTTATAGGAAGAATAGTGCATGACTTTTTAGTCAACACACGAAGACTCTAATTAAGGCCTCTATAATTTCTGTTCTTGATTTACTAGATTTAATATAAAGCTCCATTAAGAGGATTGAGAGATGTTACAAATTAAATATAGCATATTGTTTTGAACATAAATTTTTTTTTTTTTTTTTTTGTTTGTGTGTGTGGAAATTTTAAGGGTAATGCGTTGGAGTTTTTTATGCATTTTAATCTCTCCTATTAGATGCAAATGTAAATTAATTAGTTCACTTTTTATTGACTTCAACATTTCTTAACTAATTAGGCAAGTCCATATTAAGTTGAGAAATATCAAGCAGGTGGCACAAATATTTGAACTTTGTCGTTTGTGTGATATGATATAGTTTTTAAGTTGTTGTCGTTTTTTTTTTTTTTTTTTTCTTTTTTCTTTTTGGTTTTCAAAGCATTATCTTTTTCAATTGCTTAGTTTGGTAAGCCAATGAATATGCATAAACCATTTTGACCAAGCAAAAGTCACACTTAAAATTTATTTTATTTATGGTACTATTTCTAATTCAAGAAAAGCAAAATCAACTGGTGAGCAATATTCTTGCCATGGCTGCAGCCACGGCAGCCACATCGTGCACAAATTTATTCATCTTAGTCAGAGGAGAACTCCCTGAAAACCTCTTCTCACACGCATCAGCGTCGTTAGCAGCATCATTGGTGCCTTGTTCCGCAAACTTGTAGTTACCTGTAAGGATGGAATCAAGAATATATTTCAGTAGATTATATATATATATATATATATATTTTTTTTTTTTTTTTACTTAATTATACTTCAAATTTACTATATACTCTGTTTAATCAAGTTCTTAGAGTTTAAATCTTTAAAATGGTAGTTCAATAGCAAATTTTACACAGTTGCAGTTAGAAAATTTTAGGGAGGGTAAAATAGTCACACTAATATAGAATTTAGTGGTTAACCTAAAAAAAAAAAAAAAAAAAAAATTGAAAAATTTCACTTACCAGTGTTGAGAGCTTCAGTGGCTTCAGGAACATCAGCCGTTATAATTGCTTTATAATTGTCGGCACAAAAACTCAAGGGTTGTTTAGGACCTGTCTTGGCAAGGTCTTTGATGTGGCTCAATGTCTCCTTTGACTTGGCCTCAAGTACACCAACCATTATGAGAGCCAAGCCTCTCACATCTGCACCCGAGCTCCGCGGATCGTCTCGGAGAACCGAGACGCAAAAATCGGAAAACGGGGTCTGCTTGCACGTTTTTACGATGACGTCATTGGCATCCGTTGATAGGAAGACCCTGGATTGGGTTAATATTGGGAAGGAAATTGTGAAAAGAGCAAAAAGAAGCACAAGGGATGATGTTGCTGTGGTCATGACCAAGGTCTTCATCTTGGGAGATTAAATAAAAAACAAGAGAGTTTTGAGAAGTACTTGTAAATTTGTTTGTTTGGATGGTTATATTGGACGAGATTTTGGTGCTATTTATGCTTAAGTTTTGGGGTGCTTTAATAGGGAGGTTTTTTTTTTTAGGTCTTTAATAGAAAAGGATATCTCACGTCTAAAAGTTATACTTGTTCAACGTTCCAAGTGAATGCACAAATAATGTTGGTAATCTTGGTCTGATATGATGACACGATTTAGAAATAGAGTTTTTTTGATTTGTTATAAATGAGTCTGGATCATAAATGGATTCACACGATTATTAAATGAGTTAAATTTGGATTAAAATTTTCCAACACATTTAATAAATGAGATGGTATTTAAATTGATGCCTTCTTACACGCTTCATAAACGGATTGGCACTAACATGTTCGGACGACACGAATTGTGACTTTATTAAAACTGTTATATTTTCTAATAAACTTAAGAAGAAGAAACAATAAGGAATAAAAAAGACGACTTATAATAGGATTCTCAACTCCTGTAAAAGGAAAGACCGTTCACTATACTAGAAAGAAGGGACATCAGTCATCAAATGCAACGAGACCACAAAGCCCATATAAATAAGCACATTGGAATGCTAAACAAGGAAACCATATGCATTCCTTTTTAGATTTTTCCCAAAAAGCAATTAAATGCAACACGGAAATCAATGTACTCACGGAAATCAATGTACTCTTCCAAATGCGTTTTTATTCTTTTGCTATATTTTCAACTGACCTCATTTCCCTTTAATTAGGTTATATTTTTATAATAAATTTAATGGGATCCATTTTATTTAAGGATTTTTTTCCTGTCAACAATTGTTTTTTAAATCATAATTTTAGAAAAAGTCATTTTATGAGTTCACTGGTATCCCTTCTCCTAAAGATATTGTAATCAATTTATCCCGTGAAGAAAACATATATGTACTACTTTGTGTGTATTAAAAAAGATGTATAAAAAATTATTAATTCTGCATATGTTTTTATTTTGTTGTGATTTCGATAAATTTAACGGTCATAAAAGTTCATTATCAGTACGACATATTAATGTAAAATGCCCTAAAGTGTTTATTTTTCTTCTCTTTTTTGGTGGTCATCCAATTTTCATGTATTTGTTGTTGTTTTTTTTTTTTTTTTTTTTTTTTTCGTAAGGAAATTCTTTCTAGTTCTAGTACAAAGAGTTTCACCACAGCAACTAGCTGCAGTAGGTTATGGATCTCATTAGGTTGGCAGTCAATCTTTTTTTAAGTCTTTGAATATAATTATTTAGGATGCTTCTCTTAATTGTGCTTCAAAACCATGTACAATCTTTAATTCCTTTTTTTTTTTTTTTTCTTTTTTGCTCAAGCAGTGTTTAATTCATTTGATTTATGGGAGTTTCACATAGGAACTTTTCATTTTCCATTGTCAATAAGAATTATTGTTTTAACTGTTTATTAAAATTTTAAACAATATATGATCTATGACCGAGGTTAATTATGTGTTATGTGCTGTAAATTCTTAACATAGACTTTAATAAATCAAACCATTAAATATTTTAAACAAATAATTAAAAAAATTATCAGTAGTGTAAAATAAGATGTCTCACCATTAAAAAAAAATCGTAATATAATAATTAAAAAAAAAAAAAAACCTTCACATGATATTGGTTGTCATGACACAGCAACAGAACATGTACTGGATGATGTATATATGTAGAGGAATTGCAAAGTACATATGTATGCGCATCAGGTTTTGTCCACTTTACCAAGTGGCCTTTGTCCCGTATGGAAAAGATAACTGTCTATGGCTCTCACAAGTATTTATTCTTGGATTGAGCATTTTTTTCTTAACTAGCTTTTTAGACGTGAGTTTTACACACACACATTTGTCTCTTTTAACATCACATCAGTGTTCAACTTTACATGCCATATTGAGTGTTGTGTCTCGATTTATTTATACAATATGCTACGCATGAGAAAAGATAGAAGTTTTTATCTTACATTGTTAAATTATTGAGCTATTAATATCACGGTGCTTAAATATGAATTGTACACTCTAATAATAAAAAAAAATTTAAAAATATATATATATATAAAAAAAAAAAAAAGAAGAGTTTAGAAAAGGTGGGTATGCCATAGAAAGCGAGAGAGAGAGTTTAGAAAGCCATGGGAATTGCCTTTAACGCCAATGTCGTTGACACAAATAGATACTTGTGTCCAAGCCCAACAACAACAATTTCATGAAGTTTCTAACAATACTAATTTCTATGTGTACGAGTTCTTTTAAGATAACACCTCTTATTCTATATTATTGATAAAATTAATTTTTTTAATTGTTGTATTAAATTGTACTCTTGTTAAAAAATTCACAACATGAAACACAAAACTGCTCCTAGAATCAAACGGTTAAAAAATTAATAAAATGATTAAAATAATAGTTCATATCAATAAGAAACATAAATGATCTTATTGTAAAAATTCTCATAATATATTTCACGAGGATTTCTCATTAAAAAAGAGGTCCTTTTACAATAAGTAATTCCTACCTATAAACTTTTGGTCCTTGTACAATAAGTAATTCCTACCTGTAAACTTTTATAACTGCAAAATTTAGTTAAAGTCCTATCATAGCTATAAAAAAAAAATTGTGTAGAATAAAACAATTTTTGATAGGGATGTAATACTTAAAAATAGAGCCACATCGATACACTAAAATTTTCAGCATCTATCGCAAAAATCTAAAAAAAAAAAAAAAAAAAGGTGACAGTCATTTAAGCTCCTTTTAATTTGATGTTGGTATCAAACATTTAGGCAAATTTTGTCCCATAAACCACTCAAATGATGTGAGAGTGGCCACAGTGGAGGGAAAAGTTGTTTTAATCTTTCTTTCTTTATTGCATTATTGAAGAAAATAGATAATGGAATTATGGTAACTTACAAAACTGGTGGGCTCTATAACTTTAAATGCACGATTAGGCCGTGACATAAGGGACAACGTGATGAAACATGTGTATACATATATATATATATATTTATATATTTATATATATATACACACATACAATAATGAATGGCATCTAATTAACAACCCACCGACAAAACTTAAAAGAGGAATTAATAAATTCCAACACAAGCAAATTTCAGGCACTTAGTAGGGAAATTTATATGATAGGTCCTCCCATTTTGTACTATTTATAGGAATTGAAGTCTTAATCGGAGTAAATTTTTTATGATTTAATATATGATTAGAGCAATTATGTATTATAAAGTCTAAATTTTTAAGATCAACACTCGTATATCAGACCGTTAAAAATTAATATAATGGTTTAAAAAATAGTTTTTGTTGATAGATTATAAAAGGTCATACCATAAAGGACTCATTTAGTAGATGCGTTGGATGTTCATTATACGAGCATGGAAAAAAGAAAATTAATATATTAGAATATTCTTTCACTTCCTTATCATGGGTTTTGCTTATGATTCGAGGTAATATAAGACGAAAAGAAGTTAAAAAAAAAAAAAACTATGAAAGCTAAATAAAATACATGTTTCAAACTTAATTCGATAAAATGATATTAAATTTTTTTTCGTACGTAATAAAAATAGTATAATAAGTTTATAAAATCTTCTCAAAATATATTTTTCGAATATCCATATTCTCTGGCCTTAATTTGGAAGCCTTTATGTAATTGGATCAAACCAAGCCTCTTCTTCTTAAAGTCGTCCAAACCAAGCTAAAAATGATTTCAAAAGCTTCGTTTAACATTTAAATTTAATTTTAATTAAACTGTATTTTTTTATATCAGTTTTTGTCTTTTTTTAAAAAATTAACAAAAATTACAACTAGTACTTGAAAATTCAATTAATTTCAATTTAAAATTTTTTATCTCCAACTGACGAACCAAACGTAAGCTAAAAAAGGCATATTCTTATTAAAAATAAAAATAAATAAATATCTAAAAAAGGCAAGAAGAATAAAGCGGAGACTTTTATTGCTATGAGGCCCAGCTAATGATGCAAAAGGAAATGCAATTAGACTAGAAAACCAAACAATTTGAAAAATTAAAATTAAAATTAAAAGCAATCAAATAAAGACACTTGCAAAATTAGGAAAGCTATTCTCGGGTTAATTTAAGTCAATCCCAATAATAATTTTTTAGGGGAAGGACAGGTACTTTGGGGTTTAACTTGTTCCCAAGAATATTGATTTAATACACTAATTCTTGCTGATAAGTTATTATTATTATTATTATTATTTTTGTAAAAAAAAAAAAAAAAAAAAAGGTAAAAGCTTTCTACATATGCATTCTTGAAAATTGAAGCACAGATGGAAATGAAAATGTGAAATTTTGAGGTCTCAAAGATGGAGCTAAAAATGTGAAGCTAATTAATAACATCATGTGCTTCACAGCTGCAAAATATATATATATATATATATAAGAAAAAAGAGCTGAAAGATGAATCCTTGTGATGCAATTCAGATTCAGAACATGACCAAGTTAAGCCTTTCTTGCAACTAATAACCCAAAGACTTGAACAAAACCATATCAATCTAATTCAGCAAAAGGGCAACAAAAAAAGATTAACTCTAAATTCCAAGATGAAAGATGAACCATTTGATTTCGTCAATTTTGTTTGTTGGTCAACTCGCCAAAACAAGCCTCACCTATGTCAAATTTCCCAACAAATTAACATAAAAAGGGGAAAATATTTACACCAACTCTATGTATATAAATATATATATATGTTATACATAAATATATACACCTATACATACGAAGATGCAAGAAAAGAAAAATTAAAATTAGAGAGAATTCAGAGAGTACAGCCACAAAAAACAAAGAAGAAGCAAAGCATGGTGGCCAAAGCCAAGGACTCGACCATGGAAATAAAAGTCCACAACACATCATCAACTATGGAGAAGTCAAACCACCTGAAACTCTCCGAACTCCAACCGCTTATCAAGTACGAGAAGTCCAACTCCGGCCACCGGAAATCGATCTCCATCCACCGAAAAGCTGACGTGTACCATCTTGTCGGACACATGATACGTCTGTCTGTCTATCTAGACATCTATCTTTGTTTGTTGTGGTGATCTCATGTATTTCTTCTTCTTCTTCTTCTAATCTTTTTGTTCTTGAAGAAGTTTTTTTTTTTTTTTTTTTCCCTTCTGTTGATGGATGATCTGCTCTTTTAAGGCTGCTGTGTTCTATAGTTTGGTGGCACAATAGAGTTTGAATTTGGAAGAATTATTTTATGTGGATAATTTCAATTTGGTGGTCTTATTACACCATGTTGTCAAGAACACGTGTTCTCACTAGTTTTTTGACTTGTACAACGATTTTAATAGGTGCTGATCCCTTGTGATGGCTTGCTCAATGCTTTTGATGCATCCATATATAGAAACTTTTTCAACATGTATATTAAATTAATATGATTTATCTTATTTGTACTCATTAAAAATTAATTATTAATTAATTTTTATTTAAGTCCTCTAAAAAATTTATATTTTAGTGTACGTCCTTACTAAAATAATAAATAAGCTATGCCATTGGATATAAAATATTATTTTAACAGTATTTAATTCGTTAAAATTACTCTTATTGTTCCATATATATACACACACGGTTGTTCTTCGGTAGGGTATTAGAAATTGATTTTATTAATAATTTTTTCTTTCACACGGATCATTGAAAGATAACTATACCATGTAAAAAGAAATTTTAAAAATTTTTAAAGAGAGAAAGAAGAGAGAGAGAGGCTCTGGGAGAATTTGAGGTTTTTGAGATTTTAAGCTAGTGGTCTAGTCTTTCGCTGGGCTACTGGCCTCTGTCGCTCGCAAGTGAGTTTGCCGTGGTCTCTAGCACCGTGCTCTTGCGGTCGGAGGAGTGGGTCAAGGCTGCTTCAGAGTCGAGCGTGGAGAGTTGGTTGCCATTCGTCATCCTTAGATCTGGGTGCGTCCGTCGCGAGGGTTAATGGATACCACGAGAGCTGGGCTGTGGGGTGGTGGTGAGGGGATTGGGTAGGTGTGTGGGGCTACGTTGCTGGTCATGGGTGGCATGTGTCCCTCACGCGCAATCGGTTTTTCCTTCTTGTTGCTAGCCTTCTTTCTGTGATGGTCCGATCGCGCCGATGGCTGCTCCGGCGTTGATGGGTGTGGCTTTGCTGGAGGTTGTAGTGGTTCCCCTTTTTTCTTTTGTCTGTTTTCTATGTTTGTTGTAATAAGGGCGGAGGTTTCCCCTCTAGTCCCTTGTGTAGATTTTTGTGTTGATCTGAGTTTTGTTGATCAGGTTTTAGCCGTTGTTTGGCTGAGTGTTGTTTGGTGAGTGGATCTTGTGTTCTCGTCACCCATTGTAGGAGTTTTTCTCTGAGTTTAGGATAGAGGATCGCTTCGGCTTTCCCCAAGTAGGCTGATTACCTGCATGTTGTCTCGTTGGTTTGTGGACTTTAGGTCCATTTGGTGGTTCTTTAACCGTTCGGTGGCTTGCCGGTTAGCTTATTTTGGATTATGTTTTGTGGGCTTGTTCCTTTGCTAGTGTATGTCTCTTATCTTTTAGTGACTTGATGATATTCTTATTTAGTGAAAAAAAGAAAAAAAAAAGATTACTATACCATGTCAGATCTATGTATATTGTTTGACTTCATGATATTCTTTAATATGATTGAACATTCAAACACGCACAACACTAGCAGTAGATTTCTTACCTATATCTTGAGAAACAGAGGCTAAGAGTAACATTATTGTTTATGTAATTTGGAGCGTTGAAGTTGCGGTGGAGGTTTAGTAAATGATGATACGTCAGTTTTTTAGCATATATAAATAAACAAATAAATATATGTATATTTATTGAAAAGAGCTTATATATATATATATATATATATCAAAAGTTGAATTTTAGGTGTACCTCACGTAATTATTTAGCTCGTAATGGGAGATATATATATATATATATATATAGATTTTTTTTTTTGGTAGTAAGATAATAAAAAAAAACTATTAGTCTTGCGTAATTTGGATCGTGAATCTTTATTCTAACAGAAACTATAGTGAGCAATATATAAAAACTAGTTGAAATGAATCGCATACATATTAAAACTGTCAAAGACTTAATATAAAAACATAAATATTAAAAAGTGATATAATATTTATTGATATATATGTTAGACTATAAAAAGAAAATAAATACATATTTAAAAATATATTTTTTATAGACAAATTTGATTAAGAAAGTAATATATTAAAAATATATTTTTATGGAAATAAAAAATAAGAGAGTAACAAAAGACAAATTTAGAACAAGTTAAAGGGAAAAAAAGAAGAAGAAAGAACAGAAAAAAGTAACAAATCAATTAAAAAAAAAAAAGAAAGATATCATCACAAAAAGATAAAATAATTTAATTAAATTTTTAAATAATATTTTTAGAACACTTAACTTTTTTAATATAGTTATAGATTAAATACAGAAAATATAATTCACTATTTTATTTTTTTATTTTTTTTACTAGAATCTTGAAAAATCTAAAAATGGTAAAAATGAGTTGTCGTCGTGTAGGCAACTACTTCCTCGCCAAGTATTTGAACAACTACTTCTTAGACAAGTCCCAAAAACCCACAACCTTGACCACGTCGTTTTCAATTTTCAACCCCTCCAAGTAATCTCTTTGAATGGACAGGGAAGAAAGGCACAAAAGGCACGTTTCTCTTTGATATATAACTTACAAGTACATACATATAAGAATGAGTTCACATTTATGTAATGTTTGGAACAGTAACTCTAACAAAAAAAACCTCAAGTTATTTTTAAAATTTAACAAAATTTTTAATTATTTTTCAAAAAATCCAATAACTCCAAGTTAAAAAACTTAATTCTAATATATACATCAAATGCATATTTATTGTTTTTTTTTAATGATCTTTTTTTAATGATCGTCTCCCACTATTATATTAATGACTCATCAATTTATTTAAATATTTTTAATATTAAAAATGTTTATGTAATAAAAATTTTAAATTAGATGAAAAAGTACGAGACTATTGAGAACAACTAATGAGATAGATAATTAAAGACAGGCAAGGTTGACTCTACATATTACAAATGTGCATATCTATCTATATATATATACATTAATACGTATATAAAAGACACGGTCATGGGTTAGAGGCCTGATTGTATAGAAACAGTGACAAAAACACAAAGCACGTGTCTATATTTTCATTTATTAGAAAATCAGTATTTATTCCTAAAATATTTATAATATCTGTGGTTTATTATAGATAGTTTAAATTTATGACTACGTCCTCCTTCGTAGTGTCCGGTGTCCACATTGATTTGTTTTCCTAAGTCGTCCGTTACTATAATTATGTAAAAATGCTTTTTACTTCTTTCTTCCAAAACTATCCCTCTCAATATTTTTGGGCCTAAAAGAAATTCTGTTTTGGCCCAAAATTTAAAGATTTGGGCCTGTTGGGCCCTTTGGGATATTGTCAGACACCGGCCCAATTGGAATTCTGAAGAAGAGAACCCTAACCCTATAGGCGCACGTGACAAGCAGCTGACTAGAAGAAGCAGGAATAAGCGCCGCAATGAGTCTACTGACGCAAAAATACAAATTCTCTAACCATGACCGTCGGATTTATTGCCACGTCATCTATCCGCATGAAGGCTTGTTTCAACGGTTGAGATCGCTCGTTGCAGAGCTACTGGTAAGAACAGAACGGAGAAGCTCCTCTGATCATTATTCCAATTTTCTGGAGAATTCTTGCTCTGCGAATTCAAAATTCGAAATTCGATTTTCATCTGTAGAGAAAAATCCTCGCTAGGGTTTGTGGAAGATGAAGGTTATGGAGGAAGTGGTGGATGAGAACGAAATCAAGCGCTTGCGCGAGGAGGAGGAGGAGGTGGTGGACGAAGAGGACGGTGATGCGACGGAGGATAGCGAAGAGGAAGAGGACGCCGATGACGACGACGAGGACGACGACGACGAAGACGAAGACGAAGACGACGACGACGATGATCAGGAGGGAGACGGCGATGAAGACGACGACGACGATGTGCAGGAGGTCGTACAGTCCTCCGGTGGTCCCCGGTTCACTCGGTAGATGACGACGACGACGAGGACGAAGACGATGAGGATGACGAGGATGACGGAGAAGGGGGCGGCGGCGGCGGCGGCGGCGACGACGACGACGACGACGACGATGATGCGGAGGGAGACGACGACGACGAAGAAGAAGTCGAAGAGGAGGTATTAGTTTACGAAATCTCTTTTAATTTTTAGTTATGAACAAAATTTGTAGATTTCTTCGCTTGGTTGAGTAAAATCTTTGAATTTTTTTCGGTTTAGGACTATTTTTCGTGATATTTTTTTTTCAGATCTGGTGTTTATTAGTATTCATCCTCTCGCTATTTATCAAAATATATTTGTTAAGTTCTACAATTATCCAGATTTGTTGAATTTTTCTGCATATTTATGGAATTCCTTGTATAATCTGAGATCTCTTTTTTTTTTTGAAGTTCTGGAGAATTCTTTGCTGCTTATGGTTGTCGTTATCTTCATAATTTTGTTGATAAATAATTCTTCAGAACGTTGATAATACTTTGGAGTTCATAGCTATACGAATTAAATACAGATTATGACTGGTTATACATATAAATATAGATATTATATGTATATGTATGTACACACACACACATATATACAGGGTCCTCTTTTTTTTTTTGGAAGAAGTTTGATGGATACATGTACCAGGCTTTCACAGATCTTAGATCTTACCTGCTAGTTTTTCAATATAGTTTCGGAAGCCTCTTAGGTTACCTTTTTGACCATGGTGGTGTTGGGGTATTTTTTATTTCCAGTCAATAGATGACTCCAAATTATTATGTTACTTGTCTTTTTTATTTTTTTTTTATTTTTTTAAAATAAAATAAAATTTTCTCTGAACAAATTATTTTTCTTTCTTTCCAAGATATTGAAAATAAGTTAATACCTCAGTATTTTTTTTTTTCAATTTTTTAAAGTAAAATTTTTGGCCTTGGGTGAACTAATTTACGTGAAAATCTAGATTATTCCTTTGCTGGTTTTGTCATTGGTGGAGAGGAGTTAAGCTAAAGCTTGTACTTCTCTCATTTGTTGTTTTGATTGATTTGAAGTCTTTGGTATTATTGTTAGCATCTTTTCTTTTCTTTTTTTACCCCTATTTTCTCTTGGTAGAGACATTTTGAGCATCTTTGAATATTCACAATGCCTATTTTATTTTTTATTTTTATAACTTTTCTTCGTTCAGCCAATATTCTCTTACCAGTAGATTTTCTTGTTTGTTTAAGCTAGCCACTGTGACATCCCACAGAAATCCTTAATGTTATAAAGAGAAGCCATAAAATTTAGAAGCCCACAACATTTGGGTATGATTATATTATAATAATCTATTCAATCTTCTTTGATGAATATGATTTCTAGCTGGCTCTGTCTTTCAGTGTGCTCTAGTTTAGTTGGTAGTTAAAAAAACAGTACGAACTTTTGTTAGTGAATTTATCATATGTGGTATGTCTTTCTGGATGAAATTTGAAAAATCCGTGTAAGGTAAAGCTGTTGTGTGACGTCAAATTGTTCATTAAACATCGTAGGAGGACATGGGCACCGAGTACCTTGTCCGGCCAGTGGCTCATGCAGAGGATGAGGAAGATGCCAGCGACTTTGAGCCAGAAGAGAATGGAGAAGATGAAGATGTCGATGAGGAGGATGAAGACGATGACGAGGGCGATGGTAGTGGGAAGGTGGAGGCTCCGCCGAAGAGAAAGAGGTCGGACAAGGATGATACCGACGGCGACGACGATGATGGTGGAGAGGATGATGAGAGACCATCCAAGCGATAGGGCATGGCCCCTTCTTGGTATGAGGTCTGACCATTGACAAATAGGTCATTCTCTCTCTCTCTCTCTCTCTCTCTATCTATCTATCTATATCTCTCTTTTATGTCTTTCTTAAAGTTAAAACTCATCTCCTCTTTTGTAGAACGAAGGATAGGATGCTGCTTAAAAATATGTTCTTTGTTTTTGTTTTTTTGTTTTTTTCTATTCATGTATTGTCATGTTGCAATATAACTAGGATTATTACAAGTTCTATCTGCTAATGCTTAATAGTAGTAGTAGTAGTAGTAAATCTGGGATTTGTGGATGGGGTAACTGGGGTTGGGGAAGCCATTTGAAAGAGGTGAGTGGTCTTAGGATTTTCTGCAAGTTATTTAAAGAGAAAAAAAAAGAAGAAGAAGAAGAAGGTCTAGATAACTCTGTAGTCTGTTGGATATTATGTTAATGGCAAGTTTCTCTAGTTAGATTCCCCGTTATGCTTTTTTTTTTTTTTTTTTTTTTTTTATTGGTTGGAAACTTTGAATGGTTGGTGGTTGGTGAACTTGATGCTTTATGTACAATAATGTTGATCGGTCATTTTACAATCATTCTTGTTTTCCATATTTTAATTATTATTGTTATTATTATTATTGGCAGTAACTTCATGTCCATGTCCATCTGATAAATAAAGTATGATGAACTGCTTGGATTAATCTACTATCATTTTTCACTACCAATTTAATTAAGTTTTGTAAATTGAAGTATTATTGAAGCCTATTTCTTGAAATTGAACGGAGCTTGGAACTAATTTTTGTCAAAGCATATCTTATATCTTTTCTACGGCGTATTGCGGGGTTGTCCGTTATTGACTTGGCACCAGTTTTTAACGAATATAAGTTACAATAATGAAAGTGAAATTGATATAAAATAAGTGCCCGTGATACGAAAAACCGAGTAAATCAAGGCAAGAGTGACAGATCGACCACATAAAAAAAAAATTTAATAAAAGAAAAATAAAAAGGTAAAAGGCCAATAAATATATGCAAGAAAAGTGGTGTAGTTTTCTTTCTTTGTGCAAAGAGTTTGACATGTGTTGCCTTTGATGCGAAAGTACAGTGAGATCGGCCGTTATTTATTTTTAAAAAAAATTTGAAACACACAATAAATATAAATAAAGGGCCAATAAATAAAGAGAGAGGTGGGGCTGGTTCTTTTCCAATTTCAAAGAGCTTCAATTTTATTGCCTTGTTATGGGTGATGTGTCCCTTTCGTTCATTGATGCACATGGACCTGACCCCCGCTTAGGTCATTGACCAATTTGCCACTTTCTTTCTGCTTTTGAGATTCAATTTGCCAGAACCTTAAGGCCTTAAAACATAGGGGTTTTCTAGTCATTTACCAATGCTCGATAAGGTCCTTTTATTTGTTGTCGTTTTCTTCTTCTTTATATATTATTAGGCATTTATTTGTAAATTTAATCTGCTAACGCAATTTATAATTCTCTCTCTCTTTTTTTTTTTTTTTGGCCATGAAACTAAATTTTATCTGGGAAAGCAGATTGGAGTCTGGCAGGCACTTAACTTTTGGAATTTTGGGGGCCTGAATCGATCGGATCATCGAGCCTCTGCCACGTGTTCAGCGGGAGAATTTTGATCGGGATGATGATTACGATTGCGGAGATCAGAAAACAAAATTATTGCCTAGATGTTTGCTCCACGTCATCATTTTTTTCTTCATCCGCGATGATAGGCTTGTTTATCATGGGTGGCCATTGTCCCATTTCTGATTCGTCAATCTTAGCCCATTAGTGGCCCTTTAAGCTGTGTTCATGTAGATTCTTCAATTTGAAAGAAGGAAAAAGAAGAGAATATCATTTTGAAGTAAAATAAGAAGTTTTGAAAATTTCGTAATAAATATCAGTAAATAAGAAAATTTACTTGATAAATATTAATTTACTTAGTAAATTTATCGTTTACATATATTTAAACATTTTAAAATCTTGTTATTTATTTATTTATTTTTTTCAAAGTTTTGTAGAGGAATTAGAGATATAACATAGTCTAATTATTCATTTTTATCATAGTTAAAAAGTTCAGAATATTTTATAAAAAAAATAGTTTAAATATCTTATTAATCATGTGGCATCAAATGACGGATGTCAATCAGTGGATGATGATGTCGATTGATGCTAGTTCAGTTGATAAAAGATGAGATGGATTAAAAGGAAGATTCGGTTTAAATCTTGAAAACAACTAATAATAAATAAATAAATAAAATAAATTGCCAAAAAAAAAAATGGTGGATAGCTACTCATTTGTTTTAATTCATCAAATTCGTGGATAAACTCTTCTATCTCATACTTTTACTTGCATAACTTGGAGCTTGCAATAGAAAGAGCATTGTTATTCATCTTGTGATGTTTTGTCACATGTCTCTTAGTTAAAAATGATAATTTTTAGTAAGTTATTAAAAAATTCAACACATGTATCTCGTGAAGTTTTGAGATTTTATTCAATTCTATTAGATTATTGATTCTTTTTAATTTATTATGATCCTAATATAATTTGACGCATAAAAAATGATGTATTACTAGTAAATTGTTTGTTCAATACTCTATTAATTCTTTAAAAAATAATTATTTAATGGGAAGAGTACAAAACAAATAAATAAATAATTCAAACTCTGTGATATGACAATTTTAATATATTAATTTATTATATAGGTAGTAATTGCAAAGTTAACATAAAAAAGAGTGGGATAGAAATTTCAATATATAAATGTTGTAGGGTCCTTTCTAATTGTTGTTTATTGTATTTAATTTATAAGACCTAAGTGATACTGACTAATAAAAGAAAATGGTGATTTTGGCACACTACATCTTCTTCAAAGTTCAAACATTTGCCGACACAAAGGTTTGGTTAAAGATATAACTCCACTGCATTTGACCCAAATCCAATGTTCCAAGTCACAGAGATTGATTTTTTATTTTTTAGCTGAGAATCACAGATGGTTCATTTCATTGGCAAATGGACATATGGATTTTCAGTTACTTGTCCATTTAGAAGCTTGACAAATAAAATAAAATAAAATAAAATAAAAAAAGGAGAAAAAGGGAGAAAAAAAGAGAAGAGGGTGCATATCTAATTACACTGTTGTTTAACGAGCTAATCGAGGTCTTACTTTGGATTTTTTTTTTTAATATTAATTTTTCAATAGAAGTCCAAGTTTTTAAAGTGACATATACGCGTTTTAGACTATATATGAAAGTTGGCTAAGTTTGCAATAAATATATCCTCACATAATGCTTCTTATGGCTTATGCAACATCACTTGGTAGCAAAAAAGACAACACACTAATATCTAAAATAATTTGAAATCTTAAATCAGTCAAAAATATTTTACTCAGATTCCAATTTCTAAATCTCTTTATTCATGTTTTTCTAATAATATTAGATATTATGTAAAAATGAGCATGAAATGGACATAAATAAATAAATATATGAATCCAATCTTTATATTTCATAGCTCTATCTCGAGTAAATGCATGGTAATAAAAATTAGTTTTAATTTACGACTAAGTTGGAAGTTTACCAAAATGAATGTGAGCGAGATATGAGGTTAAGAAGTTAACATGTCAATATCTACCGTCCACCGATCCTATAAAAATTTATTTATAACACATTATAATTTATGATCTAAAAGCATGTAACGTCCATGAGTAAAAATAATATAAACAAAAATATAATTTTAAAAACATTGCAATAATTAGAGGAAATGGTGCTTTCATCCATAATAATATTAACAAATATAATTTTAAAAAGTGATGCAATTAGAAAACATGATTAACCCAACAACTTAGAAAAAAGAAAGAAGACTTCCAAAGCAATTGAATTGCCAAAAAAAAAAAAAAAAAACTCAGCTCGGTTGTTTTTAATTATTAAATAGGTAATTAAAGCAGAAAAGAAGAGGAAGGTAATAGTTTTTTTTTTTTTTTTTTTTAAATGTTATAATAGAAACAGATGTAAAATTAGGATAAGTTATATTAATAACATTAAAGAAAAGTAGTTTTATAAAAAAAAATTAAAAATTAAAATATAAATCTATATAGTATTGGCATAGTTCGTTTTTTAATTTACTAAAAAATGCAAATGAAGCAACAAAAATACACGTAATTTGCCATAAGGCAAAACACTATAATGATAAGAATTCCCAACTTCTATATGAAGATAGAGGTATAATTATTTTATTATTCAAAAATAGTTTTTTGGTAAATTATTCAAAAAAAAAAAAGTTGAATAATAAGAGGAAACAGAGGCTTCATAAAAAAAGAATAAACTAAACAATAAAATAAATAAAAAATTAAAAGGATTTTCTCAGCCGACCGCTCTTATATCAAAAGCATTAAGCCAAACAGTTGTCGGTCATTTACTCTGCGTCTCTCTCTCTCTATCTCTCTCTCTATTATATCTTTCTGTATCTAAATTCTACTCGTTTTGCTTTTTTCCCACACTTTCTTTCGTTTGATGTATACACTTACACACCGATAATTTTCGGCAAGCATCCGCCATTAAAGCACTTCTCCAGATCTGTGAAATGCTCGTCTGATCTTTGCGTCTCTGGTGGTCTCTCAGCAGCAGTAGCGGAAGCAGAAGCAGGATCTTCTCTCCAAAAATGGCGATTTTTGGTCCAGTAACTCCCGGCCAGGTGCTCATTTTTTGAACCTTCGATTTTCGTCTCAGATCTTGCTCGCTTTTTCGAGTTTTCAGTGAATTTTTGTTCTGCATTTCGGTTCGTCAAATGGAGATCATGATGACGATGACGATGATCATGATTCAGTAACTAAGTGGAGTCGTGTTCGCCATTGCAGGTTTCGTTTTTGCTTGGGATCATACCTGTAATCGTAGCTTGGATTTACGCAGAGTTCTTGGAGTATAAGAAGAAGAATTCGGTCCCTAATAAAGTGTGAGTTCGAATTTCTCTTAAGCTCTGTAGCTCCAGCTACGGAGTATTTCACTAAATCTTATTACAAAAATTTGGAATCGAGCTTTTAAACTCAGTTAATTTCTGGTTTATTGACGATAAGTATTTAGTTTCATGCACAAAAAGGAAGAAAAAAAGTTAATTTTCAAGCGAAAAATGAAGAAACAATGCTTAATTTCAGGCGGAAAATGAAGAAAGTTCTTTAATTTCAAGCAAAAGAGGAAGAAAAAGGTTCCGTTTTTGTTGTACTTATTGAACTTGCTTTTTGACACAGTAGGCATTCTGATGTCAATTTGACTGAATTGACAAAAGAGCCGGTTAAAGATGAAGAAAAAGATTCTCTGTTGGAGGCAGGAGGGAATCCGACAGCCGCCTCTCCGAAAGCTCGAAATCCACCTACTTCATCTCCATTGCTCAGGTGTGTGAAGGGAGACAGATTTTGAAAGTCATTGGGTTGTATTTTTGTTACAAAATTTATAATATTCTATATTAAAATTGCTTAGGTTTCTTTTCATGGATGAGGCTTTCTTGCTGGAAAACCGACTGACCCTTCGAGCCATGTAAGTAAAGTAATTGACTAATCATATTGGGAATTGTTCTTTATTTGGTAATTAGATAAATTGTTGATCTTTGTCTCTCTGTCTGGTTTGCAGATCTGAATTTGGTTTCCTTTTAGCATACTACTACTTGTGCGATCGTACCGATTTCTTCAACTCATCACAAAAGGTGGTGATAAGAACTTAAGTAGTTATTCATTTAGCGTTCGTTTGTTATTTTTGGCGTTTCGGTAAATTTGTTTTGAAAAATGCATTATCTTGAATGAGCTATTGACAATTCCAAAAATGAGAACGTCTTGATAGGTGCCCCAAATGTTTAGTGTTAATTGGGTTAACGTTGTTTTTTTTTTTTTTAAGACCGAAATCATCTTGTTGATTTTGTAGTTGATGTGCCTTTTCAATGTTTTGAAGCCGATGGACTCCCATTTCATGCGTGTCTTTATGTTGAAAAAGTATTTCATTTTGATATTGGCATGTTTATAACTTGCACATTTAGTTTACTCTGCATGAAATATGAGAAAAATGGAGACCAGAGGTTTTAGCGGCCATGCTTGAAGCTTCCACCTTTATATGGAAGTTTCTAAGTTGTGGATAATTTGCATTAAACCTCGTGGATACGTTTTCCTTAGCAAATTTCACCTTGAAATTTGCATTGAGTTGCTGAGTGTGTGACTGCATGCTTGTGATTGTTTATTCTTAATTTTGATTCCTTTATTTGTCTTAATATATTGGCTGACTATGTGTTTCTTGGTTATGGTCGATTTTTGCAGAGTTACAATCGGGATCTATTCCTTTTTCTTTACTTCCTTCTCATCATAGTTTCAGCGATGACTTCTTTCACGATACATGATGACAAGTCATCATTTACGGGGAAGTCCATACTTTATTTGAATAGGCATCAAACTGAGGAGTGGAGAGGGTGGATGCAGGTTGGTTTCTCTTTTCAACGTTGTAAGATATGCATGAAATATCCATCTTTTCAGGCTTATTTAAAGTGCACATGCAATTTTGAGATAAACAAATTAGGTGTCAGAACATAAATTTTTTCCTTTGAAACATGCTGAGCATTTCTTATTAATTGTTTTGTCTACAGGTATTATTTTTGATGTACCATTACTTTGCTGCAAAAGAAATTTACAATGCAATTCGAGTATTCATCGCTGCATATGTTTGGATGACTGGATTTGGAAACTTTTCATATTACTATGTCCGCAAGGATTTCAGTTTGGCAAGGTTTGCACAGGTATGCAGTCCGTCTCTTTGCAATCAAGATTGCTAAAGCTAGTACACTTCAAATTAATCTTAGCCACTCTTGTTGAGCAGATGATGTGGCGGCTTAATTTCCTGGTTTTCTTTTGCTGCGTAGTCCTAGACAACAGTTACATGCTCTACTACATTTGCCCCATGCACACTCTGTTCACCCTTATGGTTTACGGGGCTCTTGGTATTCTGAACAAGTATAATGAGAACAGTTCAGTCATAGCGCTGAAAATCATCTCTTGCTTCTTGGTGGTTATCTTATTATGGGAAATACCTGGAGTGTTTGAGTTGGTCTGGAGCCCATTCACTTTCCTTCTTGGTTAGTAGCTTCCAGAACAGTTTTATTTATGTTAAAACGTTGCATCTTACTGACCAGAGACTCCTCAACTTGCAGGCTATGCAGACCCAGCTGCAATGACACAGGTTCACCCCTTGCGTGAGTGGCATTTTCGGTCGGGCCTTGATCGTTATATATGGATAATTGGAATGATATATGCTTACTTTCATCCAACTGTAAGTTGACTCAACCAAATGCATTTTATTAGAGCCAAAAAAACTATTGCATTTTATTTTTCAAAATTTTCTCTTTAATTATACTTGAGTGGTGGGTCTGGTGGAGACACATCCGTTCTGGTTTAGTTATTTGGAATCAACACTTAGCTAATTGGCACAAGTCGTTGTAGGTTGAAAGGTGGATGGAGAAACTGGAAGAAGCGGAGGTGAAGCGAAGAATATCAATCAAAGCGGCTGTTACACTGATATCATTAACGGTATTTCTTGATTGTTGATTAAACAACTCTTGTTCTTATGCTTTCCTTTTTACTGGAGTAGTTCTAATGTTTTCAGTTCTGATAATGCTTGATCTTTGAATTTGTAGGCGGGGTATCTGTGGTTCGAGTATATATACAAGCTGGACAAACTTACTTACAATAAATATCATCCGTATACATCATGGATTCCAATTACGTATGTGTGTATTTCCTTATTGTTTTAACAATGTTTTAAGCCTCTGCTATTATTTACTAATTGCGTCATCTGTGTTGCTCAGGGTGTACATATGTTTGCGAAATGTGACTCAACAGTTCCGCAGCTATTCTTTGACCCTTTTTGCGTGAGTTCCTTATAATGCAATACTTTCGTTTTTGTTTATTTATTTTGTTTTAGTTTTTCTCCTATATGTATGGGATCCATAGCGTCATTTGTAGCAGAATTATAAGTGAAATTCAGTTCATAGCTACTGACTCTCTCTCTCTCAACTTACTAGATGGCTCGGCAAGATAACACTAGAGACGTACATATCGCAAATACATATCTGGTTAAGGTATGCTAAATTCATCTCTGATTTGTATTGCCACTATTTTAAAATTTCATAAAAACAAAAAATTGTTGCTTCATATTGCTAAACATAGCTCGCTTGTAGATATTAGTTTAGTTATAGCTGATAATTCTACCATTTCATACTTCCATTAAAAAATGAGGTAAAAAGAAAGAAGCTTTCTTAAATTGTAACCTCAATTGAAGGAGAAACTAACTGCCTCTCTGGAACTTTATAAACGTTGTTGTCTACAATATTAACACCAAATTTTCCTTCATCGTATTACGATGTTACAACAACTTGCAGGTCAGGTGTTCCTGATGGTCAGCCGAAATTGTTGCTTTCCTTGATACCACAGTACCCATTGCTGAACTTCATGCTCACTACTGCCGTATACGTAGCCGTAAGTGAAAAAATTCTTTACTTTCAAATGGGAATAGGCAGGAGCAAGCAGAGAATGTCTTTAAACCTTTGGTGTTAATTCAACTCCAATCGTTGGTTGCTTGCAGATTTCTTACAGGATTTTTAACCTGACGAATACATTGAAAATGGCGTTTGTGCCGAGTAAAGATGACAAGCGGCTTGTCTTCAACTTGGTTATGGCCGTGGCAATATCATGCGTCTTATACTCCTTGTCATTTGTATTCCTATATGTGCCCGCCATGCTGGTAAACACTTCTTCTTTTAACATCCTTTGACATCCTTTCTTTGTCATCCACCACAAAAAAAAATTTTTTTTTTGGTCGAAATTTCTTTGACATCCTTTCTTTGTCATCCACCACAAAAAAAAATTTTTTTTTTTTGGTCGAAATTTCCTTGGCCACCAAAAAAAAAAAAAAAAAAAAAAGAAAAAGTTTCAAGACCAATAAACGCGTCATCTGAATTTTGGTACTTTTGTTTCTATCCACACATAAATACAATTATATAGTTTGTTCACATCTCTCTTTCTCTCGAAATTTACAGGTTTGAGAACTGAAAATAGCCAAGAGTTTGGTGCTTCAAAAACCAGTGTGTGTGAATTCACCACCAACTTATCACTGGCTCAAAGAGTAGCTCCTTTTTTAATTTTAATTTTTAATGAGTTGTATAGGGAAGGGGTCGGTAGCAAGTTTTGACCTCCAATGGTTTTTCGTCATCATTATTTCATATATTCGACAAGCATAGTAAAGTCACAAAAAAAGTGCAATTCACCCATTAAATGCTGCGAGCTCGACATATACATTTACATATGTGTAATATATATACATACATCTACACACAAGATGCTGAAATAGCACTTACTACTAGGACCAAGGAGACATATGTCGTGATGAAATCTAAGGGGGCTTAATAAAGAAAGGAAAAGATGAATAAGGAGGAAAAACAGACATTTGATTCAAGTGCAGATTTGTGCATTATGGAAGGAAAACACTCGTCTTCTTTCATTGTCTTCGCGTTGGTGATAATATATGTAGATAAATGGAAATGCCAAAACATGATTAGGACATTGGAGCTAAGAAATGCAGATATGAGAGTTTTATATCCTGCTATCTACCTAAATCTAGCTATTAACAAGATTTGAGCTCGTTCAATTTCTCTTATTCATCAACGGAAAGGTTAGTAAACTGAGTGAAAGAAAAACAGCTTCATAAAGAACAACCTAAACCAGAATTTTCCCCCACACAAACACAACTAACAGGACTGAACAAGTTATCTCCATCCATACAATTATTAAGGGAAAATTTCGACATGAACAGTCATAACCCACAATGCCTTACCTAAACCAATCTCCATACTCAAAGATAAGTGCATTCCGCAGCTTTGTCAACAAAGGAATTGCTTCTGTTCTTGTTACGTCAATTAATGAGCAGATAATAAGATTCCTCCATTTCATTGGTAAACATGTGATAATCACTCAGAAGATATGCACAATGTCATAAACAAATCTATTTAATGTCCAAGAACGAGCATAAAATAATTATTATAATATGTTAGTTATCGATGGTGATGACATGATGATAAGCAAATGATAATCTCTCAAAATATATGTATAATGTCATAAGCAAATCTATGTCAAGGAAAGAACATAAAATAATTATTGTAATATATTAATCATCGATGGTGATGGTATGGTGATAAGAATGTCCTAACTTAGTTTTCACCGTAACCCGCATAATGCTACTTATTCAGTTGGCTCATTTGATGATAACTGAGACGGCGCTGAGGAGTGAGGACATATCTTCTTTTCTTCTTATTAGGAAATAAAAAAATGAAAAAAAATGTAAGAATCTATCTATTTTCTAATTCTTCACAAATTCCTTTAAACCAGACTTTGGAACAACACAGTGGAAGCTTGAAAGATATTAAACATATCACAAACGACACTCATTGAGTAGAAAGACTATTATATCCCTCAAAAATCCCCAAAACCACAATCCTCTCCTCTCGTCTTCTTCTTTCGAAAACTGGACTTTCAGTTTCAGTTCAGAGAGAGTCCTGTGTTCTTCAAAGTTCAACGGTTAAAAAAAATGTACTTGAAAGAAGGACGTTCCTTGGTGCTTAAGGTACCCAAATCCCCAAAACCACCACCTTTCTTCGTCCTCAACACCGCCAAGACCTTCGCCCCTCTCCTCAAAGAATCCGACGTCCTTAACAGGCTCAACCACGAGCCGGACCTTGCCCTAGCCATGGACTTCTTCAAGTCCGTCGCCAATTCCGGAGCTTTCAACCATACTCCCTCTACCTACTCCTCCATGATCCACCGGCTCGCCGGCGAAGGCCATATCCATGGAGTCCAGTACCTTCTCCACAACATGAAGCTCTGTGGATTTCGTTGCTCCGAGGATTTGTTCGTCTCTGTTCTTAATTCCTACAGGTAAGAACTCCAATTAAAAATAATAATGATTAAAAATAATTCCTACAGGTAAGAACTCCAATTAAAAATAATAATGATTTCTCTTGAAGTATTCCTAAATTATTGATTTTTTTGTCCTTTGTCTACAGACGAGTTGGGTGGGCAGAAGAGGCTTTGAAGATGTTTTACAGAATTGGCGAGTTTGGGTGTAAACCGACGGTGAGGATTTACAATCATGTTTTGGATGCTTTGCTTAGTGAGAACAAGTTTAACATGATCAATCCGGTTTATACTAACATGAAGAGAGATGGGTTGGTCCCGAATTTGTTTACTTACAATGTTCTTCTTAAAGCATTGTGTAAGAATGATAGGGTGGATAAGGCCCGCATGCTGCTTGTGGAAATGTCTGATAGAGGGTGCTCTCCGGACGCTGTGAGCTACACGACGATAGTTTCGTCGTTGTGCAAGCGAGGAAGAGTCGACGAGGCAAGAGCGCTCACTGTTGGGTTCGAGCCTGTTTTGCCGGTTTATAATGCTTTGGTTAATGGGATGTGCAAGGAGTGCAGAGTTCAGGAGGCTTTTGGGTTGCTGGATGAAATGGCGGACAAAGGGATTGACCCGAATGTTGTCACTTACTCGACGGTTATTAGTTCTCTTGCAGATATCGGATGTGTCAACTTGTCTCTTGCGGTTTTGGCTAAAATGTTAGTTAAAGGTTGTGACCCTAATGTTCATACTTTTACTTCCTTGATAAAGGGCCTGTTTTTGGAAGAAAGAGTGCATGAAGCTCTTGACTTGTGGGACTTGGTGATTAGCGAGGGATTC
Source organism: Ficus carica (assembly GCA_009761775.1). Taxonomy (NCBI): domain Eukaryota; kingdom Viridiplantae; phylum Streptophyta; class Magnoliopsida; order Rosales; family Moraceae; genus Ficus; species Ficus carica. The sequence continues at coordinate 16,898,678 of CM019746.1, forward strand.
GAGCCTAATGTTGTTGCGTATAGTACTCTAATACATGGTCTATGCTCCACTAGGAATATGGATAAAGCTGTATCGGTTGCCCATGACATGCAGAGAAACGGGTGTTCACCAAATGTTGCCATATACAGCACTCTTATCAACGGCTTTGCAAAAGCTGGCGACCTTTTTGGCGCATCGGAAATGTGGAACAACATGATGAGCTGCGGTTGCCATCCTAATGTTGTGGTATATACATGCATGGTAGATGTACTTTGTAGGAATTCTATGTTCAAAAGGGCTTATTTCCTAATAGAGAATATGAATGCTGAAGGTTGTCCTCCAAACACCGTCACTTTCAACACCCTCATCAAGGGGTTATGTGGGAGTGGAAATATCGAGTGGGCGCTAAAAGCGCTTGATGAGATGAGGAGATATAGCTGCTTGCCCAATATCACTACTTACAACGAGTTATTGGATGGTCTCTTCAAGATGAACAGATTTAAAGAAGCTTTTGGACTCATTAGGGAGATAAAAGAAAGCGAAATGGCGTTAAATTTAGTGACTTATAATACTATCCTTAATGGGTGTTGTCATGCTGGTTTTCCTGAGAAGGCTCTGCAGCTAGTTGGCAAAATGCTTGTAGAAGGAGAAAAACCCGATGCCATTACAAAAAACACAGTTATTTATGCCTACTGTAAGCAGGGAAGGGTTAGGACTGCAATTCAACTATTTGAAAGAATCGGCATGTTGGATAAGTGGCATCCGGATGTGATGACTTACACTAGTCTCATTTGGGGAATCTGCAATTCAGTAAGTCTAGAGGAGGCCATTGTTTATCTTCAGAAGATGGTAAGTGAAGAGGTCTCACCCAACATTGCCACATGGAATGTGTTGGTCCGGTGTTTCTTCAACACACTAGGTCATTTGGGGCCGATACATATTCTGGATGATATTCTCGGTAAATGATAAAGCTTCTGAATTTGGACCCTCTTGAAGAAAATCAAGTTATTGACCTGATGCTCAATTTGACAGATGAGGCAAATTTGCCACGGGGCGTCGGATTTGCTTCTGCTTTCAAAGGGAGGGAAGCCTAACACCCGCTTTCACCTGCAATACAGATACACGGTATGCAAGGAGGTCGATGGTTCTGTTCTCTGGCCCGTGATTACTAGTTGGTCAGTTTCAAGGTATTTGGTCTCATATGTTCGTTGTATGAATCGAGTAGGTGCTAAAACATTTCATAGCTGCAACCTTCGACGGTTTGGAGCAATTCATCTGCCAATTTCTGAAGTGCATGTTAGTTGCAAAATGATGACATAATAAGGACCTTGAGAACCGGATTTCTGCCCAATGTAGATAATGTTTACTTTGATTAAAAATTGGTGGTCAGAGCTAGTTTCAGTTGTTTTGTTTGTTCCCACTTCATTACTTCTGAACTCCCATCTGGTAAAAGTTGAGCTTGAGTTTGGTGTCTACAGATACTATGCGTTTATGATCGGGTGGAATTGTTGCTTTCCTTGATACCACAGTACCCATTGTTGAACTCGTTGCTCACGACTGCCGTACACATAACCGTAAGTGAAAAAAGTCTCTACTTTCAAATGGGATTCGGTAGGAGCAAGTAAAAAATGTCTCTGAACCTTTGGTGTTGATTCTGCTCCAAATATTTGGTTGCTTGCAGATTTCTTACAGGATTTTAACCTGACAAATACATTGAAAATGGCGTTCGTGCCGAGTAAAGATGACAAGCGGCTTGTCTCCAACTTGGTTATGGCCGTGGCAAATGGCAATATCATTTTTCTTGTACTCCTTGAGAACTGAATTATGTGGAGTTTGGTGAAGAAGGCCTCTCGCTTCAAAAACCAGTTTCCTTGAGCACAGAAATTTTTCCACTGATCTAGACAAACTTGCCTCTACACAAGAGACTCCAACTGAACTGAGATGGATCCACCACCAACTTATCACTGGATCCGTCAGAGAAGCTTATTTATTTATTTATTATTTATTTATTTAAATAATAATAATAATAATAACCACCGTTATAAAAGTTAAATTATAGTGATAAGGCGGGTAACGAGTTGTGACCTCCGATGGTTTTTGACATTTTTGTCATCTTTATTTCGTGATATATTCTAGAAGCATAGTAATGTGTGTGTGTGTGTATCGCTCTCTCTCTCACTATACATACATGTATATATAACATAAACGCGCCAAGATGCTGAAAGATATATTACATGAATAGCATGTCTACTAATTCATCATGAATTCAAATCAAAATGAGAGAGTCCGAAAGTTTAAAAAGGTTTTAAAAAAAAAAACCATAGAGGGGGGTTTGAATTCCCCCCTCTCAAGTTCCAAAAAAATAAAATAATAATAAGTAGCCGAAACAGACATTTGATTCAAGTTCATAATTGTAGATTAAATTGGATTCCTATATTTATAATATTTTATGAAATAAACACATGAGCGAGAGAATAGGAAAACACTAATATGTAGATGAATATAATCTAAATTATGAGTTGGAGATTAGAAACGCAAATAGAATTGAGGTTTATAGGCATTTCTGTTGGAGAAATGAAATCAAAGGCAATATTCTTTATGCTATCGACCCCAATCGAGCAATTAACAATAATCTAAGCTGATCTTTATTCATCAATGGAAATGTTAGAAAGCAGAATGAAAGAAAAGCAGCAATATAAAGAGCAACCTAAAACCAAAATTTTCCACCACACAATTAACAGGACTAAACTTGTTCTCCTCCATCCATACAAATTTTCTAAGGGGAAAATTCCACATAAATAATAAAACCCTTGATGGCTTACTTAAGCTATCTCTGAACTCGAGGTTAATGTAAAGTGCACCACCCGACAGCTGTTTCGACAAAGAAATTGCTTCTAATCTTGATACCGCAACTAATGAGCAGACGATAGACTCCTCCAATTCACCGGAAAGTAGATAACTATCCCTCAGAATATATGCACGATGTCATAAGCAAATCTATTTTTACGTCAAGGAAAGAACCTGAAACAACTATTCAAATAAACTATTTATTTATACTAATCTTCACAAATTTTTAATACCTATAACACACACTTTCGATAAGGAACATCATGATCATGGCATTAAAGTGAACATGACGAAGCAAGATATCTATGTCTATCATATGTGTATAGATTAACAGCAAAATTGAAACCACTTATTTAGGATACGTCCAGAACAGCACGAATGACTGCAGAACAAGGGGAAAAAAGTGAATGTTAATGAAGGAAATTGATATTGTATATGATAAAAGGGATGAATAAGAATCGTTAAGATAACCAAGAATTTACCATAAGCCCGCCGAAAAAACCATCGAACGCTATCTGGTTCCAAGAATCGAAGAATGTATGTATAGAAAATCCAGTCTTGGCCACAAGACCAACTGACGTCAAGGCCATAACAAGAACATAAAAGATGAATCCTTTGAGGCTTGTGAATCCCAAAATTCCAGCAACTACCCCAGCAATGATAGACATGAAAGTTCGGCTGCAAAAACAAAGAGAAACGCACATTCCTTAAGTCAATCGAGCTTCCAAATAGTATGGGTGCACTCCTTTCCCCAGCAATATTCATTGGCCAGCTGAATAGTTTGTCCCATTTACATTATTGAAAAAGTTCAGCTATCTGCCATTGCATTATATGTGGTGTCTGAGTTTCTTCTGCTTCTCTCAAGAAGAAAAGTAAGAAGCATATGATTTAACTTCAATGGGAATAAATGTTAAATACTTTCACGATATAAGTTTCCAAATCATCCAGTTCATTAGAATTTTATCTACATTCCTTCATCCTACAAGTACATAGTTAAGTGAAACAGTTTCATGGCTCATAAGATTGCAAAAACAAACCTGTAATATATAACCTTCAGGTTACTTTGCAGATTCTCAGCGTTGAAGGTTGGTAAGTCATTTGTGGATTCAGTTGATTTCTTCTCGGAATCGTTATGTCCGGCCATCCTTTCTGCCTATATTAGCTGCAAGGAATTACATATTAAGGACATGTTTACTATAATGGTAATCGGGTGTACTGAGAGAGGAAAGGAAATGACATAAAAAAGAGGACCACTGATTCTCTTCCTAGAATTTATTCACTTTACCTATTAAGAAGTGAAATTTGATACCCATTCTAGTATTACTAATTTTTAAGAACAGCGATACAAAAGGAAAACAACTTAGGATTGACTTTTCCTTATTTCTTATGCATGCCTGACCAAGTTAGCATTTGTGACTTTGTAAGTAAATACATGAATAGGTGGAAAGGGAAACACTTCTTCCTTTCACTTTCCCCTTTTTCATACAAGTAACACGCCCTAGCGTTTATTACGACGACACTTTACATCTAGCGAGCAAAAATACTAAAAAGTTCCGCGGAGCATATAATACAAAACATATGATGCCCGACAGTGTCCGACCGGCTAAATTAAGCACGCATTTCCCAAGGTATTCTATTCACAACTTCAATGGCTTTCATTTTGAAGTAATCTAACCTTTTTTTTTTTTTTTTTAAGTTTTATTTTATTTTATTTTTTAAAATTTTAATTCTTTCCCTGTATGTAGAATTAGGAAGATAGCGTTTTCCCATGGAAAAATAATATAGAACCCTAGTCCGAAACCACGGGGTTAAATTTGACCTAAGCAATCTCAAGATAACCAATCAAAATGCAAAACTTTTCAAACAATAAAAAGGAGTTTAGCCTAATCTCTGATTTATTCATTCAATCAATTCAAAACTGTCAATAATTAAGCATCCAACAATCACCAAACCACCAAATCAGATTCTAAAGTCCACAAATAAATAAATTGTGTAAAGGCAAAGAAAATACGAATCATATTGTATAAATTGTAAACAAATTTCAATACGATAGACCTCATAAAAGAACGAACCAGTATTCCATCAGTTTTCGGATCGAACAAGAAAATCATCGAAGAAAAACTCGATATGCCCATTAACAAGTACTGAGAATTTCGGGATTTTAAGGATTTTAGGCATTTTTTTAACTGTGTGCGAAATCAAACTGACAAAAGAGATTTAATCACACTTAGAATTGAAATCAGAACTGAAATCTAAGAAGGGAGATTTCAGATTAAGGCCATTCAAGAGAGGAAAAGGAAACCCTACCTCAAAAATTTCAGCTTTTGCTCCAAAAAAAGTTTCGCTGAAGCAAACTGGGGCTTCTCTTCTACTCAGTGGAAACTGGAAAGCTCGGCGGTGAAGCCAAGGTCAGATACGTGCTTCCGTCAGGAGAGAGAGAGAGAGAGAGAGAGAGAGAGAAGAAAGGGCAAATAAGAATATAACTAGAGGTAAACCACTAAAATAAAAAGGACAAATTATATTTTTTTTCTTTTAAATTTTAAGGATTGCCATAAATTGCTTTTAAATTTTAGGACTCGTTTGGTTTGCGAGTTCAAACTTTAAATTTTCATCTTAGTTTTTATCTTTTTCTGAAATTTTTTTTTATATTTTCTGAAAAAGTTTTTTGTCTTTTCTGAAAAGTCAATAAAAATTACTATTGAAACTTAAAATTTCCAACTCAAACCCATTCATCAAACGGACCCTTAATTTATAATATTATTTTCTCTTAAATTTTAGAAAAATTTACAAATTTTCTTTCTTAATTAATTTTATAATAAAAAAATACACATAATACTCGTTTAAAGTATAAGTTATCGATATTAAATATGAAACACTTATAATTAAGTTTTAAAAAATAAATATTTAGGGTTGACTGTCTTTTTTTTCCCTTCATATTTCTCTCTTATAGTTAACTTTATTATTTCACATTTAATAAGAATAACTCGTGCCAAGAGTGCTGTCAATGTATGTTATTTCATAATTTTATACTTAATGCCCAAATTGATGCTTCCAATGAGTGTTAGATGTATTTTTTCGTCAAAAATTTAAGTGAGGGGGAAAATTCACAAATTTATTTAAAGTTTAAGGAGAAAGAATGTTATAAATTTAAAATTTAGAAATATTTTGTGATAAGATTTAAAATTCATGAGGAAAAAATGTAATTTATCCAAATAAAATATAACAAAAAGAGCTCATAGAAAAAGGGAAAAATATATGAGACAGAGGGCAGGAAATTTTCTTTCTTTCTTTCTTCCTTTTTTATTTTTATTTTTTCCCTTTGGGTAGAATTTATATATGGACAATTTTATGGTTTCCTAACTTTTATTAAAATTAGAAATAGGTCATTTAGCAAATAATAATAATAATAATAATTAAAAAAAAAAGAAATAGGTCATTAACTTGTATTTTCGTAAAAAAAAAAAAACATATATATATATATATCTTCATTTGAGTTGAAAATTTTAGTTTTGAATTCAAAAACCTAAAATAAATGTGATATAGATTATAAAAAATAAAAAAAAAATCTAAATTTAGATTTGAATTTGAAATGTGAATTCAAGATAGTGTGCCACAATAATAGTTGTTAGAGAAAAAAGTGATAATTAAGGTGTTATAATAAAATAGGTACGGGGCTATTTTGGAAGTGCCTAATAGAAAAGATTATTTTAAGGTAATTTGTACTAGTCATATACTTTTCCAATATATGTTTAGATTGAAACTGAAAGAGAATGTCTCTAAAAAAAATAAAAAATAAAAAAAATAAAAAAAAAACTGAAAGGGAATGGGAGGAAGAGGGTGACGAAGATCTTTTTCTTTTTCTTTTTAAGAATCTCATATTTCTTCATATATAAATATATATATATATATATATATATGTTTGTATTTGAAGGTGGCTTCACCAAAAATATTTGCATCATTCGTTGACAAGGCAAGGTTCTCTTCCCAATGATATGATTAATGATAGAGTAATTGGCTTACAAAGGTTTTGAATTTTATTAAAGATAACGGTTTGATCTCTGTTTTTTTTTTTCTTTTTTACCAAGATGATTCTAAATTCTTAATTTTTGACCATTATGGTCTTTTCCGTCCAAATCCGTTAACTTATGGGGGTATTTTAGTAATATACATTAATAAATTTAACAAAATTTTTTAAAAAAATAATAAAAAATATCATCTCATCTCTCTCTCTCTTGCTTCTTTTCTCAAAACCCAGTTCAGGGGGAAGGGGGGTGGGCAATCTGCGATGGAGAGAGGGGGCGTGAGTTTAGCAACAATGGGGGCAGGGGGCGAACCAAATTGGAAGGAGAGAGGGGCGGGAGGGGCCCAAAAACCCATGTCACGAATTTTTGGAGGGGGGGGGGGTGAATGGAGGCGGGATGGGAGGACCCAATCGCAGGGTGGGGGCGAACAGCGGTGGGAAGGGGTGAACCCAGATCGGGGGGGGGGGGGGGGGGGGGGGGGGGGGGTGGGGAACGACAGCGGGTGAGGGGGGGACCTAGTTGTGGGGTGGGGGGGAAACAATGGCGGGAGGGGGGCGGTGAAATAGAGAGAGGGAGTAAGGGGCAACCCAGTTGGGGTTGGGGGGGGAGGGGGCAAAGAGAGAGAGGGGGGGAGGGTGGGCGAAAACAGAGAGAGAGGGGAGGATATTTTAATCATTTTAGTATAAATATTAATAATTTCAGTAAGATTTGTTAGAAATTTAACGGATGTGGACGGAAATGATCAAACCGTTACATATTTAGAGAGTTTAGAGTCAGCAGGGCAAAAAAAACACGATCTCTACATGGTATGTGCAGCGCTGATTTTATGTTCAGTAATATGGTAGACAACTAGACCAGGCAGATTCTGGAATGTTGTCACATTTATTATCTTCCGCGTATATTGTTGTTCCCCTTGGCTGGTTGCAGTACACTGCAAACCTTAATGGTAACAGGAACTTCGTCTTTCCCACATTTTTTGCTCACGTTGTCATGATGGCTCCATCGCATCCTACCAACAAGCTTGCTATGCAGGTAATCGTATAAATATCCTTGTTAATCGTATATAGATTTTTCTTTCTTTGGTTTGTTCTATTTGGTTCACAAGTGTGTCCCGTTTCATTTGTGTTGTGGTTGCAGGAATCCTGTCTTCTCCCTGTTGCGGCTTCCTCGACGATGGATGGTAGTCTCATGAATGTGCAAGTGTATATTCGATTGAAAGGTGGCGGCTTCTATCTTTTTCTTCTACGTTCTTCGATATCTCAAAGACAATTCATTCATGTCTTTCGCCTTTTTTTTTCCCCCCCTTAAATGCTTGCTGACTGACCAGAGTTTCATTTTCCTGTTCAGGATTTACATAGAAGTAAATTTGGTCCGGATTCATTACCCGAGGTTTGGTAGGAAACTACTTGTGCTAATAATATTCAGGTTGTCCAACTTAATGTTTATTTATTTATTTTTTATATATAGAAAGAAAAGTTTGCTATTGTAATACTTCTTCTTCTTCGCCTTTCTTGACTTTTTTGTACGGACTTTAGGACATGAAGGAAGGTCTTGAGCTTCTCAACACTGCCATTGATGATGTTGGATTCAACGGCAGGGTTACTACTTCTCTTTACGTATTTGTTGATAATTATAACAACAACAACTACAGAAGAGATTAAAAGGTGTACAAAAATTGCTTTGCATATCCTTGTTTAGGTTCTCAGAGATTAGGAGTTGTTTGTCTAAGACAATAAGTAAAGCAACAATCAGAGGAAACAATTAACAACTTTGATATAGGAACTGGAAAGTCTCATTCACAAACGACATACGTAAAGAACATTAAAGTTCAAGAAAAAATTAAACATAAGTACAAAGTAATAATAGTATCAGATTTGGATTGGTTTCAGTGAAGACAATGACGAATGTTCGCTTGCTGATCTTTCTGTCGGTTTGTCCATGGTTGGAAATTGTCTTGATTAATTGTTTATTCATCTTTTAATCTTCTTCCTCTTCCTAGCACGGTTATACATATGCCGGCGAAAAATTCCAAGGCAAGTGAGACTCACTTGAGAGAGATTGACGGGGAACTACAAAGGAATAACTTGGTAATTCAAAATATTCGTTTATGTATTAGGATTTATTCAAGTTATTTGAATTTATAACTATGTATGCTATAAGGATTATTTAGGATTTATTGAAGTTCTTCGATTATGTGCTGATGTTTTAGTCTTTATAATTACGTTTTGTGCATAATTGAAGACAAAAATTCTTCTTCTCTTCTCTCTCTTTATTCATCTTGAACTAGAGTTTTGAACCAGACAAATATTGTGTACATTTTGAAACTCTCCGAGAACTCATTTTAGGCTCGAAAGTAGTTGTTTTATTTACCATCTAAGCAAGAGCTTACGGACACAACCCTCCAAACACATAATAGTAAACATGAGATAAACAACACCAGAATTCGTATAAAGCTTTTAGACAAAATGAAGAAGAGTTCTAGCTATACGACCCTCAGCTCCATTTGGATAGAAACCCCCCGCCACATTTTAATTCCCGCTCGCATATACTATTCGAAGTATCTCCTCCGGAGTCCTTGCAAATGCAAGTGAGTGTTCATCTCCAGCGAGCACGTTGCCCGCGACTCTTCCCTCAGCGCCTTGAACAGGCGGGACAACAAGCCCTTCATCTTTCAAGCCCGTGGAACCTAGCCTGTTCCTTAGCTCTGAGATCCGATTCGTGAATTCTGCCACGGTTATCCCATACGGAGGCACTCTTCCCAGTGCGCGCTGGTATAGCAATGCTCTTATTATAGCATCTTGGCCTGATTCCACACCTAGAAGACCCGCCACGAGCTGAACCTCACAAAGAAAAAATGTAGAAGATGAGTACATAGTATAGCTAGTAAATAGAGGATCGTTCTCTTAATTGTGTTTGGTATAAATTCCCTTCCCTTATCCCCTGGAAAAAAGTTAAGATGCCTATGAAGGATTTTGAATGACTCACCCAATACCGTTTCTTTAGCTATGTACTTTCTTTCAAATAACCGTAAGTCTTAAAATCCATCCACTTATCCGACCACCCCCTATTTTTCTTCCACTTTTCTCCCTTACCAAACAATGTGATAGAGTTGGTGATTTGGACATTTACCTTCTTGGAAGCAGCACCTTTGAGTTTCGGGCTTGCTCCAACATAGCCGGTGAGTCCAACATAGGGAACTAGATATGATGCGAGAAGAAAGTTGAGTGTGTTGGCATAAGGATCGAAAGGGGGATTCAATCTTCTCCCGAATGCAAGGTCTACAACGTTTGCAAATGACGACGTACTTAAGTCCAATAATGGCCTTGGAAATCCTGTCACTTTGCTCTGAATAGCCCTGCATTAACACATGTTTCAAGCTTATCTCCTAATAAGAACAAGAATATGTACTTAAAGCCATATGATTGAGAGAAAATGTAAGAGAGCATAGAACCTCAAGTGTCCGACTTCTTGCCATCCAAATTGCAAGATGATATCCCTTGTGAGGGTATCCAAATTGGCGCGCCTAGCGCCCATGGGCGATGGACCACCCATGGTCAAGTTTGGAGCAACTCTGTCCAAGCCATAACCCAAAGCTCCAAACAAGAAGAACTCGGCTTCAAGGAACTCTAGATTCAGAGGGAATTCAAGAAGATCAATATCAGATTGCGGAACGGTGGAGGACCCGTGATCCCTGAGTACTTGAGAAGATTGAGATTTCGGAAAGAGGAGGAGGATCGCCAAGGCGACAATGGTGATAACGTTACCAGCACTTGTCATGGTTCTTGACTTGCTATGAAAAGTGATGCATTTCTAATTGATGACACTCTTCATATTTATATGTGTTATCTCTCACTCCTATTAAAGACAAGAGGCTTGGGCAGCTGAGCATGGAAAATGCAACACGGCAAAGAGGAGGATACAAAGGCCAAAAAATTAAGAAGTGCCACCGAAGGAAGCTGAGAGAGATCTAGTTGCCAGTTCTAGAAGAGTTTTAGGAGGTCAGATACACGTGTAACGTTGTTGGTTAGCTGGCTGTTGAATTGGGCTCAATTGAGAAGGTAAAACTAATTCTTTCTTGTTGTTGGACCTCTTAAGAAAAAAACTAATTAAAACCACTTTACATTTGGTAAAGTTAAAGAGTTATTGGTGTAATTTTCTTTGTAAATATATTTACATAGTAATATTCTTAAGTGTGTAAATATAAGAGTTAGTAGAAAGCCTTCCTTGAACTGTCAATCTTGGAGTGAGTTGGGTAAGCCAAAAGAATCCAAGAACCAAACTCAAAAAAACTTTGAAAAGCGTTTTCTATCTACAATGCGAAATCAATGGGTAGGGAGGGTTATGCATTGCAAGCAGTTTATTCACATACGTTTCATGACATTCTTCCGGGATATGCTCTATCTTTGTACAATATTATATTGGCAAATATAAAATGGGTTAATTTTTTAATAGGATGCCCAAAAAAGAAACTTAAAAAAAAAAACCTATTTAGGTTAGACGATTTTATACCATTAAAATTAGTTGTTGCTACATTTTATTTTTAATTTTTACTTTAAGATGATTTTGATTTGATATTCCAATTCATAACTACAGAATACTAATTGGTCTCCCCCCCCCCCCCCCCCCCCCCCCCCCCCCCTTATTATAGAATCCCTAATAAAATGTCACAATACATTCCAAAATTAAATTAAAAAAATTCCAAAATTCGATAATTTTTGGCGATCTGGTTACATGGAAGATTTGGCCATGATGTGTGCTTTCTCTTTGACACTTTGGTAAAAACACATTCTTCAATATAAATGTCAATGTTAATGTTATATATATTATAAAATGTTTAAAAATAGAATATTAAGACTTTTGTACTTCAAGATAATACAATTTCTAATGTTATATCTACCTATAATCATCATCATAAAGTGATTCTAGTGCCAAAATGAAGCCCATGTAAAAGAAATAACATTCATGTCGTTTCTCACTTTTTCGTGGGGTTTTTTTTTAACATATGTTTCAATTGTCAAGTTCATCGTCTATTCATTCTTCTTGTTATTTCGTCATCGCCTTTCTTGTCGCTTTGCTCATTTATGCTCTTTAGTGGTTCATTACGTCTGTATTGTTTTGTGTCGTTTCTTAAAGTTTCTGTCGTTTTGTTGTATTTCTTTTTTCTTTTTAAACAATTATTCATACCTTTTGTTGTCGTTTATGTTTTTCTTTCTTTTCTTTTCTTTTTTTTTTTTTTTTTTTTTGGTCATTCAAAAAAATATTTGTTCGCTTCATCGTTTTATTGTCTTTTTATTTATTGTCTTTCATGTCCTGTCTCATTTGGTTGTCGTTTTTATCCTTTTGTCATTCTTACTCTAGTTCATGTTTCTCGTATACGAGCGACAACACAAAAACTACATGCCGTTTTCTAAACTTACATAGGACATGTCTTTGTACAAACGTTTTGTCGTTTAATTAATCACGAAAACGGCATGTCATTTAATCGCTTATCAGAATTTTTTTTTTCATGAAAATAATAACATTTTCTATTATTACAGATTCTTCTATAGTAGCTAGTAAATAAAATCAGGTACAAAAATAATAAATATAATTACAAACTAAATAAGATTACTAATAGGTTGTATCGTTGGTACCCTAGTAGCGGTGCTAGAACTCTCCTATAAAATTAGGCCACAAATACATATGATTCCAAACTTCATCAGTTTGGCAATTTGGTTACGTAGACGACTTGGATGGAGAATGTCCCTTGCTTTTAGCACTTTGGTAAAAGCATATTCTAAGAGAATAAACATTTTCGGGCATATTCTTCTCTTATCTATCCTTCACACGGAAAACAATTAATAACCAAAAGCAATAATAAGACCCCATTTCAGATTAATATATAAAAATAAAAATAAAAATAAAAATAAACCACCACATACAATTTACAATTGTGATCAATACATGAATAGCTACAACCCCACCATAAATTATTTTTGTGCATATAATTTTGGTCACATTAATAATGACATGTCCCAAGCTCCATTGCTTAATTTGAATTACTCAAACAAAAGCAGAAATTGGTAAGGACTTGGACAAACCCATTGAAGTCTTGAAGGTAATGAGCTTGGAATCATAATTAGCTGAATCATCATCATTGACATAAATCTCACTCAATCCAATCCAAACCAAGAACTCCTTGGCCTTGACACCGGTCAAGTTCTTGATCCTATTAGGCTCCAAATAGGCCGTCACGACGGTGTCGTACCACACCGCGATATTCTCAAACTTGTGCTCCTTCCTCTTCTTCATCTTCTTGTGCTTGAGCCACACAAACCCAATGTCCTTAATATATCCACCCTCTTCTATGTCCTCCAAGGTGAGAAGGCCATCAGGCAATCCTATTTGGGACAGCAAGAGAGTGAACTTCGCCTTGCAAATTTCGTCGCCGTAGTAGACTTCTGCTCTCGCCTTCATTTCCGCCGTTGGGAGAGAGATTGAGTAGAGTTGTCTAGACATGGTGCTCATGGCTTTTTTTTTTTTTTCCCTCAATTTGTTGGGTTTTCTTTTGAGAAAGAAAGCCTACAAGGATGAAACACACACACACACATACAAAATGGAATGGCTTTCTACACGTCCATTATGGGGTTAAATATGAGAGGCTTCGTTTTTATAATGGTTTCCTTTTGTGAAAGCGACAACTCCTTGTAGAAAAGTTGAGAAAATTGCTATTTGTTTATAACGACATAATCGTCAAATATATGTTAATGCATCAAAACCGTCACATAATAATGTGGGACCTACTAAATTTATCTTTTGTGGTGTAACAATTTTATTCTATACAACATATGAGGTGGTGTGTGGAAGAACCATTTTTAAACGTGAAATATGTTATAACTTGCTTTAAGAAAAAAGTAATTGTTTTCGTGGAATGTTATTATCTAGCTATCTAGCAACCACAAGCCACGGTTCATTTGAACTTTTCTTGATCATCTATTATAATATTTTAAACGAAACATAATGATAAAGCAAGACTTGTTTTATATGCTCTTTTGAGCATATTCAGTTCTGGATACTCAAGGGTATAAGGCATCTTAAGCTTGATTCTCATGCCACTTTTTTTTTTTTTTTTAAGTAATTTTAGTTTTTCTAAAATAACTTAAGTTGTTCCAAAACACTTTGGAATTTTCATGGCCTTTCGATGAGAAGTAAAAAAAGAAATCAACCATCAAAATCCGCGGAAAAACTAATTTTACCATTTTGCCCTCATTAAACCCCTCTTCACCTTTGCATGCCCAACACGGATAGTTATGGTCCAAAATCCAACAGAAGGGGATTAAATGAGACGTTTTCATATTTCAATGAGAATGGACAATTCGTGAAATTTGGCTCAATCTTTTTTTTTTTTTTTTTTTTTTTTTTTCAAGTTGTTTAATTACTTGGGTGTTTTAGGGCAATCATACCAGCTCCCACAATGCATAGCCCTACTTCTTTCAATCATTAGACAAAAATTTGACAACTAGCTAATTCATAACAAAAACTATCCTTAATTAAATAAAATATTAATTTGGAACATAAAACATGGCTGCAAAGGTTAAGAACCAGGAAAACTTTCGACCAAACATTCTAAGCACTTAATGTGTTTATCCTCGTTTTGCTGGTCAAGCTGCTAGTCCTATCTTCATCGATCTCCTCGTCGCTGTTAATAAAATAAATAAATAAATAATCCTCGTCTCCCTCTTCATCGTCAAAATCACCAATTTCATCTTCACCATCCCAATCCCTCATCATAGTCTTAATCCTCATAATCTAAATCTCCGTCCTCGTCATCATCATCATCATCTGATCCATATACCGGCCACAGAGAGTGGAACTCGATCGGGAAGTGGAGGACAATCCTCCGTGATCGCCTCATGATCCCTCTTCATCACGAGATGCCGAATGACTCTTCCGTCCTTGTCCAACATGGTCTTGAAATTGTTTATCCACTTGGCTTCCATCTCAAAGTTCCTCGATATGTTCGCCAGTCTACGCATTCCCCATTCGTTTAGTCTCCATATCTAGTCGCTCTTCTCCCTCTCAAAATCTGCAATATATGTCAAACACAACCAATATTAACAAGTAAATGCACATTTCAAATGCAACTTCAAAAGACAAATAGTTACATAATTGACTAGTTCATAATATACATTTAGGTACTAGGATTTGTTTAGGTTTATTTTTGGTCTATTTCTATATGTAGACATTGTTGATTTTAGAAACGTCATGTTACTTGTTTCTCAAAATGATTTCTTTGAGCATGCAACTTCAGGCTACCATATGACTAAATTTGGATTAACGTACCAGCGAACCCGTTAAACTTATTAACACACACACACATATATATATATATATATATAACTGTGTTTCTATACATATATAACTCCAAAACTTTTTATCACTACACAGATAAAGATAAAAGAAGAGCTGGATATATATGTTTATCTGTGCCAAGGACGACATATATGTATAAATTTATCCGTCTGGTTTATAAAAGCACTGGTGGTGGTGGTTTGGTAAATTTTAGCAACTTTGAGGGGGCGTTTCTTTCATTAGCATTTGGGGTGATTTTTTTTTTTTTTTTTTTTGTCTAAATACCGCGCTCTTAAAAATGTGTATTTTGATCATTTCATTAATTTTTGAAAAGAGGGTGATGTATGATGATTGAGTGACATTAATGGAGGAGGTCGTCTCAGCTCGTAGAAAATGACAAATGACTTCCTTTTTTGAACAAAAGTACTATATTACCCTAAAAATTCAATAAATTCAAAAAATTCCCAACAAAAAATAATCTTTTGTGAATTAAAAAAACACCAAATTATAAGTAATCAGAAAAAAATAAAATTTCACAAATAGATAAATAAAATATAGTTTTTATTTTTGTCTTTTATTTTAAAGTGATTTGTCTCTTCACAATAAACAACATTTTTATTTCTCTTTTTATCATTTTTTTTTCTTGGTTTTTAAAGATTTGTGAGTTTTTTTTTTTTCAATTTATAAAGATAGTTTTTGTTGGATATTATTTTGAGCTTATTTATTTTTTAGAATAGTAAAATACTTTTGTTCAAAAATAAATATCTGTTGTTGTACTGTGTTAGTCGAGATGACCTTCTTCATCGGTGTCACGTCATCATCATACCCTCACCTTAATCCAAAATTTAACATGAGAATCAAAACACATCTTTTTTAAGAGTTTAGGAGTATTTTAATAACAAAAAATATATTAGGACTAAAATCTCACGTACTTTAAAATTCATCGGTATTTTTATAAAAAAATAAAATTTATAGATCAAACTCTCATCTACTTAAAAATTTAGGATCAATCCAATATTTAACAAAAAAAAAAAATGATAAAGCGCCAAGAAAAGAAGACGTTGAACGAAAACAAGAATGAAAGAGTTGCAGTGAAAAAGAATGAACAAATTGCAAAGGAAAAGAATGAAAATATTGCGAGGGACAAGAATGAAAAAATAATAAAAATGGAAATGAATGAAAAAAGTGAGAGGGACAAGAATGAAGTGATTTAAATGAAGAAGAATGACGATCTTAGGTTCAAGACCATTGAAACTGTCAATCTTCATGTCATTTTTGACACCCTTGGTAGACCGGCCTTCCAAACTTAAAAGGATATACAAACTTTTGTAAATGATATACAAACTTAAAGGAAGAGTTAAAAAAGAAAAAAATATATATATATAAGTGGGATTTCAAAAAATAGTATAAATTGGATCCTTCATTGTTCCTATATTTGGCCCTGTTCTCATCCCAGTGAATCAATGACCCTGGCTTGGTTTGCTTTTTTTCAGAATATAGAGAGAAAAGAAGACGATGGAGAGAGGTAGAGGAAGATGACAGTAAAGAAAAAAGAAAAAAAAAAAAACAAGATAACAAAGAGCAGAGTTCATTAAAAAAAAAAAAAAAAAAAAAAAGGAGAGCGAAAGAGCAGGAAAGCCAAAGAAAAAAAAATGGTGAAAAAAATTGGACATTATGAAGAAGAGAGGAGGTCGGAGAGAGATCAGATATAAGAGAGTGAACACAGTTTTTGAGAGAGAGACTGAGAGTTGTGTGACAGTTACTACATCAACAGGAAAGGACAAGGGAATAAAAAAAGGAAAAAAAGGACAAAAAAAAAAAAATGAAAGAGGAAGAGAGGACAAGGGAATAAAGAAAAAGAAAAAAAAAGAAAGAGGAAGAGAGTGACATGTGGACCCATGATGAGAATAGGATAAAGCTCTTTTAAATATGGGTAAAGATTAGGTAATTGTTTTTTCCATTTTCATTTTCATTTATTTGTGTTGGGAATGCAAGGGGTCGTGACATTGCACGATGAAACCAACACATCAGCCTCAGTTCCAACTGTTGGTGTACTAACAATCAATAATATAAATACCTCTCTCTCTCTCTCTCTCTCTCTCTCTATATATATATATATATGTATGTGTATATTTTGGGTTGGTTTGGTTCGTTAGTTTGAGTTGTGTTTTTGAAGTTGAAATAGTAAATTTATTGACTTTTCAGAAAAGATAAAAAACTTTTTAGGAAAAAGACAGAGACTTTTGAAGAAAAAACAAAATTTGAGTTGAATAATTGAGTTTGAACTGGTGTTCCAAACGCACCCTTTATATATATATATATATATATGTTTGTCATGTGTGTATGTTAAGTAATGAATGAATATTAATCATGGGCCTTTTGTTGGGAATTCCTTTAGAAGACATTGTCAGAGATATCGTGGATGTGAGTGTTTCAGTTACAAGATCTCTTCTCTGTTTGTTTACCTTTTTATATATAAAAGCATCTTATATATATATATATATATATGTATATATATTATGTATTTGCAGGTGGCTTTTTTTGTCAACAACAACAAGATTGGTCCGGCATTGGTTGACAAGGCAAGGATATTGCTGTTTCACATGTACATACATACATACATACATATATATATATATATGTATATGCATGTATACTTTTACTTCATCACTTGATCATTCTACTGATTCCTTGTTTTATTCAAATTCTCTCTCTCTCTCTCTCTCTTTTAGGACCCGTCTGAACAGGCTGTTATAGACAACCTCATGACTAAGATGGTTGAGCAGCAGCTAGCTTTAGAACATGAAAATGGTAAGAAGTCCAAACAGAAAGTATGTCAAATGTAAATTCTAGTGCAAACAGAGACACAAGAGACAATTGTATTATTGTATTATTATATTTACATGCTTACATTCACATGAATTCTTTGTACCTTGTATTTGTACTTGTGGTTTTCTTCTTGAAGCTCTTTCGCAACGCTGTGTTGGCAGTGTCTCTTGCCATTTGCAAAGCCGCTGCTGCTTACCAACAAGTCGAGCTCTTCACGGTATGTGGAGCGTGGATTATTTGTTTAGTACAGTTGACAACTTGACAAGGGGCAGATTTGTAATATTGTTCCCTAATTTGGTTGCAGCACATTTCTAGCCTTGCCAGTAACGATATGCGGATGTTGCCCGTTAGTGCTTACAATGTCATGAAGGCTCACTCGCATCCGACCAACAAACTCGCTATGCAGGTCGGTAATCATGTAAATAGTCCTTGTTAATCTCGTTCGTAGATTTTGCTTTCTTTGGTTCATTCCATTTGCATTGCAGTTGCAGGAATACATTCTCGTTCCTATGGGGGGCTACCTCGATGATGAAGGCTCAGCACATGAATGTGCAATCATTTGTTCGATTGAAGATGGTGTCTTCATCTTTTTCTTCTACATTGTTCAACATTTCATAGATAATTCACTATGTCTTACCTTTTTTTTTTGGCTTACTGACTGGCTCGAGTTAATCTAATTTTTCAGGATTTATACGTAAGAAAGTTTGGTCCAGATTCGTTAGAAAAGAATTGTGGGGGAATGTTTTTTTTGCTAATCATATTCAGGTTGTCCACCTTAATTTGGTTTCTGTTTTCTAGGAAAAGAAAAAAAATTTGGTACTATGATATTTCTTCGTTGAATTTCAGTTTCTTGACTTAGCACATAGCTTTTTTGTGCGGAATTCAGGACATGAAGGAAAGTCTCGAGCTTCTTAAAACCGCCATTGGTGAAGCTGGATTCACTGGCAGGGTTAGTAATTTCTCTTTATGTATTATTTTTTTTATGCTTTATGAAATAATAAGATGTGCATCCTTGTTTAGGTTCTCATCGGATTGGACGTTGCTTCATCTGCATATGCATCTGACAAGGTTAATGTTTCTAAAATAAAGGAAGAGAACAGTAAGAACGAGGGGTATCATCTTAAGAAGGTGATGGAGTCGTTTGCGAGTGACTATCCTCTAAAGTCAATTTAAGATCCATTTGACTCGGATGAATTGGAGCTCTACTCCGAACTAACCAAAGAAGTTCAACCAAGACAAGTAGAGATCATAGGAGATGGACTAATGCAGCTCAACGACCTTAGCATACACTATAGTAACTTAATAATGTTCTTTAAGTTGATTAAAAACATCGCATTATTAATTGGCTTCAAACAAAATCTATCATTTCAGCTGATTTAGTCTTTCTCTTTCTTTCGTATGTATGTTTCAGAGCCTTGTCTTGGCAATGACAGAGAACTTGCAATGGCCTTCGTCTTAAGGTGGTGTCTATATATGTGTTCTCTGAATTTTTCTTTGTTCACATGGTAAAGAGGTTTAGGAGTAGTGTTAAATTTTTGTCCCCCCTTTTTAAAAATGTTTTTGGTCGCAGATGAATGAAATAGGATCCTTGACTGAGTGCATTGCAGCAGCAAACTTTACAAAAAGAGCCGGTTGGAGCTGCATTTTAGCAACCTATGGCTGCGGAAGGTATTATTAGGGGAGTTGATTTTGAAAATGATTTTGACTTTGCTTTTACCATATGGTCAATCCATATCTGGTTTGTCGTTTGGATTGGTTGCAGCGGAGAGATTACAGAAACTTCGTTTGCTGATCTTTCTGTGGGTTTGTCCGTGGTAGGTAATCGTCTCGATATATTATCTTATTAATCTTATAATCGTCTTCCTAATCCTAGTGGTTATAGTTTATATTTTTATCTTTCCTCAGGATTCAGATCAAGAATGGAACTCCCGCAGGATATCAAGTTCCATTACAAAATCGGGTGGGTTTGTTTGTTTGTTTTATGTGTTTTAATTAATTTTAACTTGATATCATATAA
Source organism: Ficus carica (assembly GCA_009761775.1). Lineage (NCBI taxonomy): Eukaryota > Viridiplantae > Streptophyta > Magnoliopsida > Rosales > Moraceae > Ficus > Ficus carica. Next base: position 16,918,703 of record CM019746.1, read on the forward strand.
TAGTATGTGGGGTTAAACTTCAATGGGATTGACCCACTCTCTCTCGCTCTCTTGTTAGTTCGCCTTTCTTGAGCATACGCTTAAATACGAGGCTATTACGGTGGAATAAGATACATAGCCATGCGCGTCAGGGACTTACGAATGGGAAGACAAGTAATTTATAGCAGTTGGTAAAGTATTAGAAATTGTACTTTTGTCTATCTGAGAGGTTTACTTAGGATTCATCTTTTTAAGCTATTTTGATTATGTCATGATGCGTTGTCTCTATTGTAATGGTTTTATGTATCAAATTGGAGTGGTATTTTATGTTTTTTCACTTGGGAATTTGATGATAAATTGAAGACAAATGTTTCCTCTCTTATTATTCTCTTTTCTGTCTAAAATTCTTCTTTCCTCAATTCTTCTCTCTGTTAATTCATCTTGATCTAGAGTTTTTATTCAAAAATATCGTGCACATTTTGAAACTTTGTTCAATGTCGAGTTTAATGATCTAAACATGTGGTAACCGAATCTCCAACGGAAAGAGAACCTACTCACGGCGCACAGGCTAGATAGAGGGGAGGTTGGCAAGAGCTTTGTTTCACAGCTTCACATTATTGAAATGAATTGATTAGCCACGGAGTCGGAGAATTACTAAAGCACTTGATCTGAATCACTGAGTCGATCCAACATAAGCTGGGGGGATCTTTCTTTCGTAAAACAAAGCCTTAATCAGCTTAAGTACTGGTTTCTGACTCAGATTCACGGTTTAGTCACGCTAAGCCTGAGCCCTGACCAGGCCTGAAGCTGGAGTGCTGTTTCGACACAAATAGGCCATTTGTTTAGCTTTTCACTTGGAGGTGACCAGGCCTAAAATGATATGAAGCCAATAAGGACATTAAAATCTGTGCATAAATTCACCGAGGCTTTTGGTGATAACCCATTTCAGAAAGGGTGATTCTTGAAAATTTGTTATGGGGATTTTTACTGTAACTGTATGGAATTCTCCCAAAAATTTCAAAGCCGGATGAATTGGGTAGGTGCTTAAAAAGAGAGAGAAAAAAAAAAGACACATTTCATGGCTATCACCTGACAATCAGGAACAACTCATCCGCCGGTTTGTCAAGCACATAATTAATTGCAAAATGATGGCATTAAAGGACATTAGTTATGCAAGTGGTGGTCAGTAGAGGAAACTTCAGTAGTTGTTTGTTCCCACTTCCATTAGTTCTGCTTAAACTCGCACCTGAAAAAAGATTAGAGCTTTAGTTTGGAAGAAAACTAGACGTGGTGTCTACAGCGTCTACAGATACTGCTGTTTTAATATTAAAATATAGCTCAGACGCAAGTGTAACTCAACATTCCAGTAAAAAATTTCTAGTGCTGATATGAAATGCATAGAACCTCTAGTCTCTAACTTCTTGCCGTCCAAATTGCAAGATGATATCCCTTGTGAGGTGTCCAAATTAGCGCGTCTAGCACCGATGGGCAATGGACCACTCATGGTCAAGTTTGGAGCAACTCTGTCCAAGCCATAACCCAAAACTCCAAACAAGAACTCAGCTTCAAGGAACTCTAGATTTAGAGGGAATTCTAGAAGATCAACATCGGAATGTGGGAAGGAGAAAGGCCTGTGATCTCGGAGTACTTTGTTTTCTTATGCAATATTGCTAGTTTTCTTAATTGTTTCCAAACTCCCAAAAAAAAAAAATAATAATAAATAAGACGTTTTCATATTGCCTTGATTTTTTTTAAGGGGTCATTCTTTAGAGGTTTATGAAGGCTAATATGTGCAACCATACAACTCCAACAATGTAAAGCCTACTTCTTTCAATCAATGACAAACATTTGACCACCAAAGCATAACAAAAACTATCCTTGGGTAACTATTTGGACCATAAAAAACATGGTTGCAAAGGTTGAGAACCAGGAAAACTTTCAACTACCTACCTACTTTCTCAGCCCTTAATTTGTTTATCCTAGTCCTGCTAGTCAAGCTTCTAGTCCTATCTTCATCTTCCTCGTCACTGTTAACAAAATAATTCCATCTTCCTCTTCATCGCCGAAGGTGCCAATCTCATCCTCACCATCCCCATCCTCATCATAGTCTTCATCCTCATAATCTAGATCCTCCTCTTCATCATCATCAATTGCGGCACGCAAAGTGTGGAACTCTGGAGGAGGAGGGCAATCCTCCGTGATTGCCTCGTCCCTCTTCATCACGAGATGCCGAATGACTCTTTCGTCCTTGTCCAACATGGTCTTGAAATCGTTTATCCATTTGGCTTCCATCTCAAAGTTCATCAAAATGTAATGGGCATTCTTTGCTTTCTGTATCTTGTATGCCAGTCTGCGCATTCCCCAATCATTTAGTCTCCATATCTTGCCTCTCTTCTCCCTCAGAAAATCTGCAACATGTCAAGAACAATCGATGACACTTTCTGGCAAATTTTAAATCCAGCTTCAAAAGACAGCTGAGGATATACTTCAAAAACACAAAGAAACGTTACAGAAATGAGAAGGAACAAGATGTAGTTGACTAGGAGTTTAAAACATACATTTAGCTATTAGGACAGTTTAGGTTTAGTTAAGTTTCTCTTGTGATTATGTTGAGTTTTCCTTTCTATTTTGTTTATATCTATAACCTAATGGTCGAATTTCAAATTTGGACCTTGGTTATTAACATTAATAATTTAGAATTTCCTTCCAGTTGTTCTTCTCTCTCTCTCAATTCCTAAATTTCTCCTCTCCTCTCTACTACTCTCTATTTCTCTCTCCCCCCTAAGGCAACACTTCCAAGTTTCTAACTTTCTAGAAATCACTCATTTTCTAAACGTCATGTAGCTTGTTCCTCAAAGTGATTTTGTGAGCTAGCAATTTCCAACTACCACATGATTAATAATATATTCACGTATCCAGTATACTTGACTTATATTATACAAATGTTTATACCTGTATATAGATCTAAAACTTGTTAACTCTAGACAGAAGATAAAGAAGAGCTAGATGTACCTATGGAAATTGAGACCGGTTGACATGGGGACACAAGTTTAGTCATGCTATATTCTTGAGAGTTGAACTGAACACGGGTTTAAGATATCACAATTCACAAGTCATACCTGAGCCGGCACTTCTCAACAACTACAGATTCTTCATTTCTAAAAATATGGTTTTAAGTTTGAGAAGAATAAAAATTTGAAACATTATGAGAGTGCATCATTAACATCTTTGGCATTAAACTTAGATAGGAAAACAAAATTCAGAAGGAATGGTCACCTTTAACTTTCTCATTGACTTTCTCAACCTCTTCTTCGTACTTCTCATGAATCAAATACACCACTTCGTAGTGGCGCACTGCAACAACGACAGGAATAACAAAAACTTTGAGGTACAATTTACAACCAATCAAACTAGGCCCTTTGTTGGCTATTCAAATTTTTTTTCTCTCTCCCTCTCTAATACAACTTCTTAATAATTAATCTAGTCTAAGCCCAGTTTCAAATGAAGAATTTTCAATTTCGGGTAATGAATACAAACTTACAACTTTCCACTTGCAAGTCATTTTCCAGCTGAAGCTTCAGAACTTCATATATCTTTTCTGCAAGATTTCCCACGAAATGCATCATTCCCGTTCCATGCCCCAAAACATATACAGACATATATGCACATACACATATTTAATATATGAAAACACACACACACACACACACACACTACACTCACAATATCAACTAAATTACCTTCGTCAGCATCCGCAAATTCAGGAAGAAGTTCACCATCTTTCTCCACTTTCTTCTGAAATCCACACCATATCTCTCTCAATAATCAATCTCAATTAAAAAAAAAAAAGAAAAAAAGAAAAGAAAAGAAAGTATGCAATTTAACCACCAAACCATAGACCGGAAGGTATAAACAATAAATGAAACGGAGTATTAGAAAAGATTAAAGCTTTTCAATTTCAAAAAAAAGAAATTCAAAGCATGGAAAAAGAAAAAAAAAAGGACCGGCTTGAGGAGCACAGCCTCGGGAAATGGACCGGTAGCTTCGTCAGGTTTGGGAACAAAACTGTGAGAGTCTTGTTTATCCTTCTTCTTCTTTGCCCTAACCATGACCGACCTTCTCTGACTCTGACTCTGACTCTGCGAAACACAGAGCTTCAATGGCGGCGGTGGTGGAGGAGAAGAGAGTAGTAAGCGAGAGTTCTGGTTGGCTGAAGAGCATTGTTGGTGAGTTTTGGAGTGAGGAGAGCTACAGATGAGTGAACAACTGTCTCCATTGAAGAAGAAGAAGAAGCAAAGGTTTTAGCACAGACCAGGATTGACATACTAATATTATCTGTTTGTTTTATGAAGGAGTTGCGGTCGTCTGGTAAATTTTAGCAACTTTGAGGGTATTTCTTCTCTTGGAAGTCTGGGATCTGTGAGGTGTTACGTTTGTAGAGAATGTCAGGGAGGCCAATCATTTCTCTCCATGTGGATTTGGGCTTTCCAGCTTCATGTTGACATTGGGTTTAGTTTGGGAAAGGAGTGACAAGAGCTAGCATGTCCCCTCCGACCCTAATAAGAACATTCAGGGCCGGTTTGATGCACAAGTTGAGTTAAAATTTTTAAGTTTAAATAGTAATTTTTGTTGACTTTTTCAGAAAAGATAAAAAATTTTTAAAGAGAAGATAAAAATTATGATAAAAAAATACAATTTAATTTAAACTGAACTTACCAACCAAACGGGTCCTCATTAAAGACATCTCTCAAGGAAAAGCATGTCACCTCAATCCATCGATATGTTGGTGATAAGGATAGGTGAGGGAAATGATCACAATCACTTTAAATCGAGTAGTATGTTTACGAATCTCAAAAAAAAAAAAAAAGAAGTACCATGATCATGATCGTCCATTAGAACTAGGTCAAGAGTGACTAGGTCACCTCACTCTTGATGGTGTTGACCTTGGTTCAGTGTGTGGATACTATGAGAGAAAGTAAAATATTTGTCTGTTTCATGGAGGGGAAGAAAATAAATGTGTAGTACTTAGGTGAGGTAAATAGAGATGAATAAGAGGAGCCTTCTCTTGTTACGTGTGGTATGATTCTTTTCCCTAATTTTTCATTTTGAAAAAGATTAATGACTTGTTTGTTTTCAAGTCCTGTTTAAATTAAATTGTATTTTTTTAATCATGATTTTTGTCTTTTTCTGAAAAAAATTTGTCTTTTCTAAAAATTTTTTTTGTCTTTTCTAAAAAATTACTATTGAAACTTAAAAATCTTAAACTAAACTCATTCACCAAACACCCCGTAAGATCACTCACGCCATCCGTTCCCCATCTACCCTCTTCTACTAAACAATCCTTCATTTAATCCTTTCACACTTGTCTCTCCTTCCGACTTCCCCTGATAGTTTTACCGAACAAGCTCCAAAATTTGCTAGATTTGGACAAAATATATATATATATATATAGTAATAGTAATAGATGTAAATCACCAAATAATAAAGATAATTATCATTTTTTTTTTTTGAACAATTCATCACTTCTTTGTAAGACTCTGGATTTTATATAATGAAGCAAAATTGTAGAAGCACATTTGTAATCCTACTTGTATAAACGAAATTGAAAATTTCGGAAAATTATAAGCCCCCACCATTAAAGCGTTAATGCCATTCGTTTGCTAGCTAATTTTCTAGGAATATTTAAATATTATAAGAGAATGATGATGATATGAAATTGCTATGCAACCTCTGCAATATATGCAGGCTGTAGGGGGGTCTTCATTCATGCCAGCATTACAATTTCGGGTTCAATTAAAAAAAAAAAAAAAAAAAAATTTGCTCAGCCCTCCCTCTTGGAAGAAGAAGCACCTCAATTGGATTGCGGTTCTCACCATTGCTTCTTTCCCTTCTTTTTTCTCTTGTTTCCACTGCCGCCGCCTCCGCTGCCGCCATTGCTGCCACTGCTCTTCGCGCTGTATCCAGCCTGTGCTGATGGGCTCTCGTTGGAGGAGCTGGCGTTCATGTTGTCGAACATGCCTGACTGCACAGCGTTCTGAAACCACTCGAAGAATTCTTCCTCGGTCATGTCTTCCACAGACGTCGGCATTCGGCCGCCTCTTTGTCCTGAACTTGACCCTTTTCCGGTATTTTGTTTGGAGGTTAAACTAGTGTTCACATGAAAACTTGGCTTGTGAGTGTTGGCTGGACATCTCATTCCCTGCAAAAGAATAAAGATTCAAGCTGATATAAGTTGTAACAAACTTTGGGTCTTTACGAACTTTTGAGCACTTCACTATGAAAACTTCTATGCATAATCCAGAATCATTAATCAGTCACATGCTATAACACGGCCTTTTTCCATTTAACTCGGTGAAGCACATTATTCTCGTACACAGGTGACAAGATAAGAGACAATCCCTAATCTCACAGTATATATGTTCACAAAGAGAGTACGTAATGTAAGCGAAACTTTAAGAGTTACAAGAGAGACGTGAGTTACCTGACAAATATACCACTCTGTAGCATTATATATCTTGCTATCTGCACAAACAAACGCAGCTGGAGCATCCACCTGCAACATCGAAACTGTGTATAAATGCAGAAATGTGTATTTTCCAAACTTGGGAACAGTAAATAGATGAGACAAACCATCACGGAACTATCATCTTTTTTTATATATTTGTCCTTATTACCATAATGCTATTGTTTTATCGCAGGGAATGAACCAGTTTTTCTAAGGAAAGGAACAAATTATGGGGTACGTGTAAACGCCAATAAGCTAAATGACAAGAACTCCAGCACGTATGATCTTACGTACCTTCTGCAATAGTCCAAAAAAGAAGGGTTGGAAAGATTGTTCTGCCCATCCATCACCATCTTTTGCTTGATGGAAGTCTTTGCAATCCTTCAAAATGAGAAACCAAAAGGAAAAGTAAAAACAGGCGCAATAAACATATCTGTCATTGGTGTTTACAGAAAATGAATTCCTGAACTTAACATTCTTCAGACCAAGCCAAATGAGCACAATGCTTCAGGGGCAAAAGAAGAAAACCTGGCACCATCTCGCTCGAGATTTAGATTTCCTAGTGAGTATCCAATGATGAAAGTTATTGCACTTCTTGCAGGCTATTCGTCTCGACTCTCCAAGTGGGTCATCACCATCACCCTCAGAGCGTGCCATTCCAGAAGCAAAGAAACCATGCCCTCCATTCTAGGTAATTAATTAGATAAAATGTTCAGTAAAATGACGGGCATACAAATTTGGAACCATGTATACTTATCTTAGCTTCCCTAGAAAAGCACAATTTTTATCTGTGGTTTTATGTATTTTTACCAAGATTTAGTTTCAGGAAAAGCAATAACAACGTGAACTGATCAATGAACCACATGAATAGCAAAAGGATCTGAACGTGGTTTAATTGCTGGATTTGGCAACAACCCGCTGTGAAATCTTAAAGAAATAAATTAAGAGGCATATCAAAAACGCAGATAAGGGTAATCAGAACTTGACAGTATTCTGCTTCCAACCAGATCTAGTTTGTATTATTCGGCACAATAGATATAAAATCTACTAATTTCCCATGCTTAAAGTGATTTTCTTTTAAACCCTCAAAGCAAGGAATATTCATTTCCCACCAATATGGCCTCATTTGTGGTAATGTGCGACTGTTCTACCATGTAGAGAAATGATCAATCATGCTAAGGCACTACTCCCTAGTTATATATATCAACAGAAACACCTTCCCCACTGTGCTTACATGAAATTGTCAATAATTCCTCACAGTTGTTGAGCCAAGTTCTCATAAATCGTAATTGTTCCTCAAAGGGAAAGCACCAGAAAAGAAAAACAATGCAGCCGAACAATATTAATATCCACACCTTTACTGAAGTGCTTTGGAATCTACGGAAATAGTTCAGTAGCTCCTCCCTTCTTAACTCATCGTCATATGCTTTTCGCTTCACTGAATCAAGTAAAACCTTGAACAAACAAAACAGAAAGGTCAAACACTACAATCAGACAAAAATAAACATAAAATTAAGAAGAATAATAAGAGAAACAAAAATAATTTACCTCATATGCATTCTGAAGTTTCTTAAAAGCTTCTACAGCCTTTTCGTTTCCCATATTTTTATCGGGATGGACCAACATTGCCTGACAGTCAAGACAAACATGATTATTTTAGAAAGAAAAAAAAAAAAACAAAAAAAACAAAACAAAAGAACAATATTGAATGTCATATTTTCCATAATGAAAAGTAATCAGAGAAAAACTAAAAGAACATCAAAAGAAGAGCGCACCATATTGACCAATACGATCCTTGAAACCTCAAAAAAAAGAGCATAACAAACAATTACAAAAGACTATACCTTTTTCCTATATTCTCTCTTAAGTAAAGAAACATCCACATTCTCGTACCGGGACAACCCCAACGCTGAATAGTGATCAGTACAGTTTAACAACCGAACAACTTCATCTTCAGAAGTCACATCAGAATCGGCTCCGCTGGTTGAAGGTACTCCAGGACTACGGTCTGCAGAAAAGCCTGGGCCAGTTTCGGAGGACGAGGCATGCATGTGCTCACTATTGAAGAAACCCGGTTGACCTTGCATCCCAGGTGTTTGTTCAGCAGGCCTGTTGGGTTCTCTCTGCTGATTCAAATTGCTCTTTAGGTAGTATATCAGAATATCACTCGAGATGAAAGCTAGGTTTAAAGCGAAGATCAAACCGAGCCACCCAACATATGTCCAAGCACAATACACAGAGTACACAGTGGCGATCAACAATGCAATCCGTTCACGGCTTAAGCCAAATGCCAAACCTAGGTCATAGAGAATGTCAAATCTTAGCAATGTTATAGAGATACAAATTGGTTTACACTCATTAGAAGATAAAAAGGAACACCTCCAAGGAAGATAACAAGCAGTGTTGTCCAGAAACTTCCATAAAGCCACAAGAAAATAGTTCCGGAAATGGCAAGGACAAGAATTCCAAGAGTGAAACCGCCAAAAACTCCAATTAAAGCAGCTAATACCTGCGTAACAATGGGTCGTTAATAATAAAAAGAATTGAATATATTTAGATTCAGCAAAAACACACTCCACGAAACTCAGCTATAAAAAACAGCCCATACAATTAAGCACAATCTTCAAAGATAGTGAAAAAATCCAAGTCCCAAAAAAATTCGAATAACTCTCTGCAATATCAAACGAGAAGTAAACTTACCAAAACAGCCAGGAACTTGAACATTCCAACCATAGCAATTACTGAGAAGATGCTGCACCATATAACTGAAAAGAAAGATGTCGTCCCCAAGCGTAGAAACGAATCGATTCCCCTTATGGCACAGTCTAACCATACCATTGATATCAGAAGCAATATACTCCCAATATTCATTAGCCATTTCAAACAACGGGATATGCCTGCTGAAACTTTGCTCTGGCATCATCATAAACATTCTGTATCTTCGTTCTTAATGTGATAAATAGTGGTCTTTGCCTCTCCATCCATTCATTAGCTGCCTTTAAAGTGGCTAATACCGATGCCCTCAAGTTTCTCACAACTGCATTATCCGAAAACTCTATGCTTTCCAGTATATTTTGGATATGAAGTCCATTTAACGAGCAAGGTAACCTACTTTGTGTATGATTTCGACCTCGATTATGACGAGGTACTGATCCATTTTCTTCTGCTACACTTGGACCTTCATTAATGCCATTACACTCTCCCGAATGACTTCCTAGAGGATTTGGCCGCTCCTCACCATTTACAGCGTCCATCTCTTGCTTATCTTTCTTCGATTGCTTCATCACCTTTTGCTTGCTCTGAAACTCCTCTCCAGCATAACTGGTTTTACTCGCGCTCCTTGCTAAAGGACTGCTTGGATGGTTACCATTTGGGAGTTCCTCCTCTCCAGGAAACACTTTCACCTCACTTGCTTTTCCATGCCCCTTTACATCGGGCTGTGCACCCCCTAAATCTGAACTCCGCTTTTTTTGGTTCGAGGAATGGCGATCACCCTGTTCTTCTGCTGATTACTTTTCCGAGCCATACTAGAAATAAATGTTGAAAACTACAGTTTGGAGGGGGCGTCAAGTTATACCGTCCCTAAACTAGAAGAGACTTCTACTACCATCGAGGCTGCTAGATTTCGGAATATAATCTGCCATCAACGAATATCAATAATCAAATCAATAATACACACGATTTGCACAAATTATGTGAGCGACGACCAAAAAATGAAGAGACAAATGGTTAAAACAGTGTGAAACCCTTATAATAAGAGAAAAAATTAATGTCCACGAAATCCATGGTCAAAAATGTTTGAGCTTTCCATTGCCATTTCAGAAAAAGAGTAACACAAAAAAGCAATGCCAGTTTTATGCTGCACATGTTATCGAACAAGACCATCTGGAATCTTCTCACTAGATAATTAGCCCCCAAATTCCCAACAATAAACAACAATAAAATTAAAAAAAAAAATCCCACTTTGCACAATCGAAAACTATGAAAGTGAAAATGAATTTCGTTGAACAGAGAATTAAAACAACTGGGCAAAAGTCGAAAACTGGGAATTTGAGTAAATCCCCACGAAACTGCGGAATCTTCCATTAGCAGTTTTATCAACAACAATAATTTTTATTTAGAGAAAGAGAGAGAGAGAGAGACCCACTTCGCAGAATCGAAAAGAAATAAAAATGGAAGCAAGTTCATGAATTTGGACGAACAAGGATTTGAAAGAAGTGGGCAAAAGGGGAAAAGTAGGGGTTTGAAGGGAGACGCATCAAACAAAACATAATCTTCCATGGGATATATACACACACATACACATATATGAGATACGAACAGACATACCTGGAGACCCAAACAGGAGAAGTGAAAGAACATCAAACTGAGATGGTTTTGGAGCCGGAAAATGGAGGGCGCCCCTGACGATGAGCAGAGCCAGAGACTAATATACAAATAAATATTTTTAATAGTGATTTTCATATGTCGTATATGGGAGGTTTAGTTTTATTCTATATGGGTCTGCAAAAGGGCTCAGAGACACACACGAAAGAAAGAAATATTCATTCTATATATGTTCGTATAAGTCATTTTAAAACCAATTCACTCGAGACACACGAGACTCTGATACTATATAGAATCCGAATCAGAGTCTCTCTCTCTTATTTTTTATTTTTATTTTTATTTTTTTCAGAGTTTTCTTCTCTAATCCTTTCCAAGGATTTTGAGAACAGCCTGTTTGGCTCTCTCTGTAAAGGGTATGGGAATATGGGAATGGGAATGGGAATGGGATTATGAATATGGGAATGGGATTTTGCCCCAAACACGATGTGTGCTTTTTGTCTGTGGGTTCATTATAAAAGGCTGTCATGGTTGGTACCTATTGTTGTGAGAATCCTATGAATCTCTCTATGTGACAAATACTGTGACAAATTTCCTTTGTTTTTCTTTTTTGAATTAGAGGTTTAGAATTTAAACTTTATATTTATAATAGAATTACGTATAAAATTATTGTTAAATTATATATGTCATTGTCAAATTTCATATGTGTTATTACCTCAATATTAGTCATGAGATTCTTCAAAAATCCATTACATATATTCCAATTTAATATATATAGTTGTAAAGTCTATAATATTAATGTTGATATTTAATGTCTGAAAAAAATTATTGATTATATATATAGATAGTTGTGTGTCTCACGTTTTTAATAGAGTTACATTGACCCAACGTAAGGGAATTTCATAATCAGGATAATTTCAATTTAAAAAAAAAATTCACATCGATCTTCTTCTTCTTCTTTTTTTTTTTTTTTTTTTTTTTTAATGATATGGATCTTCTCTTTTTGATATATGGTTATTGGTACAAGGATGTAACTTTTTGTTATGCCCAACAAACATTAAAAACAAAAAAAAAAGTCCAATGTAAATTCATAAGTGAATGACATATTTTGCTATTTAGTAAGAAAACATCACTCTTTTCTACAAATGTTATTTTGAATGTCGAATTTAACATTTAACTACAACATTAAAAATTTCGAATTATTTCACAATGATTTTCAACTAAGTCAAATACCAGTAAATTTTAATAAATACACAAGTGAGTGAAATGTGTACCGAGTTTTAAACAAAGCATATATAAGCTATAGAGCACATATGTGGCTCGGAACTAGTTAGGTGTGTTTAAACATAAAATAAGTAGCCCATCAGCTTTCTCTAAGCGTTGGATGCCCAAAATTGAATGCCGTTGTTCTTTGGGTCTTCAAGTCAAGTACCCTTACATCATGAAAAATTGAAAGCTGAGATAAGTCCTCAAAAAGACAAACGCATATGGCTAAAACTCACACACATTGACAATGACCATCTTATATCAGCAATATTCACTCAGTCTCAACACGTTAGTTAAAAAGTCAATGGCATTCCCATAGAAGACACATTTGTTGTAGCATGTCAATTCCAAAAACATACATAAGTATACACACACACACAACACACATACAAATACATAAATATATATGTATATATATATTAAGTTATACGACAAAGGAGCACATAAGCTAACTGATAACGCACGAGAGGATTGACAAACGACGCAAATTCAAGAACGGACGGAAAATAAATAAATAAATAAAAACGTAACGACAGAAACTTACAGAAACGACAAGATATGTTGAAAACGACAGTAAGTGAGATAAACGACACCAAAGTAAAGTAACGACACAGGCTTTTTGAAGCATATAAGCAAACAGACTAACCCACTACAGGAAAAACGACGCAAATTCAAGACCAACATGGGAAGAAGAAGAGAGAGAGAGAGAGAGATAATTATAAGGTAACGACACAGAACCTTGCAGAAACGACAAGATTTGTTTAAAACGACAAAAAGTGATTTAAACGACAACAAAGTGAAAACGAATAACAAAAAACGACAGACATGTAGAAAACGACGAACAACAGAGAAAAAACGACAACAAAGAACGGAACACCTGAAACCAGTGAAGATTGCAAACCAAGTAAAATAACGATACAGAGTACAACCACAATGGAGCGTTAATTTTAAAAACGACAATAGGTGATAAACGCGAAGCGTAGAGAAACGACGACAAAGCACAAAACGACAGTACTGTGAAAATGACAATAATGAAAAATGATACCACCTGAAATGGCAAACCTTAAAATTCATTTCTGCAATGCATGAGAAGACGAGTTCTGCTAATAGTTCAAACTCTGAACCTTGTGCTATTATAAATTCAATCCCAGAAAGTTAGCTCGATATTAATTTCAGTATCTCCTTAAATATAATATAATTCGATTTAAAATTGCAAAAAAAAAAAGAAGGAAAGCCATCCCCAATTGATAAGCTTAGCAAGAAATTGGAGAAATGTTACCATCCTTGAAAAAAAAAAAAAATAATAATAATAATAATTCTTTATTTATAATTGTCTTACAAATGAGAAACCGGATAAGCACAAATTTACAAGGATTTTAGCGTTACAATGTGAAACGAGCATCAACAAGGTAATTAAATCATAAACTATTGAATACAAATGAAACGACGATATATACACCAATTGAAAATTCATTTCTTCACATAGAACTTACATACAGATACACATCAATTTTATCACCATTGGTGTGATAAAATCACCACATGGACAGTGCAAAACCACAACATAATAGAGCGGGATTCAGTTATTTTACTTTAATGACGTGTGGTGGTGCATATAAGTAGTGCTCCACACCGAATGAAGCACACGACAAGTTTCAACGACATGTGAAAATCGTGCTCCGAAATGCATGTGCTGAGAACCACAATGGGAGTGTGTAGCTATTCTTCACAGAGACAATCTCTCTCCACACTCTGCTCTTTCGGTGGTACAACAATATATGCTTGTGTGTTGCCAAGAAAACGAACTCACCACTCAGACATATGGGGAAAATAACCCGGCACAAGTCCTCTATACACCTAAGGCTCACCCTATCCACCAAACTCCATTCCTCTTTCTCATATCTCTTCAAAACCCATATGTTCATCCAAGAGTCGGAAATCCGGATCACAGACAAACAACCATCCAGTTCCAACAAGTAAATTCTATTCCCAGACCCTTCGCTCACATGATTAGGCAATGACATCCTCCTCCAAACATCACAATCCAAGTCAAGCACGAGCACACAAGAGCCAACTACTGCCGGTCAACCAATGAAGCGCCCTATTGACAACAACCACTTGGTTCTTGTTCATTTGGGGAAACAGGAATTGATCGTGCTGAAAGGACACAACCTCCCTCCCACTTGTTTGACTCAGAATCAAATACCAAACACACGAAAGTCCCATCCGGCCTGTGCCCAAAAGCGCGGTGATGCCCTGCTAAAACAACGTTGAACTTCTGAGTGGACAAGTTGCAGGCCAGGCCCACAAGAGCCGCCTCACCGTCGGGGTGAAACCGGGTCACAGTCCTCTCTCTACTCCTAGGAAGAATCTTATAATCACCAGTCATGGGATTGCACACATAGTAAACACCACGCGATCGGGGATACTAGAGCAACACAACAAGCCATTACAAGAGGCTCTAATCCTCACTCTGTCCTTTAAGGAAATTCAATGAAAATTCAGACACCCCCAATCTACTGTCAACACAAATTAGGCTAGATTTCAGCTGTGGCGACTCAGAAACCTCAACCACCACCAACATAGGATTCTTAGCAGATACTTGGTTATAAAGTTGAACAAAATACTTATCAGAACACAATCTACACCAAAGTTTACACACAGTTTTGCACCTAAAAAGCGACTTAATGGGTAACCTTGCCAGAATCTGAAGGACCCACCTCGTCCCGGAAAAACCCCATCTCTTTGAAATCCATAAATGAAATATTTTCCAACAATATAGATGAATTTAGAGATGCCCAGATGAGAAAATCGCTACCTAACGAAAGTCTCCAGATGGGCATGCGACCATGGCTTCAAATATCCGCCATCTTAGGACCTTCTTTTGTTCTGACAAGGTATTTTTCTTCAAGAGAGAACTGCCCAGAATCAGGAACCGAAAGAAAAAGGAGAGAAGTAGGAACAAAAGGAGAGAAGATAATGGGCAAGGTGATTTTGACCCAGAATATGAAGCCCAGCCCCTTCGTTCCTGAAATGGGAACTTCTTATCATTTCCCCCCCCCCCCCCCCCCCCCCCCCCCCCCCCCCTTCCTTTTCTCTGAGAGGGGATTTATTTTCTTTATTTCTTTAGTTAGGACCAAAATTTGGGCGATTGTTGTCGTTTGAGGGTCCAGTGGTCCACCGTCCATCCACAACTAGTTAGCTGAGTCATTGTCGAACATTAAAACGACAGTTAACTAACTCACATTGCTTGTAATTGCAAGGAAAAATAGAAAGTTCAATGCTTCATGAATGGGCCAATTGGCCCCAAAGGAGCTAATTATATTTCCTTTTTGTCAATATACGTGTAAATAACCTTGTTTTAATGAGTTTTTTAATAATAAATGAAAAGGGCTTAGATTAAGCAGTCAAATATGCCAAAAATAGTGGTCACCACATCGGGGGTGCCTCCCCAATATCTCATATCTTTTAATAAGAAATTATCCTTTCTTTTTATTTTTGTCGCTGGAAAACCTGAAATTGGTGATTGAAAAACTTTTAATAGTCTTTGGGGAAGAAAACTTAAGGAGTTATATTGTCATAAGACAAATTAAATGGCGTAATTTATGAGTTTAAAGTGTGTATGATTGAGTTTTTTTTTCTTTTAACAAAAAATTGTATGTTTCATTCTCAAAGGGAAAAAAAAAAAAAGAGTGAGTGTATTCCCTTTAGAAATTGTCACATATGTAGCAGGTTTTAACATATTTATTAGATAAATAATTTATCAATATATTCGTAAATTATTATTTACTCTAAGCAATAATATTTGTTTTAAGTATTTAAACCTGCAATTAACATCTTTAAATTTCTAGGGGGAAAAAAAAGTAGTTTAGCTGATTAGCTCCCATGGGACTTGGTTTCTTTTACTTTTACCATTGTTACTCTAACAGCACTCTAGAAATCACCGATGAATAGAACAAGTTCAATGATTCTATTACACAACCACTTAGAAGCCATACATAGAAAGTTAAATACAATGGCATTGTTTATACAAATACATGTCATACCACCATGGAAGCTTCTACCATTTTCCATCTTCCCATTCCTGATGGAGGCCTCAGGTACACTGTTCAAATTCCAGTGCCTCATTAGTTGTCCAAAAGTAGACTATATACCTTGAGCCAGCAAGAACTTTCAATATCCGCCCTACCCACCACCCATCGTTATACCAAGCATCGATGTTTTCCGACACCGCATAAGGATAGACCGCTGAATTTCCGGAGGATAGGGCCTAATGTTTACGGCATCCACCACTTCTTTAAGGAATCGCGTTTCGTCTTCTGTTCTCAATGTCTGATATTCGACCAGAGACTTGCCGTTTGGAAAGATACAAGAATCTTTGCTGTGTACCAAGAACCTCGGTAACCCTCCTCGTCACTTTTGACTTCTACTTTCATTCCCTTGCCGAGGTTGGCTTAGTGTCTTCCAATTCCAAGTTTACGCCATCCGAGTTTACAATCGATTTGCTTGAATCCTCCTGCATTTGCATTTTCAAGATGTTTGGATCCTCATTTTACCAAAACAAAAGCTCTTTGCCATCAGAGAGAAACCATTCGTTTCGAAAATGAAATTAAGGCATGCAACAATCTGCATATTATGATTACAAAGCAGCTTTGGCTGGTCATGAAAATATTGTATACGAAAGGCGATGACAATAGAAGAGCTGATTTAGCTGTTAATAAAACCATATATACAAGAAAAGTACATAACAAGTAGAGCATGACTTATTTGCTTCTGTCTGTAAAAACGTGCATGAAAAATATTTACAAGTATCTATATGACATAAACCCTGGATTTCTGAGTAGGAAATTGCCCAACGTCCTAAGAAACAAGTCGATGCGTGAAGCTCAACAATAAAGCTACAGTTATCAATGAAAGACAAAAAAAATTTGGCTTGTCACCTTAAACTACTAAACTCATATATCTATCCAAAAAAGAAAATGCCTAACAATGAGGACATGAGTAAAGAAACTGTTGACTACTGGTGTTGTTTATGTCACAATGCACAAAAAGAATGTAACACGAAAGAGTTTACCTCAGAAGCAATCGTCCACTTTCCATTGATCCAGTTCTGATGAAGCCGCAAATCCGAATGTTTAAAGATCAATTCTTCATTGGTAGTGCTGAAATAAACAATGTACTCCCTACCAGATCGAACCTTGGAAATGACACCCTCCCACCAGCCATCATTGTACCATGCATCAACCTTTTTGAACTTTTAAAATGGTTGACCGCCGGTAGTAAGGGGGAGCAGGCCTAATGTGCCGAGCCTCTGCTTCTTCTCTCAAGGGCTGGGTTCCGTCATCAGTAACCAAGTTCCGGTGTTCGACCAAAAACTTATCACTTCCTACTGACCCAATAATCTTTGCAACGTACCAAGACCCCTTAAAACCTTCCTCCTCACTAGTAACTTCAACCATAGCCCCGGTTTCGAACTTCACCTCCGAATCCGACGGCTTCTTGCGAAGTACAAATTTCAATTTTATAGTCCTCTCAGTACAAGGCTTTGTCTGCATATCATATCAAGCCTTTTTTTCAATTGAGCTAGCATATAAACCAACCCGCTTCAATAAAAAAGGGAAAATTTTTCTAACAAATGCTTATATTGAGCAAAAGGCAATATACAATCCATATTTAAAGTCCCAATTCATTGTCATTTCCAACCTAGAGTTATATTTGACAATTTCTTGTTATATATATACATACACATCATATATATATACATACATATATATATATATATATATATAAAGCTCAAAGAAAACAGACATGCAAACCAATATTTTTCAATTGAGATAGCATACAAACAAAACCAATTTGTAAGATAAGATAATTTTCTACAAACCCTTCTGACATATGTGTGTACATACATATATGGACATGTTTACAATGGAATTTTGAACCTAATCAACCTATAAATTTATGTTCTACACAGCTTCTTCATCAAATAAAATATTATAAATCAAAAAATAAAATAAACTTGAACACAAAGAAAAACACAAATGTACTAATCAACAAGACCTGATCTTGGAGAGGAGGGACCCACTCGCCGCCGCCGCCGGCGGGCCGTTCCACTCCCTGTGAAGCCTCAAATTCCAGTGCTGACAGACGATCTCCCGCCTCGCCGTCTCCGGAAGAGAACCGAGTACCTCGAGTTCTCCAGAACGTCGGCGACGGTGCCGCGGGCGCCACCACGCGTTGCGGAGGAAGGCGTCCACGTCGTCGCCGGCTTTGAAGCAGCCTCCGCTGAGCTCCGGCGACGGCGCCGGCTTCACATTCTCCCATGCCACGAACTCTCGTAGTCTCCCGTCTCCGCCTCCGTCGCCGTCGTCGGCCGACAATCGCAGAGTATGGTACTGGACGAGGACGAGGGGTTTGAAGTTGGCCGGAGATCGGAGCACGGTGGCGGGGGTAGTAAGGGCCGGTGGAGGACTGGCCGGGGCTGCAGACCTCGACTTGGTCGCCCTTCTTGAAAGGGGAAGGCGACATTGCCATGGAAATGGAGGAGGGAGAAAGAAAGAGAGGAGAGAGAGAGAGAGTGGCGGAAGTGACGCGGTGGTGAGAGTGAGAGTGAGATTACTACAGACGAGAGTAGGAGTCGGGGACTGACACGTACGAGAAAGAAACGGTGTCGTATTGAATGGATTGTCTTTTATGAAACGACAAAAAGTTGGCATGTGATAGTCACGTCCATTTATTTTTTTAAAAGAATTTCTGTGGTGTATTATTTTCACTTTGTTAAACGACATTAATTAATGGGACTATTTTATAAATTAAATTTATGGAAATATAAATCGTTTTTGTTTTTGTTTTTTCTATTAGTAAATTCTTGGTATGATTCACAAACATAATACAATTCCATTAAATTAGATACCTTTTATGTTATTATGTTTATTATGCAATTTATTGCTTCGTTTGATATTTTAAACTCAACTTTAATTAAATTATACTTTTATATTTTAATTTTTATCTTTTTCTGAAAAGTCAATAAAAATTAAAATTAATTTTAAAAAATCAATCAACTTTTAACTTATAAAATTTATCTCCAACTGACAAACCAAACGCAAGCTTAATGATCTTAAAGTTGCGTGGTATCCTTACTAGAGAAGGTGAAAAGTAGTTCCCAAGTGTCTTGGCCGGTAAGATGGTGACAAATTCCCCCCCCCCCCCCCCCCCCCCCCCCCCCCCCCCCCCACACACACACACACACACACAGAGCAAGGCTTGGTGGAGTATTGCACAAGTTTTAAAGTTCTGAGGAGAATTACAAAGCGACATCGAATGAAAAGCAATTATAATATTGAAAACGAACATCAATAAAAGCACAAATGAACGAAAATAAGAATCTAATAGAAAACTACAATAACCGAAATGGAAAACAGATGATTAAAATGAAAAATTAAGAATGTAAATGCTCGAATAGAAGTTTATCATAGCGAGTAGCGACCAAGTCCTTAGAAGACTACATGCAAATTCTACTTTGAACTAAGCCCTGCAACTCACGTATACTGATGAAGAAGCTGATATAAGCTAATACTTTGTTGGCCAGGAAGAAAAAACTTTTCATGTCTGCCACAGTGCAGCATCCTCGATTGCCCCCCCTGTAGAAAGAAAACTTGAATAACTAGGGCCCGTTTGGTTGGTAAGTTCCAGTCAACTAAACTGTACTTTTTTCATCATGTTTTTTGTCTTTTCTGAAAAAGTTTTTTGTCTTTTAGAAAAAGTCAACAAAAATTACTATTCAAACTTAAAAATTTCAACTCAGCTCAAACTGAACTTGTGCACCAAACAGGCCCTTAAAAAGAATTCATTGAAAAACATTGAAATTTTTATCTTAAGATACTATTAAAGAAGCAATACATGACACCACAGCCAACACATGTCAGCCTGTCGTTGGACCTTTGGACCATACCCATAGATTTCCAACTCAGTAAATATTTTTTTCATCTTTATGAAAATTCTCAACCAACTTTTTTTTTTTTTTTTTTTTTTTGTTCTTTCCATCCACTTAGGGGTACTCAATCAAGCCTATTTTAAAATGAAAATTCCTTCTTTTGCAAAACAACAAACATAAGGTCAAATGAAGACTAACCATCTGTTTGGTTCGTATGTTTACTATAGAAACAAAAGTTTTTCTTGTTTTGAAATGAGAAATCACTATAAAAAATAAATAAATAAATTAGCGTTTGGCTGTATAATTTTCTTGATAATTCTGGAAAAGATGAAATTTATGACATGATGTTTGATAGATATTAAGAAAAAAATCATTTAAAAATTAGTTTTTTTTTTAACAAATATAACAAAATCTTAACATATTCTAATAAGGTATGAATATAGATTTGTTTCTGTTAATTTATTAATCTATCCCAAAAACTTGAGCTATTAGGAAACAGGCCAATAATAGTTTTATATTTCAACACTCTCCCTCAAGTGCAAACCAGACAAAGGGCAGACACGTAGACTAATATTAATTTTAAGGTCCAATAAAAATAAAAAAGCATAAAACAATATTAAAAGTCAAACACACAGTGATAACAAGAGTGTAATTGTAAAGATTTGAACTCAAAACCTCCTATTCTAATACTATATTAGTTTGCCAATCCATCTCAAAAGTTTAAGCTATTAGAAGGTGAGTCAACATAGTCTTACATTTCAACACTATCTTCATTATGAACTCATTGAAAAAAAAAAATCGTTTTAGTTGGAGATGAAATAAAATAGTTATGGAATTTGAAAACTTAAACAGAAGTGAAAAATTTTTGAATTTGAAAATGTTACCATACAAAATAGGTTCGAAATTGAAATGATGGGAGGATTGATTCCGAAAAATAAATTTTTTTCCCGTCTCATTTATAAAACGAATGAGCCAAACATACGAAATAAACATTATTTTTATCTTATTTCTAAAATAAGATGGAACAAACATACAAAACAAGCATGTCCTAAAGATACCAAAAGCAATTGTTCTCTGGATATCCGTGAACGATGTCAACGACTGGATTATGTTGAATAGATTCTCCGAATGTACATGAAATTTTGTTGAGATGTTCTTCCATGTAATTATGGGATTTTGTGAATTGAATGGCCGTGATTTGGATACCTGATTTAGAGCTAATTAGTAGGTAATTAGTTTCTCGTTTCTTATGTAGATAGTTGCATATTTTTCTTATGGTTGTACTCTATAATGTGATTGTATAGTTTTTGAATATATGAGAAATTGAATTATTTTCTCTGTTTTGAATTGGTATTAGAACAGGAGGTCCTGAGTTCAAACCCCTCTTATTACACTTTTTATATAAGGTTATTTACATAAATGTCTAAATTAGAGCTATGTTTTGAAAAATGTCCTTTTTTTTTTATTTATTTACATGAATGTCTAAATTAATACTTATAAAGACCACAATACCCTTCAATTAAGAATTTTTTTTAAGATAATTAAGAATTGAAAATAAACAAATAAAGAATCGATAAAAAAAAATATCTAAAAAAATATCAAACTAAGCAAACATTTATAAAAGAAAAAAAAAGATTATTTTACTTGATTTATTATAAAGAAAAAAGAAACCACATCACATATAAGTTATATGGTAGTGTATGCAATATATATATATATATATATATTCATAATAATTTATTGATCATGACCGTAAATATATATAAAAAAATAAAATATAAAGAAATAAAAAATACTTAAAAAAAAGGTTTGGGGGGGAAGATATCAAAACACTTTAAAAACTTACAAAAGACATCACAATAATAGAATAATTGTTATAAAGAAAAAAATAACTATTTTACAAAAACATTATAATGATATAGTAATTATAGTAAAGAAATAAGCAATTTTATAACACATTTAAACCTTAGAAACTAACTATTAAAACAATACCAATAATAATAGAAAAAGTTATCATAAAAACTTTATTATTATCATAAAAAACGTAAATCATACTAAAAAAATTAAGTTTTTAAGAAACCAAAATCATACTTAAGAAATATGTTTAAATATCGTCTAAAACACACTAACAAGCAATCATTCTAATAAAAATTGGTTATTAAGATAAATATACGACAATGATAAAAATAAAAAAATAATTTGAATCATAATAATGAGGGAACGTTATGCTAAAGAAACATTTTATTCATGAAAGAATATTCTTATAGAAACAAAAAAACGTAGACAGCAAACTCTAAATAGTATTCATGTAATATGTTGAAGCAAAAGAACCTTTCATAATCCAATGATGAAGCTCATTTTTGACATGATAACATATAACACAAACAAATATTTATGGACTACAAAAGTGAGAAAAAGAATAGAATAATTATGTTCAATAAAAAAAATTATTGTTCTTGACATACTTGGAATGCAAACACAAAAAATGAAGGATGAAAGAAATGATCAGTACCACCGAAAAAGAATATAAATGTGGTTATTTCACAATCAATTCAAAATTAAAAAAAAAATTGAGGGAAAAACTAATTTGGGTTTATTAAAAGTAATTTACATTTATCAATAAAAAATGATTACAATAAAGTCAAAAAACAAAAAGGAAAATAAAAATATATATGTAAAAGAAATGATGTCAATTATAATAAAATGACAAAATATGTATTATAGATATTTATTTTTAAAAAATAGACATATACTTAATATTGTTAAAAAACTATTTTAAAACGAGACCTTAAAAATGAACTTTTTCTGTAATTATATCTTTTATTTAACCTTTGTATTATCATTCGTGTGTCGTGCCTTTAATATATTTCGGGCTATTCTTAAAATATGCGTTAGACTTTTAATTAAAATTTGTGTATGGCCTACACGTAAGGAGGAGTGTTGAAATATAAAGAGAAAATTAGGTAGAGCGCTATATTTTAAATATCTTCTTATAATTTTGTCTAGTCTAATATTAAATTTAATAATTTTAGTATTATTAAATGACAAAACTATTAATTTTAATATTATGGTGGGCATAAATATAAGAATGTGTTAAATTTATGGTATTCTTGCATATAACCTAAATATAAAACTATTTTTGGTACACCTCCCACAGCTTAAGATTTAAGTTTTCGAGATGAATGGGTAAATTAACAATCTCTCAGCTCATTCACAGTTTAGTCGTACCCGTTGGCCGCCAACACATATCGTTATTTAAGCGAGTCGTAAAGGATTGTATCGTTTCTGAATTCTACAGTAGTGCTCTAGTTTTAGTACAATTTGGACACCAATGTCATTGTGGAACTAATTATAATTAACTAAGCTTAAATACTAACAAACAAAGAATATGAAAATAACACAACTAATCCACGGGCCATAACAAGGATTTATTAATTAATTAATCAGTGGTTCTTCAACAAAAATAAAAAATAAAAAATAAATAAATAGTGGTGTATTTTTATTTTTTAAGTTTTAAGTATGGTACTTTGGTATAATGTGACCTACGTTCCTGTGTGTCAGATATTTCTTCTTGATTATCTTGTAAAATGTGCATGAGATGCTGAGGAATTTCTCACCCTGCATTTGTCAGCAAATTAAAGAGGTAATCAGAGAAATATAAGATCAAATCTAATATTGACACCTCTACAAACGAGTGAACATAGAGTAAAAGACAATAAGGTCATAAATGACAGTACAAGGAAACGAACCAGTGAACATAGCAAACGACAAGATCAAGAAACGAACACATCAAAAGAAAACAATGGACGTGAATACATAAAAATAATAATGAAGTTTGCGTAATTGTTAGCTAATCTACTACGTGAAACAGCTCCAAAGAGAGAGAGAGAGAGGAGAGCTCCAAAGAAAAAATAATAATGAATTGAAAAACTGAAAAATTAGTTTGCTATCATTGACATAGAATCTTTTATTGTTCAAACTATGCATGTGTTGATTGTTGACGTCGAAATTCGTCACGAGCTCGGAGACCAAGTTTTTAAGGCTAATTTTGATTGATAAGGATCAAACCACAACAAACATTTGTGAAATCACATGCATGTAGCTCGGTGTTAAGATAGCCTATGTCTACTATAAATGGTTCTTGAATTTTTCGTTTTTCATTTTTGAGATTAAACACTCGAACTCTTTTTTTTTTTTTTGGGTTGCAAATTTAACTTTGCAACATTTTCTAGTAGGCCTTGCCAGTCTGGTTGTCTGTCTCCAGCCTTATATTCAGTATTATCTCTGTGTATTCTCTTCGGCCTTTGGTGCTTTCATTTTCATCCAAAAAATAATAATAACGATAACGATAACGATAAAAATAACATTAATAACAGTTATATAATTACTGTATAGTGCGTAGTTATCACTACCTTAGCTGTTAAGACACTCAAAACTACTCTTCTTTTTCTTTTGTTAGGTTACCGCACGATT
The DNA here is from genome assembly GCA_009761775.1 of Ficus carica. Taxonomy (NCBI): domain Eukaryota; kingdom Viridiplantae; phylum Streptophyta; class Magnoliopsida; order Rosales; family Moraceae; genus Ficus; species Ficus carica. The sequence goes on from CM019746.1 coordinate 16,943,182, forward strand.
TAAGACCATTAAATTTACACGGGAATCATGTCAAAAACATAAAAGGCATCAAATTTAATTGAATCAGACTAGGTTTTCCAGAATAATCGCAACTGAAATTGATCGACCAAATCTGATAGCCAACTGCCCACAAATCAATGCAATTGGTGCCACGTCAAAACCCACCAATTCAGTTTGAAACCCAACCAGCAGGGCCACACTCAACGGGTTTATGGTTTCATGATTTGGGCTCCGGTGAAATCGAAGCCGACCTCGTGCATAGCAAATTTTTTTATTTTTTATTTTATTTTTATGCATGGTATGTATTATAGTTTTTAATTTTTAATCGTTGAACTTTTGGACTTAAGTTTTTGATTTAGCGCCATCAATTCAAAGTATCTAATACCAAAGTATGATATAGATGTTGTTGAACATCAATATTGTCCCAACCAACTATTTTAACCTCATCATGTACATATATTGATAGATTATTATATTTTTAACCTTAACAAGAATCTCCTAATAGAAAACTCAAAAACTTTAAATTAACTCTATTTTTGATCCCCCAATCTTAGGAGTAAATCCTATTTTAGTGCTTCACATTTACAAAGTTTTACAGTTAGTCTCCGATATATAAACAAATTGTTCCATTAAAGTTCTCCCATTAAGAATCACTTATAAAGTAGGGGGGGAAAAATAGAAAGAAAAAAAAAAAAAAAAAGATATGCACTTTCATATTAAATGGTATTCTAATCAAGATCATTTAGGATCTTGTCACGATCCCGTCAGCATCAGGATCTTGTCGCGATGCCGTGAACGTTGTGATCTTGTCGTGACGACGACGTCTTCCTCATTACCAGCATCGTACCTTGCCGGTCAGAGTACACAAAGGAAGAGAGAAAGACACAGAGAGGATAGAGAATAAGTAAAAATGAGAATACTAATTTTCTTGGGGTAAAAAAGGAATTTTACCCTCAGAAAATAGTTAATATGCTTTTTTTTTTTTTTTTCTATATAAAGTCAAACATGCTAAACAATGGACATCTAAAATATATTATATTGTGTATTTTCTCTTAACAAATTTGGGAGGGGGGCGGGTCCATTGGGGGCAGCTGCCCCCACTAGGCGTAATGGCTAATGTGACTCTTCCTTAGGTTGACCCCGAGCTATTAAGGGGGAGTTTGGTGGAGTAGTTTAAGTTAGGATTTTGAAGTTTAAATAGTAATTTTTTTTGAATTTTCAGAAAAGAAAAAAAACTTTTTGGGAAAAAAACAAAAACTTTTGGGGAAAAAGACAAAAAAAAGTTTAAGTTGGGGAGTTTAAGTGGTTTTGCCAAACAGACCTAAATCTATTATTTTACTAGAAAATTTAAGAATTTATCCGTAAAAATGTATTATCATCTATTAAGTCTAAAAACCTTCTTTTCTGGCAATTAGTCTAAAAAACCTGCTCTAATTTTTCAAAAAATACTTATAAAATATGCTATATGTTATAATTTCTCACAATAAAAATAGACTCGTAGTTCTAATTCATAATCCGTTTACGTACTCAATACTACTCATCTCATCAAGGACGGGGTTCTTTTACATCTCCTACTTGGAGATTGACAGAGATTTTTTTTTTTTTTTTTTTTCGTTGAAGATTGACAGAGATTTTTGCTTTGAGCAACCAGCTCCATTTTCCATATGGCCGACCAGGACGCATAAATGCGACCAATACGTATGTTTCTGAACTGGTTGCTTGGTATTCTCTTCTATTTGATTATTAAAGGATGCTTTCAACCTTTTAAACAATGATGTGGAGAGCTAATTTCACCAGTCAAAATTGAGGTTTAACATGTGTAGTCGATGATTCCAACAACTAAATATATTATAATTTGAATCCATAACTCGTTGAAATTGCACTCACAAAGTTATTTATAGAGAATTCAAAATATAAGATAACTTAATTAAACTTAAAATAATCATAAAAGAAAACAGATAGATAAATGAATTCTGAAAGATAACATAACTTTAAATAAAATTAATTAATTAATTAATTAATTAATTAAATCTTAATCTTGTCATCCATCAACTGGCCCCCGTGTCTTTGGGCATTTTTTTTTTTTTTTTTTTTTTTTAACACCTCCAAGCAACGTATAAATGCGTAAGTTTATATTATTTCAACTAGAAATTATTAATTTTTTTAAATGCTATCTAATTAATAGCAATAATGCTAGTACTTTTTTTCATCATCATGAATTGTATAAAAGTAATCAAATTACCTAATGATTCTGATAATTTTTATCCAGGAAATTTGATGCATGGTCGGTACTGTTGTGCTACCTGCCTGGACACAAATAAAAGCATGGCGTGTTATCCAAAACTGTCCAAATTACATAAGCAAACAAAATACAAAGAATAATGATCATAATTTTTAACTACATCTACAATAAGCTTGTATAAACTATTCGCAAGAATAGCCTTTTTTTTTTTTTTTTTTTTTTGTATTGAGCAAGCACACCCATAAATTCCCACAGTGCAGATCAACCACGATGATTTTCAGGAGAAGGAACTAGGTAGATTCATAAGTAGATCCCACTAAATATTACTGTATAGATAAAATAACACCTCTATACAGATTAATAAAATTAACAAAAGGGTGAAGAAGATGTATTGTATACCTCGTTACAGGTGCTAAGTTCGAAAGTAGTTTCTAGTTTATGATATATAACTTGACGCAGCATCAGCGCCACAGCATCCAAGTCAGGCTCTATATAAATAAGAAAAAAAAACCACTGTTAAACTCATATATAGTCGCAGGACGAGATAAAAACAACATCAATATATATATATATATATATTTTTTTTTTTTTTTTGTTAAGTTCATATACATTATTTTCTTGGAATATATTTGTTCGCCAAAAAATATATAAAAATATATATATTTATTTAGGGTATAAAAATCCAATTCCAAGCAAGCAATAATTAATGAAGTAAACCACTTGATCAAACCACATACATTACTATTGAATTATTAATTAAATTTTGAAACAATATACGTTACCAGCAGTGTAGAAAAATATATATACGAAATATGTTGTCATTGATTAGGATTAACTTGAGATCGACATATGCATTAATGTTGTTTTTAAGGCCTGAACACTGATCTGACAGAAAAAGTTGTAAGCCTTGTTCAAACTTGTCCATGGATAAGACCAATTTTTTTATCATCTGCTTCTGCCATAAGATTCTCATCATTCTCTTCTACTAAGCAAGCTTGATAAAGAGTCCATAAGGTCTTCAACTGGCTGCGTACAGGGAATAAGGTTAAACCCATCACCATCCGCCTTCACCCAGGTCCCGGCGCCTGCATATTTATCAGTAATTAAGCATCTATCCTTGATTAGAAACTTAATTAATACCTCATTGACATGAACTCAAATTATATTTCTACTTTACCTTGTACCCAGAGGGTTTCATTAGCCAGAAAAACAAGAATCTTGTCACTTTCTTGTAGCTTTATTCAGCATTGTTGCAATCCTATCCATGTCAGGCTCTGAGAAAAAAAAAAAAAAAAACATAATTATTATTATTACAAGATAATAAACACATTAGTTTAATCTGTTAATAAAAACCAAAAGAAAACCAACCGCACAAGAGACACCGATTTTTACGTGGAAAACCCTCTAATGCGAAGGAAAAACCACGGGACCGTAGTCTGATATCAACTTCCATTATATCAACAATAATGGGATTACAAAGTCCTCTCTAGATACAACTAGAGGCTCACAATCATCAAGATAAAACACAATCTTGGCTATAAACACAAAGTTCATCATTAACAAGATGGATTTCAACACATAACATAAAAAGATATCAGTTTTAGGTCTCAAGTGAGTATTTGGGAAAAGCACCTTAAAGACACCAATTCGAAAATCGGAACCGGTAGATGAAAAGAGCTTGTCACAAGGATTCACCACGTCAAATTTGAGCACCAACAGACACCATTTCACCGCTCAATCTTCTTGCACAAATCCAAAAACTCCAGATTCTCTCTCTCTCTATTCTCCCTCACGCTCTCTGTTTCTTTTAGACACCCACAGCAGCCCCCTTTTTTTCTTTTTATTGCTACACTCACACACGGCTTGTTCAACAAGCCATTAATACCTCCCTTTTTTTTTTTTTTAAATCAAAAGCTATTGGGCTTTTGGCCATTATTGTCCAGCCCACAACATGGGGCGGACAACTCAATAATTCTCCCCCTCCGCGTCATGTAGTGGGCTCGACCAAACCCGCTCTCTGCTTGCACGCTTCAAGTTTCTCTTTAGGCAAAGATTGTGTCAACATATCCGATCCATTCTCACTTGTATGAACTTTCTCCAAGTGCATTTGCTTTGTTTCAAGTACATCACGAATCTAGTGATACCTAACATCAATATGCTTGGATCTTGAATGAAATGTTGAATTTTTGGAGAGATAGATGGCACTCTGACTGTCACTATAGGCAATGTACTTCTCTTGTTGCAAACCCAATTCTTCAAGAAACGTTTTCATCCACAAAACTTTTTTTTGCAGGTTTCAGTATTTGCAATGTACTCAGCTTCTGTACTGGACAAAACAACACATTTCTGTAACTTAGACTGCCAAGAGACTGCTCCCCCTGCAAAGGTCATCAAGAACCCCGAAGTGGATTTCCTGGAATTAACATCACCTGCCATGTCTGAATCTGTGTACCCTTCTAAAATAGGCTCACCACTGTCAAAGCATAAACACACCTTGAAGTACCCTTTAAATATCTTAATATCCATTTCACCGCTGTCCAATGTTCTTTTCCAGGATTAGAAAGAAATCGACTGACAACTCCAACAGCATGAGCAATATCTGGTCTTGTGCAAACCATGGCATACATCAAACTGCCAACTGCAGACGCATAGAGAACTTTACTCATTTCTTCTTTTTCTTTCTCACTGTTGACATTGCTTAGAAGTAAGCTTAAAATGCCCTGCAAGTGGAGAACAAACTGCTTTTGCCTTGCTCATATTGAACCTTTCAAGACTTTTTCAATATAACCTTCTTGAGATAGCCAAAGTTTCCCATTCTTCCTATCACAGGAGATCTTTATGCCGAGTATTTGTTTTGCCGATCCCAAGTCTTTCATTACAAAAGACTTAATTAACTCCTTTTTAAGCATCTCAATCTTACTAGTATCATGGCCAACAATCAACATATCATCAACATATAGCAGGAGGATAATGAAGTCATCACTGGAGTGTTTCTTTATAAACACACAATGGTCAGATGAAGTTCTAGAGTACCCATGACTCACCATAAAAGAATCAAACTTCTTGTACCACTGTCTTGGTGCTTGTTTGAGCCCATACAAACTCTTTCGAAGTTTGCACATAAGATTCTCCTTTCCCTTAACTTGAACCCTTCTGGCTGCTCCATATAAATTTCTTATTCTAAATCACGTGAAGAAATGCAGTTTCCACATCAAGTTGCTTTATCTCTAAATTCAAGCGGGCAGCTAGACTAAGAACAACTCTGATGGATGACATCTTCACTACCGGAGAAAATATCTCTTCAAAGTCAACACCTTTCTTCTGACTAAATCCTTTCACAACCAACCGAGCTTTGTACCTTAGTTGTGAGCTATTGTTTTCAGTTTTCAACCTGTAATCCCATTTGTTCTTGAGCGCTTTCTTGCCTTTTGGTAACTTTACCAAGTTGTAGGTGTGGTTCTCACACAAGGATTTCATCTCTTCCTGCATGGCATTAGACCACTCTTTCTTTTGCTCATGAGAAATGGCTTCTTAGTAAGTTTCAGGCTCTCCACCATCTGTAAGCATCACATACTCACTTGAACTGTATCTTGAAGGAGGTTGGCGCTTTCTATTAGATCTTCTCAATGGAGGCTCATCTGGTAGCGATGGCGGTGCTTGCTCAACTTGTTCAACTATAGGGACAACATCATCAGCATGAGGGGTCTCATCATCGACAATATCTCCACCATCTTCTTGCATGTCTCCCCCGTGATTAGTATTCACTACAGGTGGAGGAATTGGATTCAAATTGACAGGAATCTCAACAGATGAACTAGTTTTCTCAACTTTATCAGCATCATCACCAAGTTGATCTTCAAGAAACACAACATCTCTGCTTCTGACAATCTTCCTGTTCACTAGATCCCATAATCTGTACCCAAACTCTTCATGACCATATCCCAAGAAAATACACGATTTTGTCTTATCGTCAAGCTTGGACCTCTCATCTTTGGAACAAGAACAAATGCCCTGCAGCCAAAAACTCTCAAATAACCATAAGAGACATATTTCCCTGTCCAAACTCTATTAGGAACATCACCATTCAAAGCAACTGCTGGGGAAAAATTAATCAAGTCGACTGCAGTCCTCATAACCTCCCCCAAAAAAGACTTAGGAAGCTTAGCATGAGAAAGCATACATCTTATCCTTTCTTCAATAGTCTGTTCATTCTTTCTGCCACACCATTTAGCTGAGGTGTCTTTGCTGGAGTTTTCTCAAGCCTGATTCCATGGGCTTTGCAGTAGTTTTCAAATGGCCCCCTGTATTCACCACCATTATCAGCTCGAACTGACTTCAACTGCTTTCTTGTTTCTCTTTCAATCTTGGCATGAAATTCTTTAAAGACATCAAACACCTTGTCTTTAGTTTTCATAGCAGTAGCCCAAACTTTTCTTGAGTAGTCATCAATAAAAGTCACAAAATAGAGTGAACCTCCAAGAGTTTTAGTTTGCATAAAGCAGACATCAGTATGAATCAAATCAAGAATATTTGATCTTCTAGATGGAGGGTGTGAATGAAATGCAACTCTATGTGTTTTTCCAGCTAAACAATCTACATAAGTTTTAAGAGGCATACCTTGCAAGCTGGGGAGGAATTGCTTTCTAGCAAGAATTTGTAGTCCTTTCTCGCTAATGTGACCAAGCTCTTGTGCCAAAGATCAATACTTGCATCCTTCTGAATAGCATTTATCTCTCCCTTTCTGAGCTTTGCTTGTGTTACATAGAGCGTATTCATCTTCTTTCCTCTTGCAATCACTAGAGAACCTTTTGTAATCACTAGAGAACCTTTGGTGAGCTTCCATTTACTTTCACCAAAATAATTAATGAAACCCTCGTCGTCAAGTCTGCCTGTAGAGATCAAGTTGAGGCGAATATCCGGTACATGTCTGACATCCTTGAGTATTAATTTGCTTCCAAGATTGGTTTCCAAGCAAATATCACCAATACCCACAATTTTAGAGGCATCATTGTTTCCCATCTTGACATTGCCAAAATCACCGGCAGAGTAAGAAGTGAAGAAATCACCATGAGCAATAACATGAAATGAAGCACCATAATCAACCACCCAATCACTCTATTGGCATGCGAGGCTAACATAACTATCATCACAAACAATGACAACATCACCCTCAGTGGCTACTGTATTAGTCTCTTTCTCATCTTTCTTTCCTTCACCCTGCTCTCTTTTTCAAAGCATGCACTCTTTCTTCATGTGACCTGGCTTGTTGCAGTGGTAACACTTGAAACTTTTTCTGTTTTGAAATTTTCCTCTAGATGTATCCTTTTTGCCATGACCTTGAGGATGCCTGCTTTTGCTTCTTCCACGCCTTTCATGTTTTTCAGAAACAAGTACCTCAGAAGAAGACTCACCCTTTTTCCTTTCTTCTAGCTTCTTCGTTGAGCAAACTATCCTTAACCATCTCCATGGTTAGCTTTCCTTCTGGCGCCAAAGTGCTTAGTGACACCACTAGTGTTTCAGCTTTCAAGCAATGAGCTGAGAAGTAACAAAGCTTGTAGCTCATCTTCAAGTTTCATCTTCATAGTTGTCAGTTGGTTCACCAAGCCATGAAAACGCTTGTATGTTCAGTCATACTCTTCCCATCTTTGTACTTCAAATTCACAAGCCTTCTAATGAGCGTGGCTTTATTTCTGAAAGTATTCTTCTCATACATCGCCGCTAACTTTTGCCAGAGAGCATCAGCTTTGGTTTCTTCAGCAATGTGATGGAATATATTGTGATCAACCCACTGTCTTATTGTAGCAGCAGCCTTCATATGTAATATCTCCCAGTCCTCATCACTCATTTTTTCTGGCTTTTCCTTGCCTAGAATAGGCCTAAACAAATCTCTGCAATACAGCATGTCTTGCATCTTCCGCTTCCAAATGGAATAATTCGACGGGGTTAATTTTATCATCCCAAACGAATTTTGTTCATCCATCTCAACACACAAGAATTTTTCTCTAGCCAACCAAAAGCTCTGATACCACTTTGTTAATAAAAACCAAAAGAAAACCAACCGCACAAGAAACACCGATTTTTACGTGAAAAACCCTCCAATGCGAAGGGAAAAACCACAGGACCGTAGTCCGATATCAACTTCCACTATATCAACAATAATGGGATTACAAAGTCCTCTCTAATACAACTAAAGGCTCACAATCATCAAGATAAAACACAATCTTGGCTAAACAACAAGGTTCATCATCAACAAGATGGATTTCAACACATAGTATAAAAAGAAATCAGTTTTAGATCTCAAGTGGGTATTTGGGAAAAGCACCCTAAAGACACCAATTCGAAAATCGGAACTGGTAGATGAGAAGAGCTTGTCACAAGGATTCACCACGTCAAATTTGAACACCAACGGACACCGTTTCACAGCTCAATCTTCTTGCACAAACCCAAAAACTCCACCTTCTCTCTCTCTGTTTCTCCCTCACGCTCTCTGTTTCTTTTAGACACCCACAGCAGCCCCTTTTTTTTCTTTTTTCTGCTACACTCACACACGGCTTGTTCAACAAGCCATGATACCTCTCCTTTTTTTTTTAATCAAAAGCTATTGGGCTTTTGGCCCATTTTTGTCCAGCCCACAACATGGGGCGGACAACTCAACAAAATCATATATATATGATCGTGTACGTATACACCAGCTGCAAAGATCAAGCACTTAGCAAAGAAGGAAAGTATATCAGCCTTGAGTATTTGGTTTTTTTGGTCCCACAAAAAAGATTGGATGAGATTTCGTAAGAGTGACCACTCTGACAGCATTAGTTTTGTGCTGTCTTGAAATTTGAACTGCAATTCCTTTGATAACCATCTGAAATCAGCCATTTTCCTCTAGTTCTCTCTGTATCTATCCGCACAAAGACCTACATACATGAGACGAAACTTAAAAGTCTAACTCAAACTCAATATTAGAAGAAGATTATCAACACCAAGCGTACGTACCTAAATATTAAGGTCTTTAGAGAGAATTGGAAGAGACTGGTTAATATTTATAGCCTCTACAAAGAAATAGAATCAGGATCAAATTACAATTGGAAAGGCAAAAGGAAACCTTTTTTTTTTTTCTTTTTTTAAGGAAAAAAAAGGCAAAACGAAAACTTACTATTACAAAAAAGGGAAACATTACTCCACCCTTTTGTATTAGTTTTTTAATATTTCAGTAATTATATGTGGAATGTACACACACACACACACACACACAAAAAATTAAGCATGTGTCTGACACTATGGTTCAAACCTTAAAATTACAATCTAATTTTTATTTTTTTTTATCTCTGTTTCACTATTCATACAGTTTTATAACTCAAATTTTAAAAGTCCATAATTTTGCATAGATAAGTCCAAATAAGGTGATTTTTTTTTTAATTGCATAGAATTTCAAAACGAACGAAACAAGTTCCATATTGATTTTTTTTTTCCGAACACATTTCAAGTTTTTACACTTTTTAACTCTAGCAATTACGAACGTCTCGATAAATGCATAATCAATTCAAATCAAATCTATAATCCAAACTTAGCACCAAATGTATGCTAAGTTGGCACTTATCAGGCAAATATATATTTCTTAAAAAAAAAAAAAAGAAAAACAAAAGAAATAAAGAAGAAGAAGAAGAAGAAAAAAGGTATTATTAAAACACTAAACGTAATACATAATGGTCATATTGGAAAAGGAATTTCGTACGAATTTGACTCCAATAAGGAGATTGATTAAACTAAAGGGAAAAAATAATCATAATAAGAATTGGAGATGGATAGGGATAGACTAAAATCTTAAAAAAGTCTGAAATTTTATTTATTTTTTTCCATTTATCATTCTCCCAACAAGAATCTAAGCTTGCATTTAGTTCACCGGTTAGATATGAAATTTTTTAATTGGAATTTGTGGACTTTTCAAAAAACTAGTTATAATTTTTGTTGACTTTTCAAAAAAAGAAAAAAACTAAAATGAAAAATGACAGTTTAGTTGAAAATGAGTTAAAATGCCAAACAAAACATTAATCAAAATCTTGAAATCTGAAAAACAGAGTGCTAAGGACAAGATCAGTTTGTGATTTAATTCAATTTGAAAATTTGTTATTCCTCAGCATATGGAATTGGATACAATATATTCCTATCTATTTTTTTTTTTTTAAATAAAAAGAGAAATACGCACACACATAGGGACATATCTGATAAGACCAAGCAAAAACTTTAGGAAAAAAAAAAAACGCATAAAACAACATAAATGTATAAACATTTGGCAATAATTGCAAAAATTAAACGTCAAACTTCAACAAATCCAAGTGAAAATTCACGAACACAGTGAGAAACGATCTAGATGGACTAAAAGGTTGAAAATTTGGTGATGGATTGTTACCTCGTGTGAGAGATCGGAAAGTGCTAGGGTCTCCGATTAGAGAGGAGAGAGAGAAGCCAAGCAAACTTCGGAAGGCCGCCGCAAGCCTCACGGCTACGCTTGTCGGACGGCGACGGCAAGTTATGTGCTGCGGCCAAGTAGACAGATACAGAGAGACCTTTTAAGCGGACCTCAAATGGGTCGGCGACAAGCCACATGACTAGGTATTTGTTAAAATGACAACCTCAAAAGTTGAAATTAGCAAAATTATCTTCTTTCATTTTAACATAGAAGTCTATTTCAATGTCATTATGCTATTTCAAGTTTTGGATAACTTTTATGAAAGTGGTTGAGTTATTTTGTTAATTGACTCGCCAATAACTCACCGATAAGTTTTCCCAAAAAAAAAATGTTTTTTTACTTTTTAGGATTGATTTTTTTGGTGAATACATTTTAGGATCGATTATTAATAAGGGTAAATTACTACGTTGATACATGAACTTTTAATTTTGTGTAACTTTAATCACTTTAGAGGAAATATTAGAGTAGCTGGAGAAATTTTTATTATTTTTCAATGTGAACCTTTATACAATTGAATTGCTGGAGATTTAAAATACGTTAATACAAAATAGTGTTGTGTGAGGAGGTGACTAATCTAGTGAACTATGACAAGCAATAAATACTAGAGTAGCTAAAGGAATTTTTGTTGTGTTTTCGACGTGGTACTTTACATAACTAGATTTATAGAGTTTAAAAACAAGTGAAAATCGTAACAAATATTTATTTTATGCAATGATGACCACCTTTTAATACTCATCGATAAAAAAGGACTTTATGTTGTGTGGGGAGGTGATTAATCTTATGAAAAACTATGACAAGTAGTATATATTCTACGCAATGATAACCACCTCTTAGTTTCCACTTATAATAAAGGATTTTGTGTTGTGTTAGGAGGTGATTAATGTAGTGGAGAACTATGACAAGCAATAAATACTAGAGTAGCCCAAGGAATTTTTGTTGCATTTTCGATGTGAGAGTTTTACATAACTGAATTATTGGAGTATTAAAGCACGTCAAAATCATAAAAGTAACTTATTTTACTAACCTCATGTTTGGTGCTAAGGTTTGGATTCAAAAATTACAACTCAATTTTTGTAATATTCTGAAAAGTTAATCTCAATTTCATTATTCATAGTTATTATTATAGTTTTGTAACTCATAATTTAGAAATCCATAACTTTGCATATACAAGTCCAAATAAGAGGATATATTTTTTTAATTACATAAAATTTCAAGAAGAATAAAATAAGCTCTATATTGATTTTTTTTTTCCTAAACATATTTCAAGTTTTTATACTTTTTAACTACAATAATTCAAACACTTCACCAAACGCACAACTCAATTCAAACTCAAATTTTATCATCTAAACTCATGAACCAAATGCATGCTAAATAATAACCAAACAACATTGGGAATAGTGGTTGATATTCCTCAATTTCATACTTGTTTAGTTCAATCACGCTTAATAAATAAGAAAGTGATAAACACCACGATGACATGGATCCATATTCAAGATGAATCTTTTTTAGCTTTTAACGGGAATCAAATTCAAAGAAGGGAGATTAAAAATAAAAGATCTTAAGCTGCATGGTGTTTTCTTTGTTCCATGCATGTGCCCTGTTATCGCATCTAATTTACAAATGATCACATAAATTTTAGCTGTCTTTGACACTCCTTTTTAAACTTACTTTTTAAACATACTAGTGTTCAGTTTTTCTTGATGTTCAGTTTTTCCCAATCAATTCTGAAGTTTTCCTCTTATAAAAAAATTAAATTGTAGAATTGGACTAATAATTCAATCAGACCTTTAATTTAATTGTCTTAATTGCATGGTAACCTTATTAGAGAAAGTGAACAGTAGTTCCTAAGTGTCTTGACTGGTAAGATAGTGACAAATACACCCCCACAGGGCTTAGGCTTGGTGGAGTATTGCACAAGTTTTAAAGTACTGACAGACAGAATTTACTAAGCCTATGATTAGTTCTCTATCTTTAACTTAAAAATTTTAACTCAGTTTATATTTTTTCTGAAAAATCAATAAAAATTTTAAATAATTTTTTAAAAATTAACTAACTCTAACCTAAAAATTTCAACTAAAACCAAAGTTTTGCAAAATTTATTCACTGTCATGGCAATTTAAAAAGGAAAAAAAATTATTACACTGCCCAAAATATAGAGTAAAAAGGTAATTAAAATACATGTGATACGATCATCCGAAAGGATATAAATGCAAAAATATTATTTCATCCAGTAGGGAGGGAGGGAGAGAGAGAGGGACAACCCAAGAAACTAACCGATACAATCTAAGAGACTAACCGATACAAGTACCGTTCGTGTCTTGCAAAATTAGATGCCTAGCACAAGAGTAGGCCTTTGATTTTATTCAACGCCTACACTATGAATTCATGGCTTGGTTATATGTTCCATACACAATATACAAGGCTTGCCCATATTAATTGAAAACATTTTTAAGCAAATTGGGGGGGAGGGGGAATAACGTTTGAAGAGAAAAAAACAAAGGAAAAAAATACATTGTCTTCTATTTTTTAAGAGCTTTTTTTATCACGGAAGATTTTCCCTTAAAAGTTTTGACTTATTGCGTGCTTATAATTATAAATGCTGGACCCTCTAGTTTTGGAAAATGTAAGAGAGGAAGTGTTGTTAATCTGACACTAAGCTCCTAGAGGTTGAAGAACCAATGGAACATCCTCATCTTTTATCTGTTTCTTTTTCCTTGTGAGTGAGAGAGGTCGAAGAACGAGTCTTGATAAGCGACTTAAAAGGTCTTTAAGACCTTCCATCTCGTAGTGTCCAAACCGCCAGTCACGGTCGATATAAGGCCGCTGTATAGGTTCATCAAGGCCTCCTGATGTAGGAATGAAGAAAAAGATGACGATAAGCCATTATTAAGATAGTACTAATGATAATTTGAGTGATAAACACCACCAACACCGACATCGAAAATTGGCACTTATGCATCAATAGGTAGATTGTGGTTGTCATTGATTAGAAACTTCGCATTGTCAATTTCACTGGACTCTCACCAATCTCATTAGTTTAAAAATTATCCACCTTCCAGATGAATCTTCATGGTTTTTCCTTTTAATTAGGGACCAAATTCAAGTAAGGGAAATTAAAACAAAAGATCTTGAACTGCATAGTTTACCTGCGTACATCAGGCCGTATTTGTTAACTGCACGATAAAAGGGTCGTGTTTTCTTCTCCTTAGCAGCTCTACGGAGTTTGTTCCATGCCTGTCCCCTGTCTTCACGTGTTATTTTACGCGTGGTCGCCATCTGAAATGGAGAAACATGCTAATGGTTTTTACTAGAAAGCACGATTATGGCAAAGAAACATGAACAAGTAGGCAGAAGAAATAACAACCTTGGTAAAGAGATGGTATGAAGGGCGTGGTATCCTCGCAAGGCCATTCGCACGATCAACAGCTACGAGGCCAAACTTGGGACCGTATCCATCTGCCCACTCCCAGTTATCGGAAATAGTCCAAAACAGGTAGCCCAGCACAGGAACACCCTTGAAAGCAAAGTACAATTGTACTAAATGAAGGAAACCTCAGATTCAAAAAGATTCAAAGTGTGGAAATTTAGGCTAGAGTCAAAACCATAATCATCGCGGCATAAACAGCTAGGAGATGCTCTATTAGATACGGCTGACGGATTATATCTGTCCCATCGGATACCCCATTTTCAGTAATGATGAAGGGTACATTTAAATGTTTGTATCTTTCATGGAACTGAAGAAGCATGCGGTATAATCCATCGGGATATACCCCACGTCCAGATTCGCTGTACTCGTCTGTCTCTACCAGCTTCAATCCAGCACCACACACCACTTCCTGATCAGTAAGCAAAATCAAGTCAGTGTTCAAGAATCATTCTGGATTGTATGCAAGAGAACCAAAGTTACAACATACTTCATTGAAGAGTTAGAAGCGAACCTGTCCATAGTAGTTTATGCCTATAAAATCAACCTTGTCGGAAATACTATCCACATACGGGAATAGAGTCAAGGAATTGGCAACGGTAACAGAAGCAGTATCAAAGAGACCATATGGCCGCATGAAAGAGACATGGTGCGCTACTCCAACTATTGGATTTGGTGAGATGCTGATGGGAGACAAACACGGAGATTAAAATAAAAAGTAAGGAACACAGATGTTTGAGTGAGGCAAGGAAAGTTCCCTTAACAAAGTGCAAATAACGGAAGGCAGGGTTCCAGAAACGAATACATGGCACAATGGAAAAGTCGTGCAACTATTTCCCTCTAGTCCTAGTAGAAGGGAATGGCATTTGTTGGGTGTTAAAGACGTAAACACCAATTCAAATTTGTCAAGAATACTTAAGTGTCAAAACAAACATTTGTTATTTTTAAGGAGCTTCAATAGGGAAGAAAAACCTTCGTTCATGGATACAGTCATAGGCCTTTGAGTGTGCAATAGCCATCCAATGCATGGCCTGTTGGAAAGCGCCTTTTGGTAAAGCAGAAGTTGCAGTTTCCAGCATATCAGGATGACCGCCAGGCCAAGCACCAGCGCTATAAGTAAGCATGCTGAAGACATGAGGTTCGTTAAAAGTTACCCAATAGTCTACTAAATCCGATACACTGTCGACCACAAGCCTGGAAAATAAAAATTAGGGAGTTTAGACAATATGGTTTAGATGCTCTACAAACATGAAATATGGTTCAGTCCAATGTGAGGCCATGAGACAAGACCCAAGTTACTTGATTTGAAGTCCAATTTGGTTGCTTTAGCCTCAGACGGATGAGAAATAGGAAATCACTTCATGTTACACAACTTTAACGTACATTAAAAGAATTTAGAGGAAAAAATGACCTGGTAAAATCCATGAAATAGTCTACTGTTTTTTCCAACTTCCACCCACCATATTCCCCAGCCCATGATGGCAATGAGTGATGAAAAAGAGTCAGCATCACCTTCATTCCATACAAGCGAACCCTATTGATTATCCACTTATAACGCTCCAGAGCAGCATAATTAACCTAAGAAAAACAGGGTCACGAAGCTGAGTTTCAATCCCACTTATAATTTGGTTTTTCCCATATGATGCCCCAATATAACGTAGGAACTCCAAAGCAAAGTCAGTCCATATAGGACTCTCTTGGGAGAGGAAAAACAGTCTAACAAACCTCTGAAATTGAATTGGTTAACTTTTCGGATATAACATAATTATGAGAAAAGCAAAGGACGTGTACGACGCAACATGACAAGTTGACATGATATTGTTCACCAAATAGCAGAATGACTCATTGAATCAGTTGTATGTGAAAAATTATAATCAGACTTACAGTTTTCTTTAAGATTTTTCAGTGGCTCCACCGGCATAATTCGTGACCAATCTATTCCCATTCTAAAGACACTGACGCCAGTATCCTTTGCCAGTTTCAGTTCTGTATCTGGATCAGACCAAAACCTTAGCCTCTCCTCTCTGAAACCAGTTCAAGAATCAATTTTTCACCTTTTGCCAACAAAAGACAGTGTCATCTCAGTTTATGGCATAATTAACCAGAAAGATATCAGGACCATTTTAAAAACATGACACGTTTTATTTTCCAACTTGCTTTAAAATTTCAAGACATGATGGTAACACGATTCAGGCTTACGGGTGTGGGACATTGTGCCATGCTGCCACATTGTGATGGCATTCTTCAATTGGAACAGATCCTTCTTCTTCTCCTTCTTCTTCTAAGTACTTCTCAAACCCTCTAATCATTGCTTCCATAGCTATCTTAAGAGGCTTCTTCTTCTTAACTGTTCTGTTAACTTTATCCGGAGATGATGAGGAAGCTTGCTGAGACCCACCATCACCACTAGCTGGACCCATCAAGGCATCTGCTAGCTTCGGGTGGTCCTGCTGCGTGTCCGTTTTCTTGCAAGGATTTTCTTCCGCAAACTCAAGCCAAGCATCATTAAGCCTGTCTTCGACATGGGCCGGTGCAGTTGCAAGCCCAAAGAAAAACTCATTCCCACCATCTGCAAAAGGAACAATAATATTTAAAGAACTCGATTTAGTGTCAATTCTATGCCGTCGGCGTCGGGGGGTAACTATAATACCGATCATCAATGCCCAAAATCATAACAAGAGATCATGACTACTTTCTGCTCAAGTAGGAGATCACAAATAAATATGAAGCTAATACAATAACAAATTCAACTCAAACAGAAATTTAACAAGGGATCATCTATTATACTTGGTTATAAACTTTGAATTTTACTATATTCAGTGAATGCAATAGTAAGTTACTACATATGAAACACATACTATAATAATTCCTTCCTCAATGTTTGGAAGCAATATAACAGTACATAACAAATAAGAAAAGAGAGGAATTTCCCTTCCAACGACTACCCAAAATTATTGTTATATTTTTTTAAATTAACACTTTTCATGGTTTTTTTTTTTTTTTTTCTTTTTTTGTCTGAATTCCAAAATCAAAGAAATTCTTCACATGATTTAACTTCAAAATTCAAGTACAAGTAAGTCCTCTACTCAATCAGTGGCAAGCTAAAAACTTTAACTTGTTCAGTGAACGAATTCCATGACTTCTGAAGCTGGGGAAGAAGAGTAAAGAGCATTCTTTTACCGTTGAGATTGAAGTCGGCGAGTGTATCGGCGGATTCGTCGATCGGAGACAGGAAGCGCCGGAGATTTTTCCGGCGGTAGCGAGAGAAAGAGAAGGCGTTGGCGGCGACGGTGACCGTGACCAGGATTCCGGCGAGCTTCGTCGCCGAGACGAACAGAGCTATTAGCGCCATTTTTCTGACTTGGAAAGAACAAAAAAAAAATGAAAATGGAAAAAGAAAAAGAAAAGGAAAACGTAATGGAGGTGTTGACGAAGTATGCCACGTGTCCAACCGCTTGATGAGCCGTGATGAAACTGGACACATCGTTTTCTTTTTTCACAGAGAGTAGGGAAAAAAAAGGGATGAAAAACGACGATGAAAGAGAAACGACAATAGTTAATAGACGACACAAAAAAAAAAAAAACCCTAAAACGACAAAAACCTATGAACGACAGAACACAATAACGTGCACGACCGGGTCTCGACAGAAATGATAAGATGGACCTGATGAAAAAGAGTCGGACAAGGATAGAAAAAGACGCCAAAATTAAAAACGACAAGGAAAGAAAACCACATTAACCAGATACGACAATAGCTTAACATTGATCAAACCACATTAGTGTTGAAACTACAATTCCTTAAACGACAATCATTTCAAAAACGACAATATGCTTCGAGAACCGACATGATCCAAGAAAAGGGACATTCAACAACAAAGACAACATATTTATCACAAAAAAATAAATAAGTAATATAAATGAAATAAAATAACACACTTAAAACGGCATCAATGTAAAAACGACAACAACTTTAAAAACGACATTACACGTAAATAGCAATTAGAAAGCAACATCGAATTCGAATGGAAGACAATAATCACATTGAAAACGACATCAAATGGACAACGACAATCAATAGAAGAACGAAAATAATATTCCAATATAAAACGATAAGAACCCAAAAATAAAGCCGATGATGTAGTGGAAACGACAAGAACTGAAAAAAACACGTTAACATTCAGAAACGACTATGAAAGGAAAACAACATTAATATAAAAGGAAATTCAAGATGAAATTGTATTTATTTTTTAAATTAAAAAAAAAAAAAAAGAGGGTATCATACCAAAACAACAATAAAGGAAAAACGACAACTAAAAAACAAACCCAGCGTGAAAGCATGGAAAAAAGACATTGAAACAAAGCAAGTCAATAAAAAACGACACCAATTTGGAACATAAAAATTGAAGTCGCAAAACAACATCAACATAGGGTAAACGGCAGTAATATGAAAAAGAGCAACAAGTCTCCCAGCAAAAGAATAATAAAATTTACATATAGGCAGTTTAGTTTCAATTTTGTACAGTAAAAGGTTATAAAGTAAATAAGAAAGAGTGTATTTTTGTCGCTGTGAATAATGCTCAGATAGATGTCTGTCAGAGTCCTTGCTCATGTAAGAATCTACCTAAGCCCATACTCAAGTACGAGTCTACATACAAACCTACCTAAACCCATGCTCGGACTTGGAGGAAGAAGCTCCAACGTCTCCATGAGTATTACAATTAAAGTGTCAAATATTCGAAGATTAAAACATAATCTAAAAAAAATAAACACTTGAATTTGTGGGAGAAAACTCCTACATTCTATAAATTCTTGAATTGAGAGGAAGAGATATATGCATAATCTTCAAAACTAATTTTTGAGACATTCACACCATATTCTCTTATTCTTTAAGGCATTTCTTTGTGTTATATTTTCGCTTAACTTTTTCACTAAGTTGTTGATTGATCTTAATATCTTGTTAAGGAAGTTTAATTAGAGTTGGAAAAAAATTTATTCCGACAGTAAACACTAAGATTTTATCTATTAATTTATTTTGGTATTTTTAAAAACGACATTTTCAGACAAAATACGGTATAAATTAAACCAATGACAACAGCAAGGGGGAGGGGGAAAAAAACACCCCAATAACGACAAACACAAAACGGCAACAACATGATTTGAAAGTTACACTAGAATTACACCAAAGTAACAAAATATTAAAATAAAAACGACGTCTAGCTGAAAACAAAAATTGCAGAAAACGACATAACATTAACAACATATCAGAGAGTAAACGAAACGATAGAAATAAGATTAATCAGAAAACGAAATGAAGAAAACAAGAAAAGGACCATACAGTGAGAAACGACAACAAATTAAAAACAAACTGCATACGACATTAAAGTTAATAGGAAGAGAACAAGAAAACGACGATAATATAAACACGACATTAATATTAAGTTGACTACAATGAAATGCATTTTAGCAGACCAAAAAACAAAAAGAAGAAGAAGAAGAAGACTCAACAAGAAAAGACTGGTACATAAGAACAACCTGAAACAGAAAACGACAACATATTAAACAGGACATTGAATAGGAAACTATATTAACATTAAAACGACAAGAAAGAAAGAACAAGTTTAATGAAAAGGGAGACATTTACCTCTTAGGATACAGATACTAGAGAAAACGTATTAAGACACTAGAGAACGATGGACTGAGGAAAGTAGCCTCAAAACGACATAAGATTACAGAAACGACAAAAGATATGACATTAGAAAATAACAAGTGAAAAAACCAGAAGAGTGACAACAAAATAAAATAACTTGAGGTTATGAGGATCCAATCTTTGCAAACAACGGTAATTGGAGAAACATCAATTTTTAACATCTGCAGCAAATGGAAAAGAAATAGTATATAGAGAAGCAAGGACAAAGTGGAACAAACTAGATGAAGTAAAAACATAACAACTTTATGGAAGTTAAGTTAATTTATATATACACACGCACATAAATACATATACATATATATTTACACACACATATGTATATCTATACACACACATTCATAGTTATTACATTCCAATAGCGAAATAAATTAAAATGAATCCTTGATTTGGCTTGAGATCAAACCCCTTATGAAACAAATCAATTGTCCAACTTTTGTGAGTTGATGATGATCTGTTAAATTTACACCCCTTAAATGAAGGGAGTGGCAACCCATATGTACTAGCATAGTGACATAGCATGAGTTATGGTCAATCTGCAACTTGGTTTATTATTTGACCTTTTTCAAGTTCCAAAATGCAAGGAATATTTATTTCTTCTAACCTTTTTAGTTAAGTGAGCTAGTAGAAAATAACCAAAACTTTTGAATAGAAAGTGCCCTCAAAATGGGTTCATTTTGAAATTTGGGTGAAGTTCTATGTTTTTGGTCCGCATGTATTGCTTTGGGGGCTGTTTCTTGAGTGCATTATCAAATTGGTTAAATTATATTGGTTCAAACTTCAAACTACATGATCATTTCTATTGACATAGAATTTCAATATATTTTTTCAAAAAAAATTAAAAATATTTTGGGTCATGAGCTAATTCAAAGGTGACACGTTTCCAAATGTGAATAAAATAACAATATTTTCTCAGTATGGGAGTCTGCACAAGAAAAGAGAGAGAGAGGTAAATGCATGCATGTTACCCTTTTACGGTTTACCTGAAACTCTTGTTCTAGGTGGACCACGAAAACCAAATTCAAATAATTCATCAACCCTTTTCCTCTGCAGAGAATCTTTGCAGGGTTTTCTTTTTTGTTCCTTTCTTCTCCCCAAATGGGCCATTCTCTTTCTCCTTTTTTTAAAAAAAAATAAAAAATAGAATTTTATCATGACATACAAAATATCATTTATCGATATGTTATAATTATGAAATATCGGATATTCATAAACTATCAATACGAGTATATGATGTGATCTGACTGTTTAAAAATATATAATATCGATAAGACGTTCTATCTTTCCAAATTACCAAAATAGTTCCGCTTGTACAAAGTGTAGGGAGAAAAACAAAAACATGGTACGGATGGAACTCATCCGTCCAAAAAATTTTCTACGTGATTTTTTTCCTCAAATGGGTTATCCATATTGTATAATAAGATCAACAAAGTTACCTCAAACAAAGGGGAGGGTACTGTTATAACACTATTGTGTTCTTTCTTCCTTTTTTCTTTTTTTTTTTTTTCTATTGAGATAAATAGGAACTGCAGAGTGTAAAAATTAAAACTTTGGAATTTAATCTTGTATAGATAAAAAAAAATACCATGTCTCCTAGTATTCTTGTCACTTGTCCAAATTTAGATTCACATAATTATTATGTTTGAGTCCAATGAACA
The DNA here is from genome assembly GCA_009761775.1 of Ficus carica. NCBI lineage: Eukaryota > Viridiplantae > Streptophyta > Magnoliopsida > Rosales > Moraceae > Ficus > Ficus carica. The sequence goes on from CM019746.1 coordinate 16,964,674, forward strand.
CTCATGGGTCACATCAACTCTTCCCCATTTACACTTGACACATAGTAGGTAGTGTGAGTTGTCGTGTTTGGGTGGCACATTTGTAGACCAACTTATTTATGTTCCACCTCTCTTAGTATTCCAACGTTAAAAAAAAAAAAAAAAAAAAAAAAGTTGAGAAGAGAGAAATTGGAGGGTAAAAACTAAAAATAACCATAACATTAACTATGTTTTGTCTCTATTTCCTAAAAATTCTTCACGAGAAAGTTTGTTGAGGTCAGCCAAGAATGCGACCCTTTTCATGAAAAGATCAATATTGTCTTTAAATATTAGCACTAAATCATGCAAAAAAAGTCTTGAAAATCTTTTTTTTTTATTATTTATTTTGTTTTAATTGATAAGAAGAAGAAATCAATGGTGGAAGAAGAAGAGAAGGGTGTGGAGAGAGAGGGAGGCAAAAAGGAAGAAGAAAAGCGGATGAGTGGTGGAGTGAGAAAGGAGTTGGATTTTGGGGGTCAGAAATCAGGGAAAAAAAAAAATCAGAACTGAGAAACTGAGAAGTGCAGGGGAATGGACAGTTGGGAAAGATGTCAACCAGTCTGCCTTTCTCTCTCTCTCTCTCTCTCTGTTTCTCTCCCTATGCTCTGCTCATTTCATAAATATTCTTCTTAGTAGTCTGCCCTGCACACACTCTCACATCCACACCCAATCTTCTCAAGCCCCATCTCTCTCTCTCTCTCTCTCTCTCTCTCTCCCTCCCTCCCATTCACTCTTTATATTTTATCATTATTATTTATTTTTTTTTGGTGAATATTATTATTATTTGGGTACGATGACTTCTTTTTGTGTGACAAGTGATTAAGGGATGTTTGACATCCAAGTTTAACTCTAATTAAATTGTATTTTTTTATTTTAATTTTATCTTTTTCTGAAAAAGTCAACAAAATTTATAATTACTTTTTAAAAAGTTAATACTATTCAAATTTAAAATTTCAACTCAACTCATTCACCAAATACCCTCTAAAATTGAAAAAAATATATCATATCATATAATGTTATAGTATTTTAGGTCATCGTATCTTTATCAAGTTACATTAAGTTTATACAATTTGATAATTCTTACAGCACTCAATCTTCTCAAACCTTGTCCCTTTTTATTTAGTTCAACTTTACCCTTGTTATTTTTCTTGATTTAGATGATTTTTATATAAATTGAGAATTCTATAATAAGATAAAGAAAAATTACTCTATCAAGCACCAGCAATATATTAGTTTAGATCACTAAATTTTTATCAAATTGAGTAAAAAATTTTGACATTGATGGGAGGGATTAAAGGGCAAGTTGGAGGAATCAAATTAAAAATGAAAAAAAAAAAAAAAAAAAAAAAAAAGAGAGAGAGAGAGAGTGAAAAGGAAAGAAAAGATCAAAGAACAAAGGCCAAGGGAAGGGGTGGGGGGGGGGACTACTAGGGAAGCTGCCCCCAATTTTTCACCATTACTTTGACTGTGTTCTTGGGAGACTGTGATGTTAATTAATTCCCCACGCTCGCAAACACAAAATCTAATTATTTATATATAGTACTAATATAATATTATTGTTCATGTTATAAACAAATATATATATATATATATATATATATATAGAGTAGAGTAGAGAAAAGAGACGGACAGAAAAAACATAGTTGGTGTTGAAGTGATGAGAGTGATGTTCTTTAAGGTTTTTGATTTGCAGTTTCCCATGCTTCGTGTTCCCCAACTCAACTCCGGCCTTCTATACGCCTTGATTTGCACCCCCTCTCACTCATCTCTCACTTCCTCCTCTCAAATCCCCCGCCATGCAATTTACCTTGTATATACCCTTCAACAAATCCAAATCTAAATAGGAGATTTCTACGACAAGACCTAAAAAAAAAAAAAACTTTATTGATAAATAAGGATTATGTTTTTTAACAGTTAAATCTATATTTAAAATTGTTTGTTCTACATAATATTTGATTTTTAATATGACAATAGCAAATATATCCTGCTAATATGGAAATAATATGAGAGAAGCATCGCTACAAAGCAACGTCAAAAATATAGCCACAAGAATTCGACTTCGGAATTGATAATTTTACACCAACACCAATTCATTGTCAAGTGATTAAAAAAAAAAGAAAAAAAGAAAAATAAATTAACCACTTAAAATCTAGAGTTGGTGTACTAGACATTTTATTAAAACTTAAAATTAGGATTAGAGTTAGTTTCATTAGTATTTTTCTAAAATTTTATATTACATATTTCAGTCTTGTTTTGACTTGTTTTTTGACCTAGTAAATGCTTGTAGATATGGGAATGAATCTACATTAATTGTACCTTTTTGTTTTGTTTTTTGTTTTTTGTTTTTTTTTTTTAGAAAAGTTCATTGTACCCTTTTTAGCTAAGCTACTAATAACAAATATATTAAAACCACTTTTTAATATATTAATATAACCTTGCAAGGTGGCAAACTTGTGGTGAATAAAATTCTTGAACTCATCACAGTTTCTGATAATAATAATAATATTCCTTTAGCTGGCTTCGCCTACTTCATATATATGTATATTTTATGTCAACACACACACACATATATATAATATATAATACATATAAAGTAGGAATTAGTCAAAGTGATTTCCTTTTTGGTTTTTTTCGGTTGCTTTGCGCTGAAGAATGGTCAAATTTATCGTCCTTTAAACTGGATTTTAATTATTTACAAAATATGATATATCATATTTAAGTGTTAATTATATGATTCATAAAAATAAATAAATAAATCAACAAGTGTTATTTAAATGAGGAAAGGAAATTCCAGTGTAGTCCAAGTCCTACGTGGGGATTACGAAAAAGTCTAGAACTTTGCAAAATTTGGTAGCCGCACGAACAACACTGACCCCACTAAAGATCAGCGGTTCTAAACATGACACGTGGACATCAAGGAGTTTGATGGTACGGAGGGTTATTAACACTTTTACTGGACCCTACCACGGTTTGGCTTCATCAACTTACCGTTATTTGTCTTGCAATGCTTGTTATTACCCGTACTAATAAAAATCATTTATGTATCTCAAATAAAATAGAAATGAAAAATATTTTTCAGATTTTGATTTTGATTTCTTTTTTTATTTATTTATTTTTTTTTTTGAATGGCTGGATTTCGGATTTGAATATAAACTAGTAAATTTATGATCAATCTAAAAGAAACGATTTTTGATGATGATCTAGATTTTATACGGCGTTCAATTTCATGGATTGTTTCATTGGATGGTAATTTTATTTTATTTTTGTCACGGTGATATAAAATAAAAAAGGATGGTAAGCCGGGCGGGCAAGGCGAGACGGGTAGGGGCTGTACGAGTGACGTCATAGGGTCCGTTTGGAGGTTTAACATTCTTTGTGGGCCTTGGAGGTGTCGTTGTCTGGTCCATAAAGGTTGCCCACTGGCTCCCCATTCCATAATATATAAACCTCGCCGCTTCTCCACTTTTTTCTCATTCTCTTTTCCCTTTGCTCTTTTACAAATCTATCTCTCTCTCTCTCTCTAACAATGAAAGTGCAAGAAAAACTTTGGAGGATGAGAGCCAGACACAAGCTTCTCCAAGGTATATGAATCTATACATATATATAGATATACTCATAATACATATAAATCATTGCGTATAATTATATCACATGGATGATCTCTAGAGCTCCAATCGGATCTATAATTGTCAATCTTGTATATAGCTATTTTTGTAGATATCCAATTCAAAGCCAAAGATCATCTTTCTCAACTTAAATATACATATCTGCCTAACTTTTAATTACCCTTTAAATATATTTTTTTCCCTTCTTCTTCAAGTGATTTTATTTTATTTATTTATTTATTTTTTTTGGTCTTAAGAATTTTCCTTTGTTCTAAACCCTTGATTTTACTGCTAATTTGTTTTTAACTACCTAGTAAGATTAACTTATAATCATCATTTGTGCAGGTCAGATTGAGAAGGACTACATGATCGATATCACAATCCAAGGACTAGAAATACTCTTTGGGGGGTTTGGATTTGGAAATGGGATTGTTATGATTAATCCCATTTTGGTTGGTACCGGATCATGTTAATTAATCTGGTGCTATCCTACCTGAGCTTGTTACTTTCTCTTACCTTCTTCTTCAACTCGTTCTTGATCCTTTTCTTTTTTCGTTCCAAATCTTCTTGACCTTGTAAGACCTTTTCTTGACCTTGTAAGACCCCATTTCGTGTTTGTTGTCTTTGTTTTCTCCTCAGCCATGAACTCATTGTTAGAGTTCGTTCATGTCAAGTTTTCCTACCTGTTTCTCCTCGTTCCCGACCAACTCATCTTCTCCTTCCTTGTCTATCCCTCCTGAGCTGTTTGAATTTAGCCTAGAATCAATCAATCTCTACTAAAGAAAACTATCCTAAACCCTAAACTCCAAAACAATATATGTTAAATTCAGTGTCTTTCAAGGCCTCATGCAAAGCTACAAGTAGTGAAGAACTCAAAATTGCAACTTAGGATTATTTTCTCTATTTTGTTTTTATTTTTTATTTTAAATTTTGGGTATTCCCACCTATGTAATATTTCTCGGAGGAAATGGATATGTATATTTGAAAATATATGTGTGTGTGTGTATGCTCTAGTTGGTGGTCCTTCGAGCTTAGCTAGGATTGTAAAAGAAAGTACCGAGAGTATTAATGACATAAATATTGTTTTTTAGTTGGAGGAAAAAGAAGAAAAAAGCAGGAAAAATGAGAAACTGTCTTACTTATTATATTAAGGCAATCAATTTCAATTTTATTATTGTGTGCAGAAATATGCAGCTGCAGAGAGAGAGAGGGCATGATCAGTTTTCGTTGTTTTATATGTTGTTGTTGTGAGTGAGAAAGTTAAAAAGAACATTAAGCTTTTTTTCCCTTCTCAGATCTGTGAAAAAGAAAGAGTTCCCCCTCGTGACTGCTCTTCTGTACCAAATATCCACTGTATTATTGGAGACCTACACGGCTACACATGGCTCTTTGCCCTTCTCTCTCTCTCTCTCTCAAACTTTCTCTCTCTTGATTCTAAAGACTTTTTGTACCCAGAAAGTTTTTTCATACAAAAGCTGATTGCCCTTCTTGATGGAAATGGTTTTTTTTTCCCTCCTCACACATGACCAGAATTCTATAATATTGGCCACATGAAAAATATGTTACCGACAATGTTCTGTTTAAAACTGTCAGATCTCTATTTAGTTTTGTCAATTGAATATTATTTTATTTTAATATGATTTTAATTAGATTTAATATTTAAAACATGTACTATCGATAGTAATATTAGACTTCATGGAAGGTTCAAACACACAATGACTTGCTTGAACAGCGTGAGAGAGAGTGTGCGAGAGAGAGAAGTTAATTTGATTTTCTGAATTTTGTTTTTTCTTTCTTTCACATTCGTATTTTTCTTTGTACAAGACATGCAACCAGGATAAAACCAGAGCAAAGCACAATTTGACAGCCACATGTCATGAGCTTACTTCTTTCTTTCTTTCTTTTTTTTTTTTTGTTGAATAATACGCTATTAAGCGTTTACACAATGGTTTCTATCTGCTTTTATATAAGTAGTACTACAACTCATGTTTAAGTATAGATGATTTGACACAAAAAGTAAGTAGTTGGTCGTAGAATTAGTACTACTACTGATAATCTATTTACATGTGAGGGTGTTTGATGGATGAGTTTAATTTAAGATTTTAAAGTTTCAATAATAATTTTTTAGAAAAGATAAAAAAAATTTAGAAAAGATAAAAAAAAATTTCAAAAAAGATAAAAATCATGATAAAAAAATATAATTTAATTCAAACCGAACTAACAATCAAACGGATCCGTATCCGTAGTGATGCTACAAGGTTTTACCTTTGATTGGAGACCTTGTGGTTGATCATTAATCATCCTTGTACTAGTGATGTCATGGATTTCATTTTTGACACATGACTTCAATTATGGTTCATTGTTGAACCAATAATAATGGTGTATTCTGGTATTATCAATGTTATAAGTTTCATTTTGCAAGAATTTCACAATAGGATATTAAAAAAAGAAGACTTATAAGTCGGATTTTTTTATATCTTTAACATTAAATCTTTATTAGATTTTATCATTTTTACATACATTTTTATTATGGTATTATTTTCATCGGATCTTATTTTTAAAAAACTTAATTAAACTGCCTAATAGAAATATTTTACGGTAAAAAAATACCTTTAAATTTGATGCGAGACTTCATGGTTAATTAGTCATGAAATCACTAGTGCTCATTCACGTTTTTTTCTAAAACACATGGAATCAAAATTTTGAGTCCATTTCAAATTATAATTATTTTAAAGGGGAAAAAGAAAAAGGAATAATTCAAGTCGGACTAGTTGAATTCCTGGTATCTCACGTGGACCCCATCAGGTAAGTCGCATCATTATGTGAGGAACTAGGGATTGAATCCCATTGCTCCTACTTTCAGTATCCACAACTACATATAGATGTCCAATAAAGTGAAGAGCATAGTACGTATAGTATATATATATATATATGTATATATATATGATGCTTAATTAAGCAAATCAAATTATAGTAGCTCATGTACATGCTTGTGATCACAACGGTCAATTCCCCTTTGTTGTTAATAAAGGTAGATAAATAAAGTGGTAATTAGTAAGCATAGTAGTAGTACTTTTATTTACTTTATTTGTTTTATTTTTATTTTTATTTATATTGTTTTTGAGGAAACATAGTAGAAGTACTTAATGATGCCTAATTAAGCAAAATCAAAATTAATGTAATAAGCGGTTGATTTGTGAGCACAAGGGGTCAAATTTTCCCATCAAAGAAAAGGGACAAGTGCATGATGAGCAACAAAAAGATAAAAAGAGAAATGGTGAATTTCCTTTCCTATGAAATAGAAGCACATGGGGGTCGGAAGAAAAACATAAAACACAAAATTGGGGGTGGGGGAGGGTACTCAGGACATCTACCTGAAAACACGGCCAACTTCTCATGCAAAGGAATAGAGAGAGTGACCCCTTTATATTTATTTTATATTTTATATTTTATATGTGTGTGTGTGTGTATATATATACAAAATATATATGTGCATGTGTTTGAATATATGTGATGTGATATACCTCACAAATCAAGCTAGAAATCATGATGATTCCAAAGGAAAATTTGTGCCCCTTTCTTTTCTTTTATTTCCTTTTTCAACATGTCATATTATTGAGCAAGATTCCCAGATGCTACGTAGGGAAGTACTAGTCAGCAATATCACCCCAAAAACAAATAAAACCTATGGGTTTAGCTAGTCTCGTATAATTTCAGCCTTAAACAACTCTAACTATATATGTGTGTATGTGTGTGTATATATAGATTATGTAGGTTTCCCTAACTTTGGCAGATTATTTAGCAATAGTGGTGATTTGGTAATTAAGGGTAAAACATTACTTATAATCAATGCATAGGTCAATGTTTAAAGTATAATGGTGTAATTAAGATAACTCGTTCATAGGATCCATGATCCAACACTGCATATACAATATGGGTTGCCTAAAACTAAAGCTTACGGATACGATCAATAATCTTATCAAATATTAGAATAAACGCATTCTACATTAGCAAGACCTTATTTTAGAATTGTAAAAAATAAACCCGTATATTTTTAGGGAATGGCTCATGTACTACACTCCTCTAATATACTCACTTATAACATGATTTATGTTATATTATATCAATCATGTGATTCAAATATAACATTTTTTAATAATATTTATATTTATATTAATATTAATATCATGTAATAGATATTAAATAAAATTATATATAAATCAATTAGGTATTAAAACCGTATGATATAAGGTTCCGCCTACGAGAAGTTATCGTATGAGAAAATAAAACACAGAGGAAATGGCTTAGCTATAAGAGAGTGAGCGAGTGACAGGAATTAGGAGGAGAGTAGTGTGGAAAACAACACACGTGACTCGCGATAAAATTCAAGAGGGGTGTGAGTGAGTGATAGGGAAGGGAAGGGCATATTTGGGAAAGGAAACAGTGAAAAAGGCAAAATTCTAAGATCCACGCAATTTTGGTACTAATTATTCGCAAAGAGGGTCAGACTATGTAGCCCAAAAACAATGATGATGTCCACAAGTGGGCATTGAAAAGCCATATCCTTTTTCTCCCAATCTCATTCCCAATCCTTTCCCTCCTCTTCCTCTCTCCTCTCTCCTCTCTCCTCTCTCCTCTCTCCTTTCTCTCTCTCTCTCTCCTATCTCTTCCCATTCTTTAGGTGTCACCAAACATTTTGGCCCACTCTTCACTTTCGACCCCCCCATCTCTAACCTTTCTTCTTCTTCTTCATTTGATCATCTTGCACAGCTCCACCATACTCTTGTATAATTGTTTATATGTATCTATTTTTGTATATAAGTAAGTAAAGGTTATTAATAGAACATTAGTTTTGCATTATCAAACACCAACATTATGCTATACAAATTTAATAAAACTTTAATATAAAAATATAACAATTCAAACTACATACGGTTATTAAGGAAATTTTTTTTTTTTTTTTAGAGATTTTATTTTAAGACATCTTATTTTATAATATTGGTAGAAACTGTTTTTAAATGTTAAATTAAATTTTAACACTAGACTATGATAAATTAAGAATATTCGTTAAAAATCTTACAGATTAATATTAATTTTTTACAAATAGTGTATTAGTTCATCCCCATCAAATGATTCTAGGCACTTTATATGAAATATTAAGGGCCTGTTTGGTGTTTGAGTTTGAGTTAAGATTTGTAAGTTTAAATAGTGATTTTGGTTGACTTTTTCAGAAAAGACAAAAACTTTTAAGAAAAAAAATAAAAATTAAGTTGATGGTGGTGAGTTTAAACTCACCACCCAAACAGGCCCTAAGTTGATAGAAACTAAAGTTTTACATTTAAGATTATAAAAGAATCATTCAATACTTGAACTTTTAAGTATAGATCAATTGTGATAATCTTTAATCGTTTGAATCACCGTACTAGATCGTGCTGATAAAGATGGATTTGATGGCTATATGCATAATATGATATTGGGATTCCAAAATTTAGTAATTATTAATCATTATTCCTTTGACGTGCTTTAAAAAGGAGCCTGGATATTTTATATTTGCATAAAAAAACGCTAAGATTATGACGTAAAGTTCTGATTCAGCTAGTTTTTAGTGTTTTGGTGTCTTATCAACCTTATTTGGGGTCAAGCTATTTATCTCAAATTATGCCTTCGAAAGAATTAGAAAAATAAAAAGAAAATATATGTCTACTTATTCCCAATCCAATTTTAAAACCAAAAACGCAAAAAAATCTAAAAGAACAAAAACAAAAACAAAAACAAAGCAAAGAAACAATTTTGAGAACACAAGCCTAGCCACATCCTTCTGCTGTGTAGTATGTAGGCAAAGTGGGCTTGAATAATGGGCTCCATTTTTTCTCTCCATTGGGCCTACTAACAGTCCATGAGAATAAACAGGACTCAATCAGTGATGGGCCTTGTTAATGCCCAACAAACTATCTCAAATTGAGATTCTTCTCCATTCTTTTTAAACCTCAATTCATGTGTGTGTGTGTGTGTGTGTACACATAAATGTGTATAATCTTTTTTGAAATCACAGTTTTGCTCCTTTCACTTTCTTCACGTTCCAATTTTAGCTGTGCCCACCAGTAAGATTGACGTGGCCTAAACCATATTAGATCATGTTTGGTTTACATCTTTTTCTCTGATTATCTTTTTTAATCCCAAAAAGAATCTTAGGAACCTTGACAGTGTCAATGACACTCTCTATCAAGTAATAGAAATAAAATGATGTGAAACCAATATAATTAAATAAAATAGCATATATCGCGAGAACTAATTAATATTATTATCAGTGACATCGTGGGTGCACAATTTAATTGACCGGATAGTAGCGCTTCCTTTTGACTCGGAAAATAAAAATGGGAGAAAAGATAAGCTGAATTATCATAAAACGAACGTGGCAATTGAATAAAGAGAGAGAGGTTCCAATGTCATTGTCATGGTTTTAATAACAAGTCCCTATAGTAGGAAAATAACAAAGAAAGAAGAAAACTATAGTTGTGTACCAAGTTTAAGTGCTGAAACCCCCACACAGCAATGCATATCCCAAGATCTTCGTAATTGCATGAATAATTTTGTTCCCTCCTACCCTTTTCGCAATTCTAATATACATGTATATGTATATAAATATGTATATGTATAGCCATTGGAGAATATCAAGTACTATTAATAATTATTTAGTAAATAGTATTGGCTTTTGGTCATTGTGGTTGGTCACATTTATTATTTTAACCAAAGTTTAGTGTATTAATGGATACAATTATAAAATCACACTACTAATAATAATAACGATAATGAAACTTTAGAAAACCTTCCCAACTGTTAACCGCCGGGTGACGATACTCCTAGAATTCGTAAGGCATATATATTAATTTTATATAGTTTGATCGTGTTGTTTCTTTTTTATATTCCCCAATATACATGCATGTTAATATATGTGTGTTGTGTGTGTGTGAGTGCGTTTATAGCTAGCTCGACGACACACACACATGTACTTGTTCTAGTCTTTGAGAATATGATATGTGCTTCAAGTGATCATAAATTACTTGGTCATATTTTATGTGTTTAGGCAGAAATCATTAATAGGAATAATTTTCCTTTATGTTTCAAAAAAGAACAAAGTTTTATGTATCAATCGTGCTATTGACGTAAACAATGGAATATTCCTTATAATTTTAATGAATATTGTTTGATCATCATATACACAAATATTTACATATGTAATTTATGTCTATATAAATAAGTGCACATATATATAAGCTTTCCCAACTACAGATAAGTTTTCCTTTCTTTTCCATGGCAATTACATATATATATATATATATATATTTTTTTTTTTAAAGTTTAAAATAAAGAGATAATTTAAACTCTATATATCTTATAATAGAACAACATATATAGAATAAGCACTTGTTTGAAACAATCTAAGTTTTTCATCTAAGTGTTTATTTGTTTGTTTTTTGTTTTTTTTTTTTTAAGTTAACAAAAATTTATAACTAGTTTTTGAAATTTCAACCAACTCCAACGCAAGCTAATTTTAAACTTATGTTCCAAACGCAAGCTACGAGTAACAGTTATATTAAACTATACCAGCTATCATTTTCACGACTGGTAAAAATAAATATAACTTAATTAAGGCAAAATCAGAAGTAAATGCCAGACTCTTTATATATTTGTGTTTTAATATTTACGCATTAATTCATATGCATTAAAACCATTCTATTTTCCTTTATTTTTTCATTTATTCATGCATTAATTTTTTACTTGAAAGGCTTTCTATTTTGCCATTAATTTTCAGGTGGGATATCCACATCACTATCTATTGTCAACTCCAAAATTAACTTTTATTTTTTGAAAAAAAAAAAAAGGAAAAAGAAAAATCATGATAAATCATAAATGTGGGGAATATTACATAATAAATTTGGTGGGTATAAAATAAAGTAGTAAAGTGTATACAAGGAATCATTGGACCGCATAAAATGAAACATAACTGCCAACTGAAACCAAGGTAAGCGCTTTTGCATATGAAATTCATTCGTTTAAATCACTCTCATCCTTTGGGACAGTGGCCCATTTTACAAGTCCACCCATTAATAATAACAATAATAATAATAATAATAATAATAATTTTTATATATTGTTTGGATATAATTAATTGATCATGTAGCAGGTGAGCTAACGATATTTATTAACATGGATGTAACTTTTAAATACTAATTGATATGATAATTATTAAATGTCTATAAGTTACTTAATAAGTTAGGATAAAGTTGTTCTGTTAGGACTAACTGAATAAGTGAAAGAAAATTTAAATAGGAGTTTTTATATTCAAAATTTGAAAATTGGTTAGAACGAAGTTAGAACTCCCTTATATTATTCATTAGTAACACGACAGTAATAACAAAATTGGTGTAATAGATTCCTTTTTTTTTTTTTTTTTTTTTTTTTTTTTTTTTTGTAGTAATAGAGATTTCATAACAGGTATTTATGGGGCTACAAAGAGTAGTGATATGAATTCTATTTAGAGGAAATTGAAGATATGTCCTCTTATAATTCACTTTTTTTATTTAACTGTAATAAATTTATTTTTTAAGAAAATAATTAAAATAAATAATTAGATTTTAATATATTAAAGTACTTTAAATATTTTAAAAATACACTATTTACTTGAATTTTTTTTTTTTAAATTACTATTTACTTCTTTCTCTCTTCATTTAAAAATTTTGCCACTTTCAAAATGATGTAAAGAAGAAGAGAGGGACAAAATCGTGTAGCACTGAAGAGTACATATCTTTATGCCCTTCTGATGAGAACATTTCTCTAGAATATTTTTTTTTTGTTTATACGTTGGTTTTTTTTTTTTTTTAAGTGATATTAAAGTAAATAACATCGACGAGCATGTTATATTATATATAGGGTTGTTGGAATATCATAGCATACTTTCGTGGAATCACGAGTCTTTAGTCCAATACTTTTTTTGTTATTGGTCGATCATTTTCTTGCTTATACATACATACATATATATATATATATATATATATAGATTCATTCAAAAGGGGTCGGTGCACTACAAAGGCGAGTCAGTACTACCATCATTGATGTTTTTATTAAACAAAATAAGATTGTAATATGTAAGTACCAAGAGTCAAGAGGTGTGTTAATTCCTAGTGGACAAGGTCTTTTTCCTAATTCACCATTTCATATCCATCGACCACAGTTTTAATTCGTGGATGCACAATGTCTCTCTCTCTCTCTGCCACATATCCCTTGGGCGTTACAAAAGAACTCTTGATTAGATGTTGATAAAAAATATTTGTTGAAAGTCGTAAAATTGGACCTTGTCTTTGAATGAGGAATATATAAAATGCTAACAATAAAAATACATAATGCCCCCGGATTTTGAAAATTCCCTTTTAGCCTTTCTTAATTTTTTTTTTTTAAAAAAAATCCCATATTTCTTAATAATTTCCCCCAACAATTAATTTTTTTAAAAATAATTTTCTCCTGCATTTGTCTCCCTAAAATTTTTTAATAATTCCATTTACATAATACTTTAAAAAAGCTTTCAAGTTTATTTGAGATTTAATATCTTAAATAAATAAATAATCAACTATATCACTATAAAAATTCACAATTATCTGAACTTTGAACTTCAAAAGTATATTAAACTCTATTTCAAAAACTTACTTCATTTAGGGGAAAAAAAAAGTTTTGACTCTGTCATTGCATAAAAACTTGGTCTCAGCTGGTCAAATACCAGCTAGGAACAAGTATTTACATTTAAAATCTTCAAAAAGTATAACTTAATTAACACTCAGAATCTACTACATATCCACTTTGATGATCTACTATCATTAGACGACCCCACTAGGTGGTGAGTGGAAAAGGAATTGTAACATCATATATATATATATATATATAATCTGCGATATCTCATACAATTATTTAGTATTCTACTATTTATTGGCTGATGGGCACTGGCATCTCAAAGGAGAAACACAAGTTTCTTTCTCTCTCTCTCTCTTTTTTTATTTTTTTTAATGAACACAAGTTTCTTTTTCTGATGTTCATGAGTTTAGGTACTACGAACCAACCGGAAAAAAACACTTTCAATTTGACTGAACGATGAAGACCAATTATGGGCATATATAGCTTTAGCTTTATTTTCCCCTCCAATTATTGTTTTGCCTTCCCTTAATAATAAAAAATGTACACATCTCTGTCTATCTAATGTATTATTGATGGGACCAAAACCATTTGCTACTTGCAAAAAATATCGATTAATGTCGAGGACTTAGGACAGGGACCGCAGAGTCCAGAGCAAGGACAGCTTCGTGACTCATGACCTAAGAATATTTTAAAATAAAATTAAAATTAAAAAAATTTAATATTATCACCTAACAACTTTCCACACATTTATTTATTAAAAAAATGAAAAATTCTACACATTTTTCCTTTCCTTTTTCTTATTTAATTATTATCACGTTTTCAACGAAGAACATGGGGAAGTAAAAAATATAGACAAAGAATTAAAATTATGGTAGTACTCTCAACTATGAGTAAATTCCATGTTGGATGTGACTCTGAAATTAGAATATATGTGTCAAAGTGATGAGTTGGAAAAGAAAAGGAAAGAAGGTTGTATATATCTTTCATTCTGATTTTGATTATGATTTTGATTTTTTTTTTTCCCCAATTAAGTAAATGGTGGTTTTTGCCGTTGGAATAAGTGCAAGACTGTAGACTTGCATGAGAATGCAAACTTCCTTTGCTTCTTTAGAGGTCAACAAACAAGTTTTCTTTGTCTCCATAATTTTAATCCATTTTTAGGTGGAAGATTTCGTGCTCCTAACTAGTATTCTTTCGTCCTTGAAATTCATTCCCTTTCATTGTGGTTTCCACATAAGGATTAGCATGTAATATGCGTAATATGTTTACTCCAAGATTAATCAATTATTGGTTCTTTTGAGGGTCCATATTAATACACATTATTTTGCTAGAGGAACATAATGCACGTACCTTTTTCCTTTTCTTTTCTTTTTTCCCTTTCTGGGTAAGCAAGCTTCATTAAACCAAACAAGAAAGAAATAACGCTTACTTTTTCATTTCTCTGGTAACCATGCTACATACTCATACAATAGTAGGGTTCTGTCTTATATTATCAAATTTATATTAATGATATATGCACATATAATTAAGATTTCTGTTTTAAATTATCTATTCTATATTTTGTTCTATTAGTTTGACATATATACATATATGTATTCATTTTAATGTAACTTTGATCAGATTTAATATTCATAATACAAGCACCACAAATAGAAATAATTACATAAAAAAACTATTTTTAGAGTCCCATTTTAAAATATGTCTATTTTTTTTAATATAATATTACGTAAATGTCCATTTCTAAAAAAAAATAAAACTGCTTGTAGTAACGATTTTGTCATTTTATTATATTTAACATCATTTTTCTTCATTATGATTCATATTTTTTCTTTATTTGTTCATCATTATTATATCATTATCTTAATGACTAGTTTTTTTGTTACAGTGATGGTTTATTAGTATAATTAAGGTTTTTTATAAACATATTTCTTAAGTATGATTTATATTTCTTAGAAACTTTTTTTTTAGTATGATTTAGGTTCTTTATGATAATTGTAACATTATTATGATAATTTATTTATTTATTTATTTATTATTATTGGTATTGTTTTAATAATTAGTTTTTAAAGTTTAAATATGTGATGAAATTGTTAATTTCTTTATGATAATTACTATATCATCATGATGCTTTTTTTTTTTAGGTTTTAAAGTGTTTCATATTTTTTTTACAATATCTATTAAATTTTTTTATATGTTTACTGTGAATTTATTTTAATGACTAATTATTTATTATAATAAATGTTCTTCATGTATCATACAATTAATATCAATCATGGTTCTTTTTTCTTTATAATGAAACAAGTAAAATGGTCATTTTTTCCTTTTATAAAAGATTTGTTTAGTTTTACATTTTTTTAGAGATTTTTTCTTTCCTTTTTAATCAATTCTTTATTTGTTTAGTTTCAATTCTTGATAAAATGATCATATGATATTTATAAGTATCAATTTAGATATTCACGTGAATAAAAGAAAAATGGATATCTTTTAAATCACAGTCTTCAATTTAGATATTTATGTAAATAATCAACTACAAATAGAAGGTTTAGAAAACACCCATTTACATAATCTCATTTTCTCTCAAATTTTTTTTTTTTTTTATTAAACATGTGATTTCTACTTGTTAAAAGAGAACTGCAAACATTTACATGCTTCAAATTGAAAGTTCTTATGCAAATTCTTTTAATTTTCACCCGCTGAATTAATCTCAACATAGATAATTTTCTATCAAATGACTTTTTCCATAGTCCAATTTTGATTTTTTTTTTTATCTGCTCCGAAAATTCAAAAGAACATCTTATTTATCCTAAGTTGACATATATTTTGTTTGCCTTGTGTTTTTTTCCCCACTAAATAGTCGATTTCAGTAATTAAAACTTTAAAAAGACAAGTAGAAATGCTCTATATACATACATATATTATTTGTGTGAGACGAGAACCAAGCATCATTAAAACAAACAAGGAACTTAATGGACATACTTTATGCCCGGTGAATGTATCTTTATGAGCACAACTTTCCGACTTTAAAGACAATTTTGACACTTAAGAGGATATGCTGGGAAAATGGGTCAATGTTTTTATTATTTATTATTATTATTTTATTTTTACATATCAAGAGATGGGAGGTAGAGTTGGTATACCTAGAAATTCGTGTACTAAAAAGAAATAAAAAAGCATCGTTCAACTTTTTGATTTTCTACGTGGAATGTCGTGCTACTCTAGGACTCACCCAAATCAAGATTTGTATGGAATGAAAAAAAGAGAGAAAATTACAGGAACCACGACTCGGACCAAATTATACAGCAAAGTCTCTCCTCTGACTACGACTGATCTGACCTGCTGCTACAGCTTGTACACTCTGTCTAGAAATTGGAGTAGCTATGAAGAATTTCTCTTTTTTTTTTTTTCTTTTTCTTTTTTCTTTGTTTTGGGTAAATATGGAGAAGGTGAGATGTTGATATCATAAAGTATGTTTCAATATACAAAGAAGGAGAAAAATAGGTAGATTGAAAAAATTGAAGATAATTTTGTAGTTACACGTGTAAGATAACGTTTTTCATTTTTAATTTTATTATAAGATATAAAAAATTTTAAAGAGATTGTGATAAAGTTTTTTTTTCAGAGTAACCATCATAACTATCGGTATATATCTTTTTTAAATCGATAAGATTTGATCGAATGGTTAAATATTGTTAGTGTATTATACTTATCATATACCTTATCTCATGTTACCTTTCCCACTTCAGATCTCATCCTTCACCGGCAACCCACCCCCGGCCCCCCCACCACCGGCCCCAGCCCCGACACCCCCCCTCCCCAGGCGGCCCCCCAGCCCCAGACCCCCCGTCACCCCCACCCTAAGCCCCCTTCCCCCCAACCCCCCTGGCCCCCCCGGCGCACCCCCCCCCCCCCCCCCCACCCCCGATGTGAGAAGAGAGAGAGAAAGGAGAAGAGAAAGAGGGGGGGGGGGGCGGGGGAGGGGCACGCCGGGGGGAGGCCGGGGGAGGGGGGCCCTAGGGTGGGGGTGCCGGGGGGGCTGGGGCCGACGGTGGAGGGCTAATGGGGGTGCCGGGGGCTGGGGAGTGAGGGGCCGGCGATGGGGGGGCCGGGGGTGGGTCGCCGGCGTCAGGACGGTAATCGGGGTCGATAGCCGGTGACGGAGAAGACTTGGGATAAGAAGGATAATATGAGGTAAGATGTATGATAAGTATGGTACACCAACAACAATTTAACCATTTGATTAAATCCCAACGGTCTAAAAAGAGTTTATCGATTGTTACTCTGAAAGAGGCTCTACCACAACATTCTCCACCATTTTTTAATATAGTGTAAATTTTGTTTGTATACTTTATCATTGTAACAATTTATTTAAACAGTAAATCTTTTTTTTTTTTTCTACTTTCAGAATATATTCATTCTATTTAAATACAATATCAGATATATTAAGATATCTAAACGCACCATGTATATCTTAACTCTAAATTTTAAAAAGCAAGAAGAGAATTTTATACAGAAGAATATTGAACCATTAGATTTTTATTAGAGTTTTTTTATTTATTTTTATATTAGGGTATTTTTTGCTTTTTTTAAAAAAATAAATTTGATAGGATTTTACTATAATATATCAATTTCAGAATTGTGTACTATGATTAGGTTTTCTCTTATATCTTAAGAACATAATTCTTCGAACGATATCATTTTAGAAACTTTTTAAATAAAGAGAAAAGATAATTGATATCAAAATAAAATTAAACATTTCAATTAGATTGGTATCCAAAATCTTAATCCATCTTGTATTAGACCCTAAATTCAATTTATTAAAATAAAACAATTACAAAAGTTTAAAGAAACATAACCAAGATATCATTATCTCAATTGAATATCCCACCTACACTAAAAGTCATATAATTAACAGAAATTGACGTTAGAATATTTAAGATGAATTATATATTTGAAAGTCAGTTCTTATAATAAATCTCATTAAAAACTTTATTAGTAAAATTAAATGAGAAAAACCTCATCATGAAAATAGATTAATATTTAAAATGTGAGTTCGCCTAGGTTTAGAAAGAATGAAGAGGAGAGACGAATAAATCAATTATATTCAAGTTTAAATAACTTCATCATAAAAATAATCATTAACAAAAAAAAAAAAAAGCCATCAGCCCTCTTTAACTTTCTCTCATTCTTCATCATCTGCATTCGTCATTCCTCACGTTTTCTCGATCCTTTTTACACTCCACTCTTCTGACCAACAGCACTTCTTAATGAAAATGTGATAACCAAGAATTACGCACTATCAATATCAATATAAATACAATATTATTATTATTTTTGAAGAAAAACTGGGATTTCCAAATTGTAGGAATAATTAATGCGGGCGGATGAGGAAGAGATAGGTGAGAGAGTAGTCAGAAAATTTGCTTACTTGGAGATGAAGCATAAAATAGAATAAAATATGTTGGGAGAGAGAGAGAACTGGTAGGAGTTTAATAAAGGGTATTTAAGCGAGGAAAAAATGGAAGAAATTATAGTCACCGCTGAATGAAAGTCAACGTTCTCGTGAGACAGCAATCCCCCTACTTTTAATTGCCAAGTTGTACTTCACCCAAAAGTCTCCCCCCCCCCCCCTTCCTCTCACTTCTAATTTTATTATCTTTCTACCCCAAAAAAAAAAAAAACTAAAACTAAAACTAAAAAAAAAAAAAAAAAAAAAACCCTTTTAATTTAATATTTTAAATATCATCCCTACACATAGGTTCTCTCTCTCTCTCTCTCGCATAAATATCCATTTATCAATACTTCTCCAACTCCAACCTTCTCAAGCTTAACAAGCTCTCTTCTTTCTACAAAGCTTTCTCAACTCTCTCCCCCCCACTAAACACACTCACATATATATATATATATATATATCAACCTCTATAAACATATCATCTTCTATCATATATATATCTGTGTGTGTGTGTGTACCCCTTCTAAGTACTATATATAACAAGTCCTTTCTATATAGCTACAAATTTTCTCTTCATTCTTCTTCCTTTTTGTTCATCTAGAACATATTCTAGTTACACTATATATATATATATATTATATATAGATATAAAGAGATGGTGGTACCAAGTGCAAACCCAATAATTTGCAGTGAGAAGATCAACGATGCGATTGAGCTGCCGACCATTGACATGTCGGCGATGGAGAGATCAGAAGTGTGTCGGCTGATCGTGAAGGCTTGTGAGGAGTTCGGATTCTTTAAGGTAATAAACCATGGTGTCCCAAACGAGATTTTAGAGAGAATGGAGGAGGAGAGTTTGAGCTTCTTTGCAAAGCCAATGGCCGAGAAACAACTCGCTGGGCCTGCAAATCCTTTCGGCTATGGCTGCAAAACCATTGGCTTTAACGGTGACATGGGAGACGTTGAGTATATTCTTCTCAATACCAACCCTCTCTCCATCTCTCACCACTCCAAAACTATCTCCTCCCATAACCCCACAAGTTTCAGGTATTCTATACCATTCTATCTCTCTCTCTCCACACACACACACACACACACACACACATTTATTTATATATATATGTGTCTGTTTTTCTGTTGGAAGATATTTTTATATATGATAGTAGCTATTACTCATTATTATCATGTGTACGTTTTAATGTACTTGTATACATGTTGGCCTCTAGGTTTAAGATAGTTTTGTAACTTTCTTCTAGATATTAAAGGCAGTTAAATTTGGTGCATGCAAAAATAGTAATAGTATAATAACAACAAAAATAACTCCGTAGGGATAATTAATGGGAAACTTTCTGATAAAATCGAGGCCATATTAAATTTGTATTGGATCTGTCTCATGACCATGTTGGTGTTTTCTTCTCATTAATTTTGATCTTATTGGACAATCTCCCAAGTTTTTATTTGACCACTGCATATATCCTTATATATGCAAGGTCAACAGAACTAAGAAATTAACATGGGGTGATTGCACACACATATATAACTGTAAGTACTATATGTATATATATATATGTGTGTGCCGACTATATATATGTATGTATCTGAAAGATTATTGTTATAATTATTATTGTATCTGTTCAACTTCAATCACATGATGTCCGATTGTGGATTACTTGTTGTTCTCATAATTATTAAAATTCAATAATAATATAACTAAGAAGAAGTAAGGTAGGGCTTGGAAGTAGTACAACGTACTGTCACATAAACAGATTGAGAATCTGAATGGACAAGTCAGAGTTACATCAACAAAGTCCAATCAAATCACAACGTAATAATTCAACTAAAAAAAAAAAAAACAACATAATGTTCACAATTATAAAGTTTTGAAAGAAAAGAACACCACATTTAACTCGGTACTCACCCCCCTCTCTCTTTTTCAATCTTATCATTTGTGACTTAGTTAGTACTTTGCATCTATATATTGCTTTATTTGTGTTGTAAGGCACACATTATAAAAACAGTGTTATAAAGTAAAAAAGCATTTTTTTGTTTAAATAAATTTATGAACAACATATATATATATTTGTTTGTGGAAAAAAAAAAAAGAATAATAATAAGAGGAAAAAAGAAAGGGCTAGTGACTGGTGAGTGTGACAGGTGTGCAGTGATTGAGTACATAGAAGCAGTGAAAGGATTGGGAAGTGAGATATTGGAGATGATGGGAGAAGGGCTTTGGATGTCAGACAGAAAGGCGTTCAGCACTCTCATCAACCACTCTGACAGCGACTCCCTCTTCAGGCTTAATCACTACCCAAACCCCAACTCTTCTCACCTTACTACTTCTTCATCTTCTGCTTTTGATCATCCTCCTCCTCATCTCTGCAACAAAATTGGCTTTGGAGAGCATTCTGACCCTCAGATCTTGACCCTCCTCCGATCCAACGACGTTCCTGGCCTCCAGATTTCCCTCCACGATAAGATGTGGGTCCCCGTCCCCCCTGACCCCACGGCCTTTTGGGTTAATGTTGGTGACCTCTTACAGGTACCCCCCCTCCCACCCTCCTCCTCCTATTCCCCCCTACTTTTTACTGTTTACTTATCCCCTTTTTTTTTCTCAATTTAATAAAGAAATTGAAAAAGAATTTCACATTTATATTTTACTTTATGTCTCTAATCCAATCCGACAATATAACAACCTTAATTTATGTTACATATAGAGAAAGACTAACATGAAAAGTTATTTTTATTGAACCGATTGATCTGATTGAAGGCTAATCTTATATTTGTTTTTGTAACAATATCTATATATATATATATATTTCCTTTATCTGTTGTGTCATTATAATAATAATCATAGCAAATCCAAAAAAAAAAAAAACAGAAGAAGAAGAAAGAAAAGTGAGTTGGATAAGGGGGGTTGAAAGTTGAAACTGACTGAAGAAATCTTTGGCTGTGCGTGAAAAGAAGTCAGGGTGATTGGGAGGGTGTGGTCAGACTCAGACCTCAGTAGTCACTGCTCCCCCCAAAAAAAAAAAAAAAAAAAAAAAACTGATTAATTTTGCAGCTTTTTTTATTTTATTTTTTCAATTCAATTTGCCTCGATGATAAGCAGATGGACCCCACTTCTGTGATTTCAATTCTCCCTATCCAAACCAATAGCAACAGCACAACAGGAATAGGATCTCTTCTACCTTGTTTGTTGGGAACTGGTCATGACCAACTCTTAACTATCCTTTCTCTAACCCAACTTGGACTTTGGTTAAAAAATAAATAAAAATAAAAAATCTCTTTGGTTGTCATTTTTGTTTGCAAGCTACTCCAATGAAATCAGAAATATTAAATTAAATAATTTGAGGATTCAAAATAATCTGGTTAAAATTTTCATATACGGAAGAAAATTAAGAGTCATGAGCTTCTTCAAAGTGTGTCATGTGTAGGGGTGGCAATTCGTGTCACGTGTCGTGTTCGTGTCGTGTTAGAGCCGTGTCGATTTTTTTTTCTCCGACCCGCGACACGACCCGCGACACGAACACGACACGAAACCGTGACACGAACACGACACGAACCGTCATGGGTGACACGACACGAACCGAAACTGACCCGCGACACGAAACTGACCCGTGACACGAAATTGACCCGCGACACGAAAACTGACCCGCGACACGAAATTGACCCGCGACACGAAATTGACCCGAAATTGATACGAAATGACACGAAATTGACCCGCAACCTGAAATTGACACGAAATTGACACGCGACCCGAAAGTGACACGAAATTGACACGAAAAGTGATACGAAATTGACCCGAAATTGACACGAAATTGACACGAAAAGTGACACGAAATTGACACGAAAAAAACGTGTCCAACCCGAACACGACCCGCGACACGAACACGAAACGAAACCGTGACACGAACACGACCCGCCCCCTATTTTTCCTAACCCAAACCCGTGAAATTCGTGTCGTTTTCGAGTCGTGTCGTCGTGTCGTGACCCGTATTGCCACCCTAGTGTGTGTGTGTATGTGTGATGATATATATAAGCAAACTCATGTGGTATAAATTATTGCAATTTGACTATTTATAGGCAATGACGAATGGGAGATTTGTGAGCGTGAGGCATAGAGTAACAAACTCATCCAACATCAACACCAACAAGTCGAGAATGTCGATGGCATACTTTGCGGCTCCTCTCTCAGCGCTTGGATTAGGGCTCCTACTGAAGTGGTTACTCAAGATCAGCCTTGTCTCTACAGACCCTTCACTTGGGCTGAGTATAAGAGGATCACCAACTCTCTTCGCCTTGCCGACAGCCGTCTCAACCTCTTCAAGATCTCCAAAGACTCCGATGATCATGATCATCACCTCAAGAAATAGTAGGTCTCGGGAGGTTTCCGGAGCCATGTCGGGATGCTCTATCATAGTTTTTTGTTTTTGTTCTTTTGCTCTTCGTTTTGTATGCTACTTTAGAGGAGCTAGAGGAGTGCTGGGGTCTGTTTTGTATGGTTTTGTTGTACTCTCAATCTCTTCCCTTTCCTTCTTCTTCTTTTTTTTTTTAGATTAAAAAAAAAAAATTTCAAGTCAGTGGACTTATTTGTATGTAGAGATGGGAAAAGATGCTTCTACTAGATGTTAAATAGAAAAAGGTTTTTTGTTTTTCTCTTCTTGTTCCGTTACAATCTGAAAGTCATTGCGTTTAAGCACTTACAATGATCTGACAAAAGTTACTCAAACAAATTGAGTTGCCGCATGAAATTATAAAACCTAAGAAGAACACATATTCTAGAATCCAAAATTATGTACCTTGCAACAAAAGAAAAAGATGGAAAATACAATTTTATAGAATGTTTTACACGGTTATTACATAAGGAGAAGTTGCTCTTCTCCCATTGGATGGAAATTCCATCCGTATAATACGAACCCCAAAGGGGAAGAAAAATACAATTACAATAGTCCGTACAAATGGGTTAAGGAGGCTTCCCTAAAACATAGCCTTCTTATTAGTGGGATTTGTTTTTCATTTCAGTATCAACAATTCTAAAAAACACATTTTACATTTCATGTTGGCAGCTATGTCAACTTAATCCTATGTCCTTTTCATGTTATTGAAAGAATCACCCAAAATACATGTTCCTTGATCTCAGAGTTGAGGGTGCACTTCTACAACTTTATTCTTTTACCTGTTATGACCCGCGATCATTAGACCAGAATCTGAGATCTCGAAGAGAAGCGCGAACACTTCCTTCGCCCCTGGTTTGTTAAGTGCACAGACACAAGTCTCAAGCAGCTCGTAGTCCTCCTCCCAAAAGCAACAAAGATGCCTTCTCCGGGTTCTCTAGAAGCATCTTTGAGGCAAGAAAACCAGCAATCGTCCATGTTTGGTTAAGCCGGGATTGCTTGCCTATAAATCTCCCGCTTCTTGTGTCGTAATATTCAGGCCACTGATCCACAGCAAGCCTCTTCTCTGCCAAATCAACAGCCTTTTGCGCCAATTCTCGCCTCCCCATCTTGATGCAAGCCAATGTAAACTACAATCGAGTAATTGGATAGTTTCAATAGGCAACCCAAACAGTTTCCATGGGTTTCATATCAGGTAACATCTATACAAAGGCACATCCAAAAACCAAACAAAATAGATGGGCAACGGAAACTTAAAGGAAAAGGGCGT
This sequence comes from Ficus carica, assembly GCA_009761775.1. NCBI lineage: Eukaryota > Viridiplantae > Streptophyta > Magnoliopsida > Rosales > Moraceae > Ficus > Ficus carica. Next base: position 16,989,094 of record CM019746.1, read on the forward strand.
TACCTGCCATAAGAGTGTAGGCCAGGACCCACCATTGTGGTATGACCACGGTCTGCAAGCAAAGTAGAGAGTCTCACCGTTAGTTCAAACATTTATCCAAACAAATAAAAACAAATATTTATCCAGGTAAGAGCCGTGATGTTATTAAGACAAGAAAAATAGGCTTGGAGAGGCTCACGTATTCTTTGGGTCAGCACCAGTAATTATACGCCATTCTTTCATACTCCAAAGCAGGGTAGCAAATCTTAAGAGGCATCTGCCCCATAAGATCATCCCATTGGCCTCGATCAAATTCAAGATTCCCTCATTCTGTTTCTGGGTCCCTAGGGATGAAACAATAGCCCAAAGATTTCCCAGCGTGAAGAATCTGAAGTCCATATGAGCAGGCTGAAGATTTCCAATAAGATAGCCACCTCCTCCGGAATCCAATCAAACCAGCCATGAAGGTATCTGATCGGGGTAGATATTGAACTTGTTGACAGCATCCATATAATACTCCTCTGTCTTGTAACGATAAATCTCATTGATCTTCTTCATATCCCACCCAATAGTACTCTCGGATGTGAAATGAAAGTGCACTAAGGCGATTATTGATAGCCGCGACCAGATTTTTGTACTATCATTCACAATGAGCATCTCACGTGAGCAACGAAGAGCCGCATAGAATAATGCCTGAAAAACATCCAGTTATGTTAGAGACGATACCTAGTTACTGGAGAGACAAAGTGGAGAGATTTATTGTCTCAACTTACTTGAATTTCAAGCGGGTGGCCATGGATCCCCCATTCGTCTATCGATCATGCAGGATCCATCAGTGACCAAGAGAGTAGGAAACATGTCAAAGCCATCACTCAAACACAGGTTAAGGATCAGCCTTATGCCTGTCTGGAATCCACCCTCTCTCTGCAATGCATGTCCCCTGTGATCTTTCCATATGCCCTCAACAAGATGATCCACCACAACCCTGTACATGTGGTTGAAAAAACTAATTCAGCTTCTCTATTGCAATATCATCTTTTAACATATATGCATATACATATATACATATATGCATACATGTAGATGTGTATATTATGAGGGATCTGTTTGACCATGTTAGTATTTTGTTATTATTATTATTTTTTTTTTTTGGACAACCTTGCAAGTTTTTTTTTTTTTTTATATTTTTTGAAGACCAGTGTGTAGTGGTAACTTGTTGCAAGGTTGAAAAATGAAAGTACGAAATAAATTAACATGGTGGTTGCAACTTTATAAATGTGTGTGATCATGCATGAGGTAAAATTTAGTGGACATGAAAATTTGGAGTGTTTCATCACCAACGGTTAAGAATTAACTAAAACGAAATGACAAAAAAGTTTAAGATTTACCAGAATCAACAGGTGCAACACGACCAATGGCCGATTCACCAAAGTCGGGATCTAGAATTTCCTCAGACCCTCCATCACTTCCATCAAGGGGCACAGTTCTAACTTTGAAGCTTGCTGGCATCAGTCCTTGCCCAGGGCTATGACAGTCCACAGTTTTCTCCCAACTCTAACAAATGACAAGCCACTTAATACATGAAAGGCATAACAATCACAAGGCTAACACTACTATTTCACACATCTACGTCTAACCTTAAATGAAAACCAACATTAAAGTAACAAAAGTAGTCAATGAAATCACGAAGGAACATTGAGATACCTGTAATTGCAAAGTGTGAATCAGAAAAATTCTTGACAATCTCCGGTTCTCCATTCAGCAAGAAAGCAAGTGCCGATGGCACGAAATCACGAATGAACACCTGATCGTAATTGAGAGGCTGCTTGTCTGCCGGATCATTTGCAGCGACAGTTCCCACAGGATTCCCCACAATACGTAACGACAGAATCCCACAGCAACTTCCACGCCTCCTTCTCAACCTCCGACACCTCTCTATCAACCTTAGTCTCGTTCAAACTCTTGGAACTATCTATATTCACATTCGGATCGAGAACTTCCTCCATTCTTGAAGCCTCTTCTTCCTTGACCACATCACTCGGGCCCACCTCAATCCTCTCAATCACCAAAGGCTTAACATTCAAGCCTCCTTGAACGTAAATCCTCTCGAAGCTCTTCTCATTAACATGAGCTTCCACCGAAGTCGAATGGTTCCGAAAATCCGATGCAACATTTCTGACTACTAAATCACCCCTCCTACTCCTACCACTCCTACCACCACAACTATCACCCCTATCCCCAATGCTATTCCTCCTAAAAACCCTAGATTTCACCCAATTCGAACCGGAAGCCCTAAAATCCTTCTGGTTCCGATCTGTCAACTGTATGTACCCTACAATTTGGGAATTACAGACACCAAATCGGCCCTCGCCACGGAAGGCCGATTCAGATTTCGATCTCGACGAATGTTCGATGCTCGTTTTCGGTGGCCAAAATTCGAAAAAGCGAACAACTTTTGCAACCATCTACTAAATCCTACGACAGGGTTTCATCGTGGAAATTCCAATACAACTGCTGGTATTCATTCTCAGTGTATCAAGAAAATCACACTATCAAGAAAAATCTTTTTGTTCTTTTGATGAAATAGATATCCAATTGCTCTGTAATCTCGGAAAAATTAGAAAACAGAGTATATATATATATATATATATAAATAACTTACGTATATATATTATGTTTGTAAAAAGACGATATATATATATATAGAAACGAAGGCAGATTATATATAAAATTGTATATGAATTTGAAGAAAAAAAATTTACTTACAGATGTTTGCGAGCAGAAAGGAGTTTGAATGATGAACAGTTTTTGAGATTGAAGAATGAATGCGGAGAAGAGAAGCTTTGGGGATTTTATAGACACGGGGAAATGGGAAAGTTCAATGTATGAGGGAGGCTAAAAAAAAAATTATTGAAATTTAGAATAATATGTTAGATTTACGGTTCTATTCCTGCACGTGCAAGGTGTTTCAATATCCGACGGTAGTGGATTTACGGAAATAGCCCTACATGTGTAGGGTATTGAGATGGTATGAGGAATAAATGCGGTAGGTTTGGTGTGAATGAAAAGAGAGGGGTATAATGACCATAAGACGTGGCATTTGGAAGTGGATAAGATTTGTCGGTGGGGGGACCAGGACTTTTGCCGCGTCTTAAAAAATGTGCGGAAAATCTATTAAAGTCCCAAGTTTTCCTCTGTCTTTTCCCTTTTTCTTTTTCTTTTTTGCTTTTGTTTTATTATTTTATTAAAAAAAGCTATAAATTTGGAAAAAAAAATTATTTAAATTTTTTAAAAAAAAAAACAAACCGTTGCTGTCAGTTTTTTGCATAATACACGTGGTAATTTTCAATTGGATTCAGTGAGATTCCTACAGTTGGGATATTTTTATTGAATGACATAACGTTTGAAAAATCGCTAGTCTTGTGGTGATATTTCTATGGACCCGTTTGATTGTCCATCTTCATTTAAATTAAATTATATTTTTTTATCATATTTTTTATTTTTTTTGAAATTTTTTTTTATCTTTTCTGAAAAAGTCAACAAAAATTATTATTCAAATTTAAAAATCTTAACTCAATTTAAACTGAAATTGTACACCAAACAGACCCTATATTTCTTTTTTCACTTTCAAGAAAAAAAAAAAAAGAAGATATTCCGATTTTTATTTGAAAATGATATTTCTAAAGAGGAAAAAAAAGAAAAATGTTTTCCACACGCAAGGTTTGTTTTTACATGGAAACGCGTGGTTGAACAACTCTATGTCGCCAAGTAATAGGCGTGTCTTAGCGGGTGAGCTAGGAGAGTACACGCCACGCTCCAATGAAAGATGTCGAAACTGCCACGTCACGTCTGGATATGTAAAGACATTCCTATCTAAGATGGAAAGGGGAATTCTTGGCCGAGAGAGAAATTAGAGGTGTGTATATATATATACACACACATATATTTTACTGAAGGAGGAGAAGATTCATTATATTATGATGATCTGTATTACAATGACAATAGATACCTCTATATATAAACAAAATAAGAAACTAAGGGCTTGTTTGGTGATATCACTCAAATTAAAATATTTTAACTTAATTTTGTCTTTTTCCTAAAAAACTTTTATTTTTTCTCAAAAAGTTTTTTTGTCTTTTCTGAAAATTCAAAAAAATTACTATTAAAATTAAAATATTTCAATTCAAACTTACACACTAAACACCCTCCTAAGAGCCCTTTGGGGCGCTAATAAACACCATTTGGGTTTTAAAATTCTAACTCTAAATCAAATTTCTTTTTCTTTTGTTTTTAAAAAACTCAAACTTTAAAAGTTCATAATTTTTTTAAGTTGAAATAAAATGATTTTTTATGTCAAAATGCTCGTAACAACGAGACAAAAAAGACAAGATCCATTTTACATATTTTTTCTGAATGTATTTTAAATTTTTGTACTATTTTTTGTATTCTAAAACTTTTTTAAAATTTTCTCTCCAAACACACATTTCAACCCAACCTTCAAAATACCATCTCCAGATGTCCTCCAAATACGGCCCAAGACAAGAATAGGAAACTAACACCACATAATCTTAATTATTTAATGTATAACATAAAAATAATATTTATTCTTAAATTATAATTTATTTATTTTTTTTGCATCACCTAATTTTCAAGATTTTTATTTTTTTTAAAGTTTTTTTATATACACAAATATTTTTGCTCAAATATATAATAACATCATTTACATAACTAGTCGATTTAAAGTACTAGTTTTAAAATATATTTAAAAATACTTCTTTGCAAAATTAAACAAAAAAGAAAAAAAAGATAACTTTATGTTAACGAAATTACCCATACATCTAATTTTAGTGACAAAAGAAATATCAAATTCTCTCCTGAAATATACGACCACTAATTTCTCAAACTCAAAAGCCCGATATCTTACTCTCCTTAATTGCATGTATTTGGTATCAGAAATTAAAATAAAAAAATCCAAAATTGGGAAACGTAAACAGTTCCATCGATTTCCAATTTCTTCCCTCTCTTGTTCCCTCTATACCATTTCTATGTAATTTCTTCTCCCAAATACGCCTGCAGCCACCAACATCTACACTTGTTGTCCACTATTTCGACGATGGGGATGATAAAAAACAGTGATTAGGACGTCGGAAAACAACTCAAACCTAGATGAAGGGGGTGTCGGCCTTTCCCTTACAAGGATGGTCAGAGCGAATCTCGTCGATGACTAAAGAACCGTAGGCAGTTTTGTCTAAATCTAATGTCAAAGTTGGTCACCAGGTATTTAATGATAATGTCAATATCCGAATGATTTTATTATTAGGGTTTCTCTCAAAATTTCATTTCTTGATATAATTAGCGATACATAAAATTCGTATTAATGGTTACGATTTGGTCAATATTCTAATAATTGTGGTTTTAGGATCTTTATAATAGTTATTATATCAGTCATAATCATCTTGCTCATAAATTGTCACAACTTTTAATATGGAACCAAATCAATAATATTATCAATATTGACATGATTATATGGTAATTATAAAATGTTTGTAACATGTGATTTTGGTATGTCCATATGATTATTATTTTCTTCATGTAATGGTCGCAATATTCTCATAATCTCAATCATAATGGTTCAGTCATTATACTTGAAGGTTTTAACGAGCACAATATAAAGTCTGAGAGTTCTCATGACCATGCAATGCTGCAACTTGATCATTATGTTGCTAGTTTGTTTGTTTGTTTTTGTTTTTTTTTTTTTTTCCGTCAATATAGTATAGACCTTGGTCATTTTATAATAGTAACCTTGGTTATGTTATTTTTCTATATAATAATCTATCTATGATATATTTCAAACAATCATTCATATCATAATGACCATATTCTTTATTTTAAATTTCGTCTTATCATTATATCGTTGGTTTTTATGGTCATATAATACTGGCCTTGTCATTTTATATTAATTTTGAATGACAACCACAAAACTAAGAAACACGATTTTATTTAAAATTAAATTTAAAAGAATAATAATTGAAAACAATTACGTGCCTTCCTAAAACATATAGGTTAGCTACTTAGCCATGTGGAAAGGAAATAAAAAAAAAAATTAAAAGGTCGACTCTCACAAAAAAAGGAAAAAAAAAAACATTTCAAAAAAAAAAAATGAAGAAAAAAATTTTAAGAAATTTTAAAAAGAGCATCTAACTTCCTGAAAAATAGGAATTATCATGTAAAACTATATAAAACGGCAGAAGAAACTTGCTTATGGGCCATGGCATGTTATCAGATTATTATTACGGAAAAAAAAAAAAAAAAAAAACTACGGGGGTGTTTGGTGTGTAAGTTTGAGTTGAAATATTTTAGTTTTAATAGTAATTTTGTTGACTTTTTAGAAAAGATAAAAAACTTTTCAGACAAAAATAAAAAAAAATACAGTTTCACTTGAGTGAAACGAATCCGTCAAACAGGGCCTACGTTCCCTTTTCGCTTGAGAAAAAAAAAAAAAAAAAAGAGAAAACTACATTCCTTAAAAACTAAAAGAAACTACCTAAAAAGAACTAATCAATGTATAACTTAAGATAAATTATTTAGTAATTTCTAAACTTTTAATCGTTATGTAATTTTAATTTTAAATTTTTTTTATTATTAAAATGTCATTATATTTTTAGATTTTATTTGATATATTAATTTAACTCCAATTAAATTATATTATTTTAATTAAATTTTAATTTTTTTAAAAAAAATAATAAAAATAATAATTAATTTTAAAAAATTAACTATCTCTTACTTAAAAATTTAATTCTAATTAATAATTCAAAACGGATATTTAAAATATTATTATAATAATTATTTCTCTTATTTTTTTTTAAACAGAATCTATTACCCAAAAATTTAGGGACCAAATTGAAGAGAATTTTCCCTTCCAACTTATTACTTAGCTGAAGAAGCAGCGGTAGCGCCGTCGCCGTTGCACGAATTCTCTAGCCGGACTCTCTCCCTCTCTCTTAAATCAGCCATGTTTATGCTCGATTTACGAGGAAGCTCGTCCAGTCGTTTTCAGCTGCCAAATCCGATCGCCGACGAGCTCTTGAGCAAGGCGGAGAGGTACGACGGTTTAGCGTTGTACGAAACGGTCTCCTGCCTCAACTTCAGGACTTTCCGGTTGAAATACAACAAGAAAATCCGTCACCGTCAAGAACAGCGATCTTGAGGAATTCAAGAAGCTGAGAGGAATCCGAGAAGACGATGAGGTGCTGTTGTACGTCGGTCGGATTCACAACACCTTCAACTTCTCGTTCGAGCTTCGAAGGAAGGACGACAATGGAGTCCAAGTCGTTGTCCAAAAGGAACCACAGGAGCCACTTCCCCTGCAGTTGGAAGAAATTTTCAAGAAGATGATACGAGAGAACCTTGAGAGTCAGAAAAAAGCATTGTCGGAAGAATCTGTGGCGCGTCGGACTGAGGAAATGCTGGTTCAAACGCGAATCAGGGTACGCCGTTCCATCGCCGAATTTGTGGAGGCGCATCCTCCACCACCGGGGGAACGACGGAGCCGCCTCTGCTCCTGCCGGAGTTTAGGTCTTGTTTAGGTTAACCCTTTTTGTTTCTGAATTCCGAAATTTTGAAACTAAATTAGGGTTAACTTAGGTTTAATGTTTTGTACTTATGTCGTTTGTGAATGAGGCTTTCGCAGATTCATTGCTTTTTTTTAATTCCAAATTCAGAGCTTTGGTAATGCTTTACTTATTGTCATAGAAAAACAACTCCCAATCTCTCTGTTAAGGAGCTGAACTGAAAAAAAATCTGTTGTTTGGTTTTCGGGTTTGGAATACCTTGTAAATTTCCTTGTGACACCGGACCAATTTCCGGCTTTTTCAGCCAGGATCATGTTGAAGTTGGGGAGTGTTGTCATCAAAGATCAAGTGGATTTCTTTTTTATAAATTTTGGAACATTTGGTTTTGTGGGAATTAATGCTAGTAATATAAGCATTCCCTTCCTTGAGGAATTTACTGAGATTACATAGAGACGAGTTTTCGACAATCTTAGCTGCAAAGTTTGATGATATAATTCTTGAACTTTAACCAGAATGGGAGATGTTAATGTTTTAAGATTCAAATGGGGGATGTTCTTGTGGCTGGCAATTCTGCAGGTCATATTGCCGTTCCGCTTGTATGGATGTCTTCTTTCTTTGACCAATTTGTTGTGATTAATGGATTTGATGTAGAGAGATTAGGAATCAGATCAGCAATCAGTTCTTCCCTTAACCCGAATATTTGTTCCTACAGCAGCGATTCTGATGATGTTATGTAGTTTTCGATTCAGTTTGACTTGTGTTAGATCTTTTTCAGAAGGCAATCTTAGTTTCATATCTGGGCAGGATTTTGCTTATCAGGAATATGGGGAAGGGAAAGAGAAGAGTGTTTCCCTTTTCCAACCAATTATATGCATTAAGAACGTTTTAGTACTTAATCCATCAGGATTCATATTCCTATAATCAGTAAATATTAAATCAGGAATTAGATCATTTTGCCGTCCAATTCCTAATAGGTAAATAAGCGCTAGAATATCTGATAAACCTGTCCTTGATGTTTATGCTTGGAGATAGAAAAATAGCCAAATGCCTTACAATTCAATATCTAGTCCATTCACTAATTCCTAAATAGTGAGTAGTGACAATTTGACAGCAACTTTTGAACTTTCAAGGCTTGTGCGTTGCTAGATGTCTGCCATTGTCGATTCTTGCACTCCCTTATCCTTGCCGGCCGGTCAAACTGTATCAATTCATGTCTCGTACAGGAGAACAGCTACACGAACTGAAAAGGAGTCATCACATACACGATCATTTGTGCTATCTAGCGTGATCTTCTTATCTGATGTTATACAGTTCTAACTTAACTCCAACCATACCTAAGCATTTATTGGACTTTCCATTTGACATTAAAACCTTACATGTTGATTTCTATTGAAATTCCTTTACATGTTTTTGTTTTCAATACGTAATGTGAGTCGAAGAAGGACGTAATATTTTCTGGATTAGCTATAGAGATTGTTTCTTTGGATGTCCCTCCTCCACTAGGTCCTCTATTGTAGGTCACTAGAATTCAAGTTTAAAGCCTTCGTTGCACCGATTCGAGTGTAGATGCCAGCAACGTGTGAAAAATTAGAAAACGAGTAAGCTCAATGTTCTCCCTTTTTATAGCTTCATCCCCTCAAATAGTTTGACATTTAGTTTCATTAATTTATGTTCATAGTCATTGCAGAAGAACATTTAGTTCTTAATCCATCCACGAATTATATATGAAAGCAACTTTTGAACTTTCAAGCTTGTGTGCTGCTGGATGTGCTTCTTCTTCTTTTCTTTTTTTTTTTTTCGATTTTTAAATGATAAATGGTGACGATATATCTATTTTTCTTCGAATGATGGAATGCCTAATTTAATCATATCAAAAGAATAGTTGTCAAATAATTCCGAAATTAATGAAGAATCTGATGACAATACAATTCATTCCCAAGTTATGATTACAATTCACGATCAACGGAAATCATTGAACTCGACTTGGAACAGAGTTTCATAATGTAGACAATATTTTGAATAAACTAAGAAGACAGAAGAAGAAGAACAATTTTATAGAGAACTAGTGAATAATAGAGAGGAAACATTTGTCTTCAATTAACCATCAAATTCCGAAGTTGAGAACACAAATATCAATTTTTTTATATACACATTACTTAATATACTAAAGGAATGTAAACTTTTATTGTTCACTGAACAATGCACTACAGTGATTTTTGTATTTTTTTTCATTTTTTCAGTTTTGCTACATTATCGCACAGTAATCTACAGTGATCTACAGTACCCCCAAACAGTGAATTGTACAGTAAAATGACGCTTTTGCCCTTCAAATTTCCCTGCTTTTTACCGGATGCACAGTGACTTACCGGTTTTTCCCTTTTGGCATTATCCGGTCAATAGAGAGAGAGAAAGAGAAATCTGGTCATTAGAGAGAGAAAGAGAAAGAGAAATAGAGAGATAAAGTAAGATATATATATATATATATATAAATATATCTACGTTAAAATAAATTTTAAAAAATAAAGATAAAAAAACCATAAGATAAAAAATTATATTTTATTAAATTATTTCCAATTATAAAAAATAAAATTATATACGTTAAATAATATTTGAAATTTTAAATTATTGAATTAATAAAAATTTAACGAAAAAAACAGTATAATACATTTAAAGAATAAATTAATACAATTAATTATAATATTCAAAATAAACAAACAAATTAAAAACTTGAAATTAAATAATAATTTACAAAAATTCCAAAATATAAAAAGGTCTATAAAATTATAATAAAATTAAAAATTAATAAATAATTTTTCTACTGTAATGAAACGCAATTATCAAAAATGTATATTTATAATTATTATAGCTAAATTATTATTTCTGTCATATATTAATATTATTATTTAAAATTAAAATTTTTAAAATATTTAATCCATTTCTAGGTTTATTTATTCATTTAATTGATTTTGTTTAAATTTAATAAATTTACTTAAGTTATTAAAATTTTTTGACTATTTAAGTTTAAATGTTTTAATTTTATTTATTCTTTCTGATTTTTTAATAACAATATATTATTATATTTTATTCTATTAACAACAATTCTTACATTAATATTTTATTTTAATAGTTGATATTATTTTTTTTCTTTGACTTCTTTTATTTTTTAAACAAAATAAGTTTCTTTTATATTTATATCTATAATCTTTAGAAATTGATTTTTTAAAATTTCTATTCAATTTACGTTTATTTGTTAATTTAATTATTTTTTTTATTAAATTTACCCCACAATTTTATTATTCCTTTGATATTTCAATTTTTTTTAAATTTTATTTATTATTGAAACTTTTTTATTTCAAAAAAATTACGCTTATAAATATGAATGTACGTATTTTAATATTATAATAGTAAATACTAAAAAATATACTTACTGTAATTATAATTTATATATTAATTAACTGATTTTATTATATAATACTCAATTTTTTTCATTTTTGTTTTTTCTTCCTTCCCCATATAATCTATATCTTAATTAACTGTTTTTATTATATAATACTCAATTTTTTTTTCTTCCTTTCCTGTGCAACGCATGGGTATTAAACTCATAATATCTAAAAATATGATAAACATCACCACATAATCAAATAACTAGAATAAATTAAATCCGAATAAATAACAATGTAGAAAACCACATGTCCCAGGATCGAAACCTAACTCTGATACCATGTAAAAAAACCAAAAAACCAATTTGGGAGCAAGAGAAAGCTAGAGGTTTGTTTGGTATGTTAGTTTGAGTTGAAATATTTTAGTTGTAATAGTAATTTTTGTTGACTTTTTAGATAAGACAAAAAACTTTTTCTGAAAAGACAAAAAACTTTTTGGAAAAAGGACAAAAAAACAAGTTCAAACTAATAGTTTGAACTAACATACCAAACATTCCAATCAATAAGTCAAAATAATACATTAAAAGAGGTTTATATAAGCTAAATAGAAAAATATAGAAAAGACTAATCTACCCTTAATTGTTAAAAAGAAAAAAAACCTAATAATAACAGGAAACAAGTAATAAGTAATAAAATAAATATAAAACTATATTATCTAACAAGCAACAATTTAAAATTTCTAATTAGTCTTTTCTAGTTCCTCGTCAAACTCTCTTAGTTGGGTTGCATGGCTACAAATTTTTGTCCAGCGTGTGGTTTGTCCCCAAGCCGATTCAGAAGCGAGGCGAACTACCAAGGGAGAGAGAGAGAGAGAGAACAAACAAACAAGAAAGAAAACAACAAACAAACCTGATTATATAATGGAACTCGATGAAATGTGAGAATTCCAAACCTGAACTGATCCTGATAAACGATAACAAATTAAACTATAACTGCTAGGATTAAGAAGAGAGTTATAAGATTAATAAACAGTTAGTTAAGACTAATTACCTACCACGCCCAATCCCACAACAAGATCGGCATATGAAGTTTCCCCATCAATGTCTCCGCTGCAACCAATCCAAATGATAAACCGAAAATTCACTGACCTGAAAGTAAAAGTAAAGAACTGTTTTTTCAAAATTAACACCAATACTATCATTACCTGCCGCAGCAGCAGGTTGCCAAAATACAGCTCCAACCGGCTTGTATCGCCATTTTCAGAGCTGCAATGCACTCTGTCAAGGATCCTATTTCGTTTATCTGTGACCAAACCATTTTAAACAAGAAAAATAATAACACTACCCAAAAGCCTCTTACCCTATGAGCAACTAAAACTGATATATAGAGACCACCTTAAGAAGAAGAGAATTGCATGTTTTCTTTTCGATTGCCGATTTAAGGCTCTTGAACACATTCATACAAAAGAAAGAGAAAGACTTAATAAGCTGTAATTACGGAAACCAATTAATAATGCAATGTCTTTATCGACTTAAGAAAATTATTGAGCAGCTATAGTGTACGTTAAGGTCAGTGAGCTGCACTAGTCCATCTCCAATGATCTCTACTTGTTTTTGTCTAACTTCGCTGGTTAGTTTGGTGTAGTGCTTGGTTTCATCTAGGCCAAATGGATTTTTAATTGACGCCACATGAGAGTCGCTCACGAATGACTTGAACCACTTCGTAAAACGATCTCTGTCATTCTCATTGTTCTCTTCCTTGAAGTTAGGCCCATTAGCATTGTCAGATGCAGATGCAGATGAAGCAACATCCACTCCAATGAGAACCTAAACAAGGATATGCAAAGCAATTTTGTACACCTTTTAATCTCTTCTCTAGTTGTTGTCATTATTTCTATTAAGATTTTTAAAAATACATAAAGAGAAAGAACTATCCTTGCCAGTGAGTCCGACTTCGTCAATGGCAGTATTGAGAACCTCGAGACCTTCCTTCATGTCCTAAATTCCACACAAAAGGCTATTGTCTAAGTCAAAAAAGACGACAAAGAAATCTGGTTATACCAAACTTTTCTTTCTGATAAGGAAGACAACCTGAAAATTATTACGAAATAATAAATCATCCTGTTGTCATCTAATGCACCAAATTTGCTTACACATAATTCCTGAACAGGGAAATAAAATTCTAGTCAGTCAGTAAATATATTTTAAAAAAAAAAAAAAAGGCAAAGGCATGAATGAATTATCTCTGAACCACTGAACATTAATGTAGAAGAAAAAAAAAGGTGAAGAAACCACCTTCAAACGACTATATACTCGCATATTCACCTGCTGAGCTTCCATCATCGAGGGAGCCCCGACAGGAAGAAGAATGTATTCCTACAAACACAACACAAATGGAATGGAACCAAAATGGAATGAACGAAAAATGGATAATTAAGTATATGATTACCAACCTGCATAGCAAATTTATCCGTTGGATGCGAGTGAGCCTTCATGACATTGTGAGCAGGAATAGGCAGGACCAGGTCCTTGTTACCGGCAAGGTCTGCAATGGACTGCAACCAAGTTCCAACCAAAGGGTAAAATATTTATATACACGTGGAGAGAAACATAATCAAAATGTAATGATATATATATATATATATATATAAAATATACTCGCAATCTGTCATGCCATTTGCCAATTATACTCGTATGTATAATCTGCTGGATTGCATGACATACCTGGAAGAGAGAGTATTTGCCGATTCGTGCAGTCGCTTTGCAGAGAGCAAGAGACACTGCAAATGTGGCGTTGCGAAAGAGCTGCAAGAAGAAAACCGCAATGTACATACTACAAGCTGTAGAAACTATAGCAAGTGCTATTGGGATTGGTGCCCATAAAAATTGTTATAACTTCGGTCTGATTTATATAAATAAATGTTTTATTTCATTATAATTTCTTTATGCATGTCTGTTTGATACTTAATAAATATCATAAAAATTCTATAATTATATATGTGATCTTAATAATATATAAAAGAGTTATATACTAGATCGGATAATATTTAAGGATGATAATTAAAACGGTCTGTGATAAATAATCAATTATTTAATTGATTAATCAATTAAATTATAAAATCTTTAATTGAATATCACTAGTGCATGTCATTACCATTAAGAATAAAATGGTCTTATCCGAACCGTTAATGTAGTGAGACATTTAATGAGTGCACTGTGCATAACGTGATTATGTAGGACATGAGACATGATGTGATATAAGTTGCTAATAATTTCCGTTAAGTATAGCAGATTCTAATCACGTCAACCGATAGTCATATATAGAATGATCTTAATCCTGAGTTATTAGTAGACACCTATTTATGGAATCATATCTTTTGATTTACTCGGTACGGATTTGATTATCTAATCTTATTCCTTTTATTTTGGAGATACGATGATGTAAGTAGCCGGGAATGTTAATATTACAAGATTAAATCCATTTCTTCTTATTTATGAAGCAGATAAATAATTCCCTTGTGTATAAATTTGGGGCTTGAATGGTATGAGCGCTCAATTCGTGATTAACTTCATGAATTCATCATTTATTAGAGAATCAATGGTACTCAAGGATAAAGATGTAATTAGAGAGGTTAACGGAATTTACCTAGCTCTAATTATGAATTATTTATGGAGGATCGATCTAGATGAAATGGTTATATCAAATGGATGACTCTATTCTTCAAGTAATTTTATATCTATAATTTCAAGAGTGTAGTTTCAAGTTTTTAGTGGATTAACTCTGGGATTAATAAAGTTGATAAATTAATCAAAGAGTTCGATTAGTTATCAAATTTATTGGAGCTTGAAATTATAGGTCCATTGTTCTGCATACCGCCTTTGTTAGCAATTGAACAAGTGTATTTGATGGATTGTATTTTTAGCTCACTAAATGTGTGATATAAATAAAAAGAGAATGTTAATTTTATTATTTTACTGTCACAAATATTTATTTGTTACCTAAATAATGAAGATTATTTAAATATTAAAATTAGATGACATAGTAAGTGAGACCCACTGTATATGCGTTTACTACTAGCGGATGGGATCTAACAGTGTGCAGATTAATATCCGCTAGTTTTTGAGATTATAAATATTTATATTTAAAATTTAAATTAAATATTTATAATATATATATATATATATTAATGTGTATCTATAACAGAAAGGGAAAGAAGGAAAACCGTTTCCTTCTTTCCAGATTACATATATTGATATATATATATATATATATATATTTATATGTGATATAATTATATTATATTATGTAATTAAAAAAAAAAAAAAAGGGAAAACGGAAACTAGGAAACCAACGTTTCCTGTTTCCATCGGCGCGCGCACACATATATATATAAATGATATATATTTAAATATATAATTATATTATATTATGAATAAATATAATTAGTTTTTAATTTTATATTGATCTTAATTTTAAATATTGGGAATATTAAAATTCAAGATGGAATTTTTGGGTAATGTATCTTACTCTATAAATATGATTTATATCAAGGTAGTAAAGAAATTTTTTTTTTTTTTTTTGAATTGGTAGACTTTTTGTCATTAGAAACTTAAAGAGAGAAAAATTCTAATTTGCACCATTTGTTTTTCTCATGTGTTGAGAGCCGAAACAAAGATATCAAAAAGTGAGTGAGTGAGTTAATCAATCCCTCAATAGGAATGCACACTTGTTCGTTCAATCAAACGACGAATGTAAGGTGTAGAAGAACGTGGTCTTAAACAATAGGATTGTTCGTGGATTTGAAAGTTTATTTTCAGGGGGTCGACCTAATTGAACAACGATACAATTCTCACTCTCTACCTCTTTTATACATTACTAGTTTGTATACATGCGTTGCACCTGTTATATACATATTATAGTAATTAATATTGTAGATTTTATAATTAAAATAGATTAATAAAAACTATCAAATATCTTTAGTTTAATTTGATAAAAACTATCAAATATCTTTAGTTTAGTATATATGTACGGATCTAAAGTTAAGAAAATTAATAATTAATATTTTTTTGTAGTGAGTTTTCTGAAAAACAACAGTTCTAAACATCTCATAATCTAGTCACAGAAGAGCGAAACAGCAGCCACAACATTTTTAGTAAGAAAATATCAATTTCCTATAATTTTCCACACACACATGTTTTAAGGTCTTCTCTGTGCTTGTGTGCGTGAGAGAATTATATCCATAAAGATGTTTGTGTTGTTATATTTTCACTTTGGAGAGAGTAACAAATAATTATATACATATAGAGAGAGTGTGAGAGACTAATGCATACTGATTATTTGAGCGAGGGATTGCGTGGAGAAGTCTAATTACTTATAAACATATGAATTTCATAAGCAAAAATATGATTCTCCCACAGTTGTTTTGAGTTATTGAAAACTAAACAACATACAAATACACTTATAACAGTTGTTTAATATAAATATTATAGAGTTGCCTTGAACGGCTGTAACCGAAAGATAAATAGATTGTAAATGATCAAAACTTTCACAAATTAGAGTTGCCTTGAACAGTTACAACCAAAAGATGAATAGATTGTGAATGATTAAAACCTTTCATAAAATAGAGTTGTCTTGAATAGTTACAACCGAAAGATGAATATATTGTGATTGATTAAAATCTTTCATAAAATAAACACATTTTAGTGAGAAGTTGCAATAATAAAATATGATACGAAACATATATCAGAGCATTTAATTTACCTTAAACAGTTATAACCAAAAGATGAATAGATTGTAAGTGACTAAAACCTTTCATAAAATAAAGTTGCTTTGAACTATTGCAATCAAAAAATGAATATATTGTGAATTTTTAAAATCTTTCATAAAATATAGACTCGTTTTTTGTGTGAAGTTGCAATAATACACACCCACCTGAAAATGTATATATATATATATATATGTATGTGTGTGTGTGTGTGTGTATAAACCAACAAGCAAACAGATAAGAGATAGGGTAATTGGAACACTCACATCCAACACATGCCTGACAATGTTTTCTAATGGAATTCCCAGAATAAAAATCACATATACGAAAACATATTAATCAATTACTTAATAGGCATATATACAGCAAATATAAACATATATACACACACACATATATCAGAGGGGTATTTATTCACAATAATTATATATACCAGCCGTTGGAATAGAGATTCTTGACTTTTGTCCACAGTTCAATGTCATGATCGCCTGCAGCCCCAACACAACACAAATCAATAAAATAAAAAATAAAAAAAGGAAAAAAAGAATTTTTCCTAATGATTTAAGATCAAAGCATATAATATAAAACAAAAAACACGAATGAAACCTAATTTAATTCAGGAATATATATATATATATATATATAAATAGAAGAATATAAGAAAAAGAAGATGGTTGTGAAGCCGGAAGGTGGGGATATTAGCGTGGTCGAAAATGATGTGAAATTGGAGAGTATAAATGGAAGACATCCACAACGCATATTTAATATATATCCCACTACTCATGCTCCATTTCAATGTTTTTATTCTTCATTTATTTCAATTATATTATCAATATTATTATTATTATTATTATTATTCCTCTTCTACTTCTTCAATGTCTCTTCCTTAGCTTGAACCTTGCTCATTTTCTTATTCAAGGTCTCGTTCTTTGGCTGAACCTTGGCCATTTTCTTATTCTTGTTCTTCAACGTTTCCTCCTTTGCTTTACATTTCGTCATTCTTCCTTTATTTTTTTTGGGTTTGATAAAGACACACCACACACACTGATCTGGTTTTTCTAAACAAGAAAGAGAGAACAGAGAGAATTTCAGATTTTTGCTTCATTTTTTTTTTTTTTTTTTTTTGAAATGAGATTTTTGCTTCTTTTAAAAGACTTTTAAAAAGTGTATAACTTTCCCTCCAAATAAATTTAGGCTGAAAATTTACTTCAAAATAAATTGTTAATTTGCACCTATAAAAATTATAAACCACTTATGTAATATTTCCTAATATTAATTGAAATAACCTTTATTGATCGTTTTATTAAAAATTCCAAATTAAACTTTCTTATACCTGCTTTTATTTGACTTTAATTTGTTTTATTAAAATAGTTAACAAATCCTATAATTACACAGAAGAAAAAAAAGACAGGTCTATTGAAAATCACACTCCCTTATTTACTTTTCTCACACACTACTTAAATCACCCACCAATTAAATTTAGAAAATTACCTATTACTTTTTGGTTACACATCTATTAATATTACAAAAAAGTCCTTAATTAAATTGCACATTTTTCCTTATTTCACCCACCCACAAACCAAAACACACACTTTTTCTGTCTTCTAACTCCTTTCATTTCAATTCCATGTTCTTTTATTTTATTATATTTTTTGTTTCTTAAGAATCTTGTATACATATATAATTTCAAAGTGCTAAGCAACAATTCTAAATATGTGTTCAAAGAAAAAAAAAAATTTCAACATCTAATAATTATCTTATCTCATAAGTGATAAATTGACTTGTATAATCATATATTTATTGATTACGATTGCCATCAGCTATTGCATTCTACGAAATGTGATAAAGAAAAAAGGTCCCCCAAAAAAAAAAAAATCTAGAATTATAAAAAGGAGAATATATAAAAAAAATTAAATTTAGAATTATAAAAACGAGAATACATATACTATTAACTATTGATTACAGTAATCTAAAAAAAAAAAAACCGACCCATGGAAGAATATGCAAACGTCAAAAAAATATGTACAACAACCCATGGATTGTATTTTCCCTCCTTTGTTTGTGGAACAAGAGCCTTCAATTCATTCCCTTTTGTCTTTTGTGTTTTTCAACCAAAAAAAAAAAAAAAAAGTGCAATAGAGAGTAATAAACTAAAGAAAAAAGTTTTTTTTTTATTTTAAATGTCAATTTAAGGATATAAACGATTCTTGTTTCTCGTATAAAAAATGCAAATTTATCATCAACAAGATAATAAAAAGAAAAAGTTAGACGAAAGTTGAGAAAAAAATAAAAACTTAATGTTTCCTTTTCATTGAAAGCCATTCTTCTTCATTCATCATTGATTAGGATTGAACATTTTGTTTTATATTAAAAAAAAAAAGATATTTTAATTTTAATTTTGGTGTGTGAAAAGTATATCTTTGACCACTTATTTTTTTTCCTTAAAAGTAGTTAAATTGTGGATAAATAAGGAATAAACAACTCATTAAATAGAAAAGGACTAAAGCTAAAATATATCCATGATTTTTACCAGTGTGATGGAAATTTTTGGCTTATTTCCGTCATTCTTCCTTGTTTTACTACTTTAAGAAGCTTTTATTAATAGCTTTTTTTTGGATAAGGCTGTGTGATAGAGTCTCATTGTCTTATTTAGAAATCTTATTGGTAGAGTTTATTTTATAGACCGTTTGATGAGTTTTAACGGTTTATATGTTGCTTGTGTATGATAATTATAATGTTCCCTAACTCATAATATTACATACTAAAAAATAAGGCTTTGTTTGATATTTAAGTTTAATTCTAACTAAACTGTATATTTTCATCACAGTTTTTGTCTTTTTCAGAAAAATTAACAAAATTTTAACTAATTTTTTAAAATTCAACCAACTGCAATTTAAAATTTTCATCTCCAACTGGCGAACCAAACGTAAGCTAAGAAAAATATTCAAAAGAAATTAAAAAAAAAAAACCGGTGAGCTCCCTAGACGCCACCTCTGC
Organism: Ficus carica; assembly: GCA_009761775.1. NCBI lineage: Eukaryota > Viridiplantae > Streptophyta > Magnoliopsida > Rosales > Moraceae > Ficus > Ficus carica. The sequence goes on from CM019746.1 coordinate 17,008,785, forward strand.
TAACGAAGTCGCCTTTTCTAGCGAACCCCCCCCCCCCCCCCCCCAATCAAATGAAGTCGCCATCTCTGGCAATCCCCTCTGACGTCGCCTCCCCCCTAGCAATCCCCCCTCCCCCAAATGAAGTTGTCATCTCCGACGAGCCCCTTAGACGATGCCGCCCCCTAGTGAAGTCGCCATCTTTGGTGATCCCCCATAAGCCGCCTCCCCACAGCAAATCCCACCCCCCCCACGGTCAGATCCTGCCGACCCACGACACTCCCTGGCGACCTACAACTAAGTTGCTATCTCTGGCGACAAAAAAACCAATGTCCCCCCTATCCCCTTGGGACCTTCAGCGAACACCCCCCATTCCCCTCTACAAAACGGCCCCCCCCCCCCCCCCCCCCCCCCCCCAATCTCAAGCAACGCCTCCTCCCTTAACACCTTGATGTTGAGCCAACACCCTTGAAGGTTTTATTTATTTATTTATTTATTTATTTTCTTTCTTTTAAAAAAAAATTAGTCTATTTTATTATGTGGTAAAGTGTATTCTATTTTCATGTACAAGTAATATTTCAGCCGTTCGATTAGATATAAACAGTTTAAAAATGAACTATATTGGTAAGATATATAAAAGGGCTCTACCATAGACTTTATCCATTTTTTTAAGAAGTTTTTTAACAGGGTAATTATGTGGTAGAGCCTTTTTTATATACTCTATCGGTAAAGTTCATTTTTAAATTGTTAAGATAAAGTCAAATGGTTGAGATATTGTTTATATATGATAATTATAATGTATTTTATTTCATACTAGTATAGACCAAAAAATTAAAAAAATATATTAAAGAAGAAATAAAAAAAACATCTTTGTTCATAGGCATGAACGTGGGGGTGGGGGGCGCTCGTCGCCGGATTTTGGCCAAGGGGGCGTGCAGGTCTGGTGCGGGTGGGGGACGAATCTGGTGTAGGGGTAGGGGGTGGGCTCGTCGCCGGTTTCTAGGCGGGCTGGCTCGTCGCAGATCTGGCGATCGAGGGAAGGGGACCGGTGGAAGGTCGCCGTAGGGGGTCCCGAGGTGGGCGATTCGCCATTGTCGGACCGGGGAGCCGGTATCACAGGTTGGGTTGGCTTTGGTGATGGAGAGGGGGTGATTCACAGTCATCGAACGTGGTTCACAGGTGTGGGTTTGGGTTGTTTCGCATGTCGGGTCCAGGTGTGTGAGGGTGTTTTGGGGGGGGGGGGGGGGGGTTGGGGGTGTTTCGCCCTCGAACAGTGGGAAGTCACCGGAACATGGGAGATTTCTCAAGTAGGGCAGCTGTGAGGGGTGGGGGGGCGCTTGTCGTCGTGGGCAGGGGTGGTTGGGTTTTTTTTTTTTTTTTGCTTTAATTTTTTTTTTAAATTTCTTAGATTAAAATAATATAAGATAAGGTGTATGGTAAGTTTATAAACAAACAACATCTCAACCTTTGAAATATATCCAACGGTCTATAAAATGAATTCTATCAATATGGTATATAAATCGGACTTTACCGCAGACTTTTCTTTTTTGACAAATGTCCAAAGTTTTTAAAAATTAGTTAAAACCTTTTTTTTAAACTATTAATCAATTTTTTTTTAAATAATCAATCATTCATTGACTACATAATATAGTTATTTGATCAATTAGTTATTGATTAAGGTCAATCACAGATTGACAATAACGTAAATCATCAAATTTCATAATCAATAATTAATTGACGAAATATGAATAAAATGACTAATAGTCATTTTATTAAATTAAAAAAGTTGGACAAGGTGACAAAAAAAAAAAAAAAAAAGGTCGTCCAACCTAATACTGAACTATTGAAGTTGATTTATTTATTTATTTATTTTTTAGAGAGATGGCTGTTGAAGAAATTACCAGGCATTGAAAAAAACTTAAAAAAAAAAAAAAAAAACTCAAGGAACGGCGTTATTCTTAAAAACGACTGGTCGTTTTAAAAAAAACAAAAGAAAACAAAAACGGGTTCATTAAGTAGAAAGAGACGGGGGATTTTCCCGCCAAAAAGGGTAATAGTAATGTTGGGCAGGGTTGCTTAAGCTTTACGCCCAAGTTTTATCATCTATTTGAAGACACAGAGAGAGAGAGCCGTTGAGGCACAAGAGAGAGAGAGAGAGTATCTGGGTTTTCAGAAAAAAACAGAGAAATTTGGGCATTTCCGTAGTTGGGTTTTCAGAAAAACTGGGAGATTTGAGTATTTGGGTTTTCAGAATAACTGGGAAATTTGGGTATTTGAGTTTCTGGGTTTTCAGGAAAAGTGGGAAATTTGAGTTTTTGGGGGTTTCAGAAAAACTGGGAAATTTGGTTCCCGATTTCCTATTCAAGGTATTTGAGGAACTCAAACTTGGGGCAATTTTTTATCGCAGGCGAGGATGAGAACAACCGGGCAAAGCATGATTTTGGGTCAAAGTTCCGACAACTCACTATAAAGGTTCGGTTTTTGCCTCTAAAGTTCTTGCTTTTATTTGAGCATTTTGTATTTCCAGATTGTCGTGGTAATATAGGTTGTTCCTTTCTTTGTTCTCCGTAAGTTATTTTGCATATGTTTTTCTTTGTTTTGTTATAGCGCCGTGACTCATTTACAGTTAGAATAATAGTTTTTGTTTTTTGTTTTTTGTTTTTTTTTTGTTTTTGTTTTTGTTTTTTGTTTTTTGTCAGATTGTAGTGATAATACCCTTTTTTTCTTGAATTCGTTGCCACTTATTTAGTGTTTTCCTTACTAAATTTTTAGTTCTTTTGACTCTAGTTTTTTTTTTACTTTTATTTTATTTTTTATTTTATAAGTTATATATTTTCTTTGAAATATTGGCTTTGTAGTACTGTCATCAGTATTTGGGAGCTTTTATCATAGACATGGATGAGAATAACACGGCAAAGCATGATTTTGGGTCTAAAAACAACTTATTCGTTCTTTGATTGATAATTTACCATATTTAGGTTCTTGCCGCCAGTTGCTTTTGTATACTGAGTTTTGATTATAGGTTTGAAATGATATTTTTCGAATCATATAGTTTTTTGAGTCGAGACACTTACCCTTTTTACTGTATAATATGGAAGATGTCATGTTAACTAGTAAACAAAACTTAATAAACAAAACTTAGTGGGTTTTTTTTTTTTTTTTGGGTATCGTGTATTCACTCTAAGATGTCCTATTAAACTTGCTACTTGACAAAAAAAATGGTGTATAATATTGTAACATCAACATTTCCAACATTGCAATAGTCATGTTCTTCACATCTTTTTGTTTTATTGAAAATAGCTACAGAAAAAGAAAACCCATATAATTAGTGTTGCTAATTTTGCTATATACTGTCTCTAATACTTTCATTATTGTTCAATTTGACCTGTGGAACAATGGGCTGCGGAGAGGATGTAGCAAGCATCATATTTAATGAAGGCGACGGGTATAATTTTCTTTCTCGATTATTTACCTTCATTCTAGGCTTCGTGATGGGTCTGATATGAGTGGTATGAGATTTTGTTGGTCTTAGTTTTACTGGAATTCCATAAAATTTTTAGAACATTCAAATCTGCCCAAGTTTAAGATTTTCTTACATTTCATGTTGCATAGGTTGCCATTTGTAGCATAGGCATTTTAGTTAAAGAACTTTGCTTTTAGTTGTGACTTAGGAAGCTAAAGTTGTTTCATAAGATAATATGCTAATAGTCTCTTCTCATACTGTGGGATGACATGAATTTGTCTAAGGATTAAGTATAAAAAACTTGTAAGTTGCATAATACTTATATGTTAGGTTCTAAGATAGTTCTTTTGACTATACTTGTATGTTTCTTGAATTTTTATTTTTTAAATTATATATTTTCTTGGAAAATATCGGCTTGTTGTAGTGTCATCAGTATTTGGGAAATTTTATCATTGATATGGATGAGAATAACAGGGCAAAGCATGATTTTGGGTCTAAAAACAACTTATTGGTTCTTTTGATTGATAGTTTACCATATTTAAGTTCTTGCCGCCAGTTGCATCTTTTTTTTTTTTTTTTTCATTCAATGAATTGCTTATAATGCTATCACTATTGTTATTGCAATTGATAGAACTACAGCTTTTGTAACTAAATTTTGATTACTAGGTGAAATGCTTTTTTCCAAACTGTACAGTTTTTTGAGTTTTCCACCCTTGCCATTTTCACCATATAATGTGGAAGAAGCCACATCAACCAATAAACAACATATAATAAACAAACTAGTGGTTGTTTTAATATTACGTATTTACTATAATTGTCATCTTAATATACAATCTTAATCTTTGAAGGATTAGCACTTTAATGCCACAATTATAACTTGTATAGCCACTGCCTTCGTTTTCGAAGTTTTTTTAGTTATTGAAATGATATTTTGCTACTAACAATGATATTTTGATTATTAGTTGAAATGATATCTTCCCAAACATACAGTTTTTTGAGTGGAGACACTTGCCATTTTCACTATATAGTCAGGAAGATGCCATATCTACCAATAAACAAAGCTTGATAAACAAATTTAGTGTGTGTTTTTTTTTTTTTTTAATATATTACATATTTACTATAAGAATTTTTTTTATGGTAACTTGCTACTTAATTTTATCAAAAAGCCTAATGTTGTGTAACAGTGTTTAATTTACTGCAAATTTTGTCATTTACTGTCTCTAATACTTTTATTATTTTTCAAAATTGTCTCTCAAGGCATGAAGGGCTGTAGAGAGGGAAAAAGGCATGTAGCATGCATCCTTTAAAACCTAGGGAGACAGGTATAATTTTTCTTCCTAACTTAAACATCTCAATCGATTATTGGTTGCATGATAGGTTTGACTACTAGCAATCAAAATTTTTGGTGAAAAAAGTCTTCTTTGATATTGTAAAATTCTTTTCTATAAGATTTTTTACTTTATGCTACTATTACAACTTGTCTAGCTGCATTTTGTTCACGAAGTTCTGTTTACTAATTGAAATGATATTTTTTTTTTTACTTTTTCTTTAAAGAATGGCTTATATTGTTGCCATCAGCATTGCTATGGTAACTTATACCACTCTGGTTTGTTTACTGATTTTTGATTGTTAGTTGAAACGATATTTTCCGAACCGTATAGTTTTTTGAGTGGAAACACTTGCCAATTTCACTGTACAGTGAGGTAGATACCACATCAACCAATAAAAAAATTTGATAAGCAAACTTGGTGGTGATTTTTCTATTATGTAACCTTTATAATTCTATTAAACTTGCTACCTGACTTTATGTGGTTCTGTTTACACAAATTTAATTTGTAACATGAATATTTTATATATTAAGTAAATGTTTTTGTTTTTCAATTAGCGCAGCTCATTTTGTTATTTACTACCTCAAATATTTTTATTGTCGTTCAATTTGACATGTCGAATGATGGGGCTGCATGCGGAGAGGCATAGACTCCTACAACTGCACAGAGGTAACATAACTCCTTCAACTGCCTGGCACTGCATCTTTCCAAGTGTATGTAGAGCCTGAATGAGTTGGTTCTCCAAGGTCGTCGAACTTATTCTGTTTATGACCTATTCTTTTATCACCATCTTTCGCATGATGTGAAACCAATCATAAGTACAGATTGCTATTTGTCACGAGAAAGCTGCATCGGGAGTAGTTCTATGTGCTTGCCACACTTATTCTTCTTCTACTTTTATTTTTATTTTTATTTTTTTGTTACAAGCACCGATAACGATGATGATGACGAGTCGATGATGATTAGTTGCTTCGCAGATGAACGAGCGGCAACATATGACAAAGATGGTGGTGGAGATGATATATGTTTCTGCTCAAAATGGTGGTAGTAAGATTTTTCATGATTTTGATCCCAATGACCTTCCACCTTCGGAGGATTAACGAACTAAATTGCAAGTGGTTAGTGGGGCTATTGTTCTTTAGTAGTAGTAGTAGTAGTAGTGGTTAGTGCTCTTCGTCTCTTGAATTATAGAATTTTCCAGTTCTTTCGATGCTAGTTAATTGTTGATTTTCTACATGAATTCTGTATAAAGTATAAAAGATCGATGTTGTATTCTTTTATTTAATTTTGTGATAAAGTATTAAAGTAGTACTATTCATTCATATAATCCTTCAATTCACAGCCATCTTTGTTCCTTCTGTTGCATATGTCTTCATAAAGCTCAAGTGCTATAATGTGGGGTCATGAATTCTATCTCAACTATCTTTTGACAAGGTTCTTGGTGTAAAATATATATATATATATATTATATCAATTGAAACCCACTTATTCACAAGAATAGTTAGTGGAAGTGTTTTATAAGAATAATTATGATTACTGTGTTTTTCAACTTCATAGGATCACTAATGGTCATCCAATGGATGGCTCCTTTTCGAAAATGACAAATATTTGGGCTCACTACTTGAACAAATATGGGCTCACACATTGTTTACGAAGGGCCCAATTGTTAACCCACGTCTGACTTAGCTAAAATGGCGGAATTGGATAGCTTTCTGATTCTAGGTAAGTAATTATCAACTAACTAATTAACTAATTAATTAATTTAAAACCCACTTATGCCTTATTATAGTTTTATTTAAGATAATAAGAGTTGGCTAAGTTGAGGTTGAAACACGGTCATTTTCATTGTGGCGTAAGCACTGATTACATCTTAGCACACTCACCAGCGGGACTCATAATGATATTTCTCACTTAGAAAATCAGTAAATCAAATTTAGCTGCTGTATGACCCACGTTTCTTTTTTGCTTTCTAATTGTATGATAACTAATATACATACATATATATATATATATATATAATATCTATTTGCATTTTAACTCCTTATGATAGGAAGAGTTCCAGTCAAATGTAAAAGGCTGCTAAACCTCGCTAATTGTCATTTGCTTTGGAACGTGGAAATAGAATTGTTATTTAATATAATGTGCATATATACCATTGATCTAAGTATGTATTATTGGTAATATTATTCTTGTTTTGTGATATTCCTTTACGCCCTTTCTCAAGAGAAGTATATATCTTGTATTAAAAACATATAAAATAACCTCACCAAAAAGCATTTAAGTAACCTCAACGTTTTTGCATGTCTCTGATATCAGAGCGTGTCTGTACATATATATACATATATATTCTTTAAGATCTAATAAAAAAAGGGGGTGTCGGCATTTTTCCTTAATAATGGTTTTAAAGTAATATACACAATTTTCACGTTAATAATGCTATAAAGTAATATAAATTAGTAAATTTTCTGTTAAACCTCGTTATATTATTCCTTTTTAAAAGGTTATAATAGATCACAAGCAAAATTGATATCTTATCCACTTTATTATTAGTGTTGGAGTGTTGTTTTAATCAAAATGAGCCAATATTTGCTTACTCTGTCGTAATTGCCACATTATGGATTTTCCCTTAGTGATCGTTTTCCAAAGCCTAACCATGAAGATGATGTTACTAAACTTATAATGCGCCTAATTAAACTATATCGATCCATCTTTCCGTGGTTAATCACGATTTAGGCTATGTTATCTCTCAATACGTGTAATGTATATAGTACTCTAATTCTGATCAAACCGAGGACCAATCAAGATCATTAGGGAAGCAGAAACATCAACTTTTTTATTTTTTATTGTTAAAAGACAACTTAATTTTTTTTAATAGATAGAAACATCAACTTAATTAGTGCATATATGATCATCACCAACTAATTCAATCTATTAATGATTGATTCAACTATCAAACAATTAGTGCCCCTTTTGCTCGCTTTGCCATAAAAAAAATAAATAAATAAAATAGTGCCCCTTTGGTACAATCCTTTGGGTTAAAGTACATAAGTAACAAAGCTCTTAAAAAAAAAAAAAAAAAAAAAAAAAAAGAAGAAGAAGAAGTTTAGAAAGAGGTAGAGTGGCTACTACATCAAAGACCGTCTTTAGCTATGAAAGATATTCTCACTTAATATATAGATCTCTCATAAAATAGATTGTCCACATATGACTAACTCGAATCCAAAACTTTACTTAGGAGAAAAAGTATTAAGTCGAGTCACCTTACCAATCCACCAATTGACTAATGGTACATATACGTTTGTCCTTGACCGTATATGTAAATATATAGATACACATATACAGGTGCTTGGTTTGTATTCCTTTAATACTTATGGATGCGTAATAATATCGTTGAAGGAGCTAACCAAACCAAAAGGTAATATATTGCTTATATATTACCTTTTAACTATAACAATGGCAATAATTGTGACTCTAAATTAAAAAAGCAGACCCACCCGGAGATCTCCTTTTCATTTAGCCCTAACCCGAACCTAAATACAGCTGCTTCTCCTCGAAAACACATCATTATTAACTATGCAGAAAATTAGGTTTGTAATGGGATGGGATAAGCATGACCCAAAAGGGAAAATGGTGTTTATTCTATTAGTGGAATGCAAACACAAGCACTTCCTCCGTTTGTTACGCGTTGGAAATTTCTTCTACATATATCTAGTTCAATGACATATATATGTGTGTGTGTGTATATATACACATATATATTTGCTTGTGTTTACAAACACTTTCTATGAAACACGCCCCTCCAAAATTGAAACAACTTGTGGACACAAGGGCTTTGACAACCTAAAAGTTGTATATACATTACCAAATGTGCATATATAGATATATGTATGTGTATCTGTATGTACATTATGTACATCGAGGAGTGGGGGACCCCTTGATCAATCGTTTTCATAGCAAAGCTTCACGCAAGTGAGTGTGTTTGTGATTTAACTGATAAATATCAACCAAAAAGGAAATAGTTAGCGTGGGTACATCAATCAACTCAAATTGGTGCTCCAAACATAATAGAGAGAGAGAGAGATGTATATATAAAAGTACACGGACGGCCATGTGCTTTTTTGATGTGTTCCATTCTTTTTACTGAATTGATGTTTGTTAATAATTGTGTTCATGTTATCCAATGAGAGAATAGAATTATTGGTGCATCATATGTATATATATGTATATGTATATGTATATGTATATGTATATATATTTATATTTCCGGGTTCATTGTCTCTCTCTCTAAAATTACTGCTCTGTCACAACCATATTATGAGTTGCCACTAATCGTGTGGATATACAGCATTAATCCCATCAAAGGAATGAAGAAAAATTAAAACAAAAAGAAAGAAGTGATTTCTTTAGTAAATATCAACATAATTAGTAGTTATATAACTTAGGCTTTTTGCTAACTAGTAATCCTTATTATATTAGTTATATATGCATGGAATGACAATTAATGTAGTATAAATATACATGTAACCAATTAGCTACAATTCAAACAAAAAATTATTAGAACAATTTCAGGAATTAATGATGTGCATATTGGAAAAGCATTTGTCAAATGACTCGTTTCTATCTTTTGTGATGAAAAACATTTTTTTTTCCTTTATAAAGCAAGGGGTCTTTGTTTGTCCATGCGTGATATATAAAAATATATATATATATATATATATTTATATATCCAGGATATGATGTTTCATTTTCTCTATGTGCGGGTATAATCTTTAAAAACGTACATATTACATGTTTAAAGGTACATATATACCTATAATAGTGTATATATATATATATAATTCATGATTGTAATTATCGCCATTTGCGAAATGGAGAATAGACCCCACTTAACACTAACACAATTAGATCAATTTGACTCTTGTCTGATCTCTCTCTCTAATATTTTCTTGGAAAAGGGAAATAATCCCGGAAAATGCAGTAGGGGCCTCTCCAACTCGTCAACCTCTATATATATATATATATATTGAGCATATATATATATATATGTATATGTTCTTTCCATAAAAGCAAGCCACAAATGGCACGTAGTAATGTATGGTTTGATCATGACACATAAACGACAGTAGCCCTAACCCTAGCTTAGACCAACCATTTTTCAGAAAAGATAAAAAAGAGCACAACGGCACAAAGCCCAGCCACAAGCTAATTGGGTCTCACATCTGTGTTGATATTTTCTTATGAAGTTGCCACGTGGAATTCCACGTTGGACTAGTTGTAGCTTTTTGGTGGGTCCCACAATCTTGACCCCAAGGAGTCGTCGTAGATCATGGTCCTCTCTTCCCATTTGACAAGTATAAATGTAGTGGAATCCAGTTGTATTTGTGTACATGAATTCCTGTATACGAATTCCGTAGCTGTATTCTACACGTATAAATCTATATCTATATACTATATCCATATAGATGAAAGATTAATCACAGGTATCTTAATTTAAAGTCATAACTAACCATTCAAATTTAAATATAATCATTGCCAATTAAAAGAGACAAAAGTGACTTGCAAACAGATTTAATTAAAAAAAATAGAAAAAATTGTCATAGCTTGTTATCTCATTTGACTGATCTATAATATTTTTTTTTTTATCGGTAACTCTATAATATTATATATTTACTTATGATGTATATATATTAGACATATAAAATATAATATACGCACGTTTATGAATTATATATAGATGTATTTAAAAATGTATATTATATAATGGTCATACGTGGACTTATGAATGCCGAAGGTATTCAAGGGTTGCGGCTCTCAGTGCTTCTGTCCAGGAAGCCTAGCTAACCAACGAGGTGCAAATACATATTATTTAAATAAATATATTCTAATTTTCACTGTTTATTTTTAATATTAGATAACACGTGGCAGTTTCTCAACAGCTCACTTTCATGGGACCACTCTGGTGGCTTCTCCTATAGGCACGCGGCCTACAAAGATTCGGCGCCGCCATACCCTTCTCTCTCTCTCACTTCATACTATTCCATCACGTTTTGCGTCCAACTTTTTTTTTTTTTTTCATCACTCTTTCTTCTCTTTATACATTCACGACTTTTCTCTTTCTTTTTCTGAGGACCTTTTTTTTTCTTTTTTACTCATAGATACACAGTAAGTTGCTTTTCATTGCGGTAGAAAAAAGTGGGAGTTAGTGCAAGATATATATATATATATATATATTTTTTAAGAATCTATTAATTGATGAATTTCTTTTATAATTAAGGCTTTCTATTCAACATTATTAACATGAATTATTTTTTTTTAATCATCTGATTTATAAATGGAAGCAGTTTTGTGAATTAAATCATTAAAACTTCTATCAAACAATTAAAAGATGTTCCTTACCAAATAATGTAAGATAAGATGTCTAATTACCGTAAACTTCATGAAGGGCTTTGGAATAATAGTGGAGCAATCGTCATTATAATGCATAGTTTCTTTGTCTTCTCAAGTGGATTCTAACCAAGCACTTTGTCCGTACGACATCCAACCAAAAAGAAATTAAAAAGCCTTGGAATCGTACTTAGGTGGCCTTAATGGCTCTAGAAACGATAAAGACGATCATTTATTCACTTTTTTTTTCTTTTTTTTTTTTTTTTTTTAAGTTCAAAAATTTCTTGCAAATTTGTCCTTAATGGCTAACGAAACTTGCAAACCCACGAGTGTTATGGAGCCACGTATGGAAAATCATTGCAAATTACCTTTAAGCAATCTAGAAACATTAAGACTTTAATTCTGGTTCAGGCCCCATGGACAAGGTTTTCAAAAGTAGCATTGCAAGTACTTGATATAATATTATACTTACAATTATATATATATTTATATATGAATGGTGGAACCAATTATATACGCACATACTTTATGTCACAAAAATTATCCAAAAACATGCTTCTATAATGCAATCACTAAGTGAAAAGAAGATGGAAATAAACAAAGAACTAGTACAAAGGTCATTTTCAAAGAATGAGATAAAGAAATTAAAGAAAACAAATTCCCCCACCCCAAAAATAGTATAAAAAAAAAAAATTAAAGAAGTTACAAAGTACAAGCTGAGTAATAATCCACAGTTTAACTTGGATACATCTCTCTGTCCTTCACATGATGATATGATCAACTTCTATTGTATATATCCTAAGATTAATCTACTCCATTAAATTTTTTTTTTTTTTTTTGGTATTTCATAACTTACTGTAAAAACCACATATCTTCAACATTCCACAAGTTGTCCACTCCTTCTAGCCAGTACTGGCTGTTCTGCTCCATAGAAGCTTGGAAATTATGATAATTATCATCTATTAATCCTTCAGTATTGAAGCTGTAATTCTCATAAGTACTAGTGTTACTACTCATGGAAGGATTATAATAAGCACCACCAATTAAAATTTGATGATCAAGAGGATTGGTGGTAGTTGGAGTAGGGTTGTTGATATTATTAACTGGGATGGTGCTATTATTGGTGGTGTAGTACTGCTCAGTCAGGTCGGAAACCGGCGAAACCTGGGCCCCGAACGAGTCGGAGGAGGCGGCGGTGCTAGAGTTCTCCGGCGTGTATGTTCCTCCAAAGTCATTGTTGGAGATGATGATATTGCTTGGCAAGTTATTGATCATGTTGTTGTTGTTGGTGGTGGTGGTGGTGTTGTTGAAGTTGTTGAATTGGCCGCGATGATCATGAGAGGTGGCGGCAGCGGTGACGTTGGCGGTTGTGGTGTTGGTGGCGGCGGCTTGAATCCTCTCGACGAGCCGCGGCATCCACAGGTAGCGCATGGTGTCCTTGAATTGCTTGCTGTTCACGTCACATTTCAGCTGCTTGGCGTGCTTCTGGACCCGGGTTCTCCAGTAGTTCTTGATCTCGTTGTCCGTTCTCCCCGGCAAGTGTTGCGCAATTTTGGACCATCTGCCGAACACGATTTAAGGAAAATAATCGAAAATTAACATTGATCTCGTGTACTCAAGCTCAAATTAATAACAAGAAAAAAAAAATTAGACGAAGAAGAAAAAAAAAAATGTTATTATAACCTACCGGTTTCCCCAGCGAGAATGAAGCTCAAGAATGAGAAGCTGTTCTTCAAGAGTGATGTTTCCACGTCGAACATCGGGGCGAAGATAGTTCAGCCACCGCAGTCTACAGCTCTTTCCTGTCCGTTTCAGGCCTGGCAAGAATATTGAACAAGATTTATTAAGCTAAATACGAGCAAAATTAAAACTAATTTTGGTAAAGTTGTCGTCTATTATTTATCATATGTTGAACAACAAAAACGCTCAAATTTAGAGAAGGAAAAAAAAGAGGGGGGGGGGGGGGGGGGGAGAAGAAATTAATAGTCATTTTCACTCCCTAACTTTTATCATGATTTATGGGACAAAATTTACAGGAAAATTTAAAGCAAGAACAATTATCGTCTTGATCATGTGTATACTATAAAAATATATACATATACATAAATATATATATATATATATATATTTATATGGTTCACATGTTTCATCAAATCAATCAATTTATGTTTTGCTTAGCCTAATATTGCCATAACAAATTATTCAGCTTTCAAAACATTAGTAGTAGTCCACACGCTTTTCTTTCTTTACTTTCCTTTTCTTTTCCAAAGGAAACGTCAACCCCGGCCCTCTTTGATGATGATCACTACTTATCCTTTCGTAGGATCCAAAGGACTGTTAGATAAATTAAAAACTGTTGCACAATAGAGGCTTATGACAAGAAATTTAACCCCAAATCTTTCCCACATATAGACACACACATATATATAATCTGTATATAAAATCATGACACTTTTTTGTGTGTGACAAATAAAACCCATTTTCCCTAGCTAGCTTTTTATTAAAAACAACCAAAAAGAACACAACAAGGACAGTTCATGACAATCCATGATGCTGGCAACTAGCAAATTATAGAGACTATTTATTAATATATGTCCATTTCAGAATATATATATATATATGTATATAATTAGTGGAGAAAATGATGAAAAGGAATTAGAGGAGGTCATATCATGTTAATTAGAAATGATTAAGGAAATTAATTGATTAAAATAAGTACCGGCGCAGCGAGCGAGAGAATTCCAGCGACCTTCGCCGTGATTAGCAATGTAATTGATGAGAGTGAGGTCTTCCTCAACAGTCCATGGCCCTCTTCTCAGGTCCATCATCATCTCTTCTTGATCACTACTTAACTGTACGGACGATGATGGTGATGAGTTTGTACTGCTTGATCTTCCTTTCACAACTACTGCCTCCATACTTTCTCTCTCTCTCTCTCTCTCTCTATATATATATATATATATATATATGTGGACAGACTGCACTCGCTATATATGTAATTGGGTTTGGCTTATATTTGATGATCTGATCAATAAGGAGAGGTAGCTTTGCGTGTTTTAGAGAGAGAGAGAGAGAGAGAGGAGAAGAAGGAGAGAGAGAATTGGATTAGTACTGGAGAGATGGAGAGAGGGGGTTTGGCTTTTATAGATAGATAGATAGAGAGAGATGGGTTTGAAAGAGAACCATGTGAGGAGAGAGAGAGAGATAGAAAGAGAGAATAACAATTAAATTAGCCGCAATAGGGAAACAGGGAACTCTAGCTCGGTGGGAGTTGTGTTAAATTTTTTTTTTATAATAATTTTAATGGTTAATAAAAAACTTAAGCTTGTTTAGTGAAGTTAATTAATTATTATAGTTAATTAAGGGGGCTTTGAAGTTTGACCCTTTGACTTTCAACACACACACACAAGACATACTCTCTCTCTCTCTCTCTTCTTTCTCTTCTCTCTCTCTCTCTCTCTCTTCTCTCTCTTTCTCTCTATGATCTCCATTCTCCATGTGTGTGTTTCAACTTTCAATTTCCCAAGTGGGTTTTTTTTCCTTTCCTTCTCGAAACGTGTTGCAAAAAATAATATGTTATTTTCAAAGATCACTTCTAATTGGCTTTCTTTGCTTTTTCTTTAATTTGTTTAATGGGGCCTCTAATTAGGTTATATTTAATTAATCTTGATGTGGTAAGGGATATGTATGAATGAATGTCTTGTACTCGTAATTGGATGTTAAACTCTGATTTTTTTTTTTTTTAAATTTTATATAAGCCACATTGTTAAGACTTCCTGTTAGCAGCCTTAAATAGGGCCATGAATCAAACAAAAAATTAGCAGCCTCACTAAAAGGCATGGTGTAATCAACAATGTCACAAAAAAAAGGTATTAAAATCAAAGTGAAACTTTTATACACATTTTTTGTCCGAAATTTATAGGTAAAATTTACTTTTAATATTGTCCAAAATTTATTAGATTTATGTGGCTAAAAATATATATGATTATGCATATGTGGAAATTGGGGAATAAACAAAATAAAAAGTATGAAGAATTTGGTTATCACGAAATTTGATAAATTTTCCTTCGGTTTTAACTTGATAAGATAATCAGTAAAAGAATATATGGCTTGATTAGTTTATATAATATTTATCCAAAATAAACTTAGTTTATGTTTGTAAACATGTTTAATGTCATCGTAAGCTGTATCATGGTATGAAGATGAAAAACCAAATTAATTTTTCTCCACTGTTCTAAACCATGGCATGACAAAGAGGGAGATTGCAAATATAATCTAACGATAAATTCATATTCTAGGGTACGTGTACCAAATCGTAAAAGAATTAGTACTTAAATTGGAAAGAAAGGTAAAAATTACGAATGATCATGGCCATTGATTTCCTTCTAAACATTTTTTTGCTTATTAAAAGGTGAAAAAGGAGAATAATCACATTTCTTTTATAATGGTTAATAAGAATATGAATCTTGTCATTATATATAACCATTATAGTATACCCTTTTACACAATCAAACAATCATTGACTTCTTATATAACATGTGAACTTATTAAGAGCAGATCATAAATAAATTTGATATACATTTCAATATCAAATGAATGTATAGATTTATATTTTCTTTTCTCCTTTTTTTTTTAAGCATGGAGCTCATTAAATTTTTATTGCTAATTTTAGAAGTAAACATGCATTATTTGGTGAGATCTAGAGTTTGAAACAATAATAATAATAATAGTTATAATAACAAGAAGGAAGCAGACCAGCAAAATTAAAGAGCTACTATTGAGAGTTGAGTCTCCCTTGCCCACTTGCGCAAGCATATTAGGGAGGTCTCTTTGTTTGATTGTTTGTTTGTTTGTTTTTATTTTATTTATTTTTATTTTTTATAAATATTCTCGCACTTGATCTTTTTAGTGCTCAAATGAATGCAACTTGTTTTTATCACCTATATTATATATATTTATTAGATCCTATATTTCATGTCCACCATTTCCACAGCCTATATATAATACATTCTCTGGCTAGGTTGGCATAGTTTCAAAACTTTTAATTTATTTCGGGATTATATTCTTTTTAATTGTAACTAGCTGCTGCTGCTAGAGCTATACTAACATATATATACACACACATATATTTATAGAGAGAGAGAGTATTTGCACGTGTATATATCAAAAAAAATTGTACATATATATATATACCCTTCAAGCTTATTTACGAAAAAAAAACCTTCAAGCTTGAACAATCTTTTTACTTAATTCTTCTAGATTTATCAACAATTTTGTGAATTATAGATATCAATTAGATACAATTCGTATTGGAGCCCGTTTTACTTTTTGAGAAATTAATATATATCTCTCAAAATTTACACAGTCTTTTAACAAAACTTTCTGGGATTGCACACAGTATTTTTGTATAGAATATGTTTAGTATATATACACACTATATATATATATATATATATAAATTATGTGACTATTGGCTGATGGCAATTAAGCCAGCCACCACAAGAACTTTTTTTTACGGAGAAAAAAAAAATTAACAGAATATAATTAGTGAACTATCAGTAAATGTACTAATTAATGCTTTTAATTGCATAAGCCACATGACTTGCATTAACTGTCTGCATTCAATTTTTACGTCACAAGAACTATACCAAAGGGGGCTACATGCCATCAATGAAATGGTCCAAAACTAGATGGCCATGCATTTCAAGGCACAACAAAGCTAGAATTTGAAGATACATAACTGAGTTTCAACGACTCTAATTTTAATCTAAACTTTTTTATACTAATTCGTATGGTATCTTGTTGGTCTTAGTTCGACAGTAGAGAGAGAAATAGTTTGGATAGGAATTTCTAAATTTGAAATATGAAAATTTTTTCCTTTTTTTCTCTCTCTATTTTATGAGAGCCATAGTTGTAAAAAGAAAAAATTGTTATCTTAACATTTTCTTAAATTTTTTATTAATGTGACAATGAGTTGTCTATGTTTTTTTTCACTGGTAGATATAATATGTTTGTATTAATATTAATATAGATGACAATATTTAAACACTTTTTAATAACAAATGACAACTCATTGTGATTTAAATTGCTGTCCCTAACAATAATATGCATAAACGATCACCGGGAAATTGACACCACATGCCTTCATGATATCTTCAACCCTACGTACTCTATATATCTTGCTAGCTCTTAGTACTACTCGTATATAGATTTCTATAAATATATAAATACGCACTCACACGCACAAGAAACTAAACCAAATGTACTCCTTGTTTCCTAAACTTAATTCCCCGAGTTGATGGGGTTCAGTGAAAGAAAATTAAATGGGACTGTACTCGTATGTTTTTTCTTTCTTCTCGCTTTAAAATTTAGAAGTTCCAATTTTATTATTATTATTATTATTATTATTGTTTGTTTGCTATTGTTTAATATGTTAAATTTTCATATCCCGTATACATTTACGCTATAGGATTAATTGCCCACCTATCGATGATAATATTCATACTTCATAGATTTAATATTACCTGTTATTATATAAATAATATATAATATATAATATAAAATTATAAGTATCTATCCTCCAATTGGGCCATTCATGTATAGGAGCCGGAATCAATACACACACACAACACTAATTTAATAAAAAGGAAAAAAAAAAAAGTAAAAGGAAATGAGAACAACAAAAGGGAGTTCTAAATTTTTTTTATCAAGAACTTGGTTGTGTGATATGATAACTTTACTTAATAGTTAAACAGTAGGTACAAAATTTTTATTTGGACATACAAAAATAAGTTATTGTGAGTAAAAAAATATCTAAAGGGCATGATAATCACGTGTTATGACCAAAACAAAAAAAAAAAAAAAACAAAAAACAGGTAGCTTTGTGAGTTTGTGACTGTATTTGCATATAAATGCAATGCCGGCCCTTTGCTAATTTGAGGTTTTTATTCCCTTAGTATCCAATTATACTTTGTCTCTTTTGGTAGTATATATGGGGGAACATCTTTGTGGTTTCCAAATCTTTGTTGTTGTTTTGGTCGGAAAGGAAGAGTTCTAAGGTTTTTTTTTTTTTTTCCTTGTTCAATTAAATTAATTATCAAGAGGTGTCATGTGTTATTCATATATGTATATATATGTGTGTATACATTCTCCAACGAGTATCAAATGCTTCTATAGCCACTATATTTGGTTTGCATCTCCTAAAGCCAAAGAGATAAGGAACCAACCAGATTTCTATTAGAAAAATAATATTTTTCGTATCCAGAATATAAAAAATATTGATTTTAAAGGAATTTGGTCCCACATGGTTATTAGTTTTATATAATTTTAAACCAATCTGTCATATCCCCTAGCTATGTGTGAACAGCCAAGTTTAGGACATCAATTAAGTTATGTAAACTAAACGAAATGATTTCTTTTGCAAAATAATAAATAAATAAATAAATAAACAAATAACTGGTTATGGAGGACCAACATGTGATGATAATATTGGCATATTTAATGGTCAGATTTAGATACAAGTGAGAGTGCCTACTTGTTTAATTGGTTTAGCCTATAGATTATATATAATTTATATATATAGTAGTTCTTTATTTTCATGTGATCTCCTGAAATGGAACGTACACGACTTTGTTTTTGTTCAAGTTGCTTGTAAAGTAATGGAATATCTTTAATCTTCACAACTTATTAATCATGCCGTCCATCACAACAACCCCATCATTAATTAAAAAAGTAAAAAAGAAAATCATTTCATTTTAGTTAGTTAATGTAAAATAATAAATTTAACTATTAGCTAGTAATGCAATCACCACATAAATAATAGAGTATTAAAACTGCCTATACAATTGTAGGGTATAGATGTGATGAAAAAATTGCTCAACCTATAGTTTTTTAAGCTTTATATATGGTGTCATAGTAATAAATAACAATTCTCTTTTAATAAATAAATAAATAAATAACAATGCTCTTAATTTCTTTTTGTAAACTTCAAAAGCCTCATTTTATGATGCCGATCAAACAAATCCAATGTATCTATCAATATTAATGTTATATTTATCACAAAAAAATGTAAAACTAACATATTTGATATGTTATTCTACTTTGTACTTCAGTATTGTATAATTCTATTTCTAATACAATAAGTTTTGAAATTTGTAAAAATAAACTTATAGTATTTAGATGCATACTTTAAAAAAATAAAATACTATAATGGTTAAATATATAAAACGCTCAACGCACCAACTAATAGCAGTTAAACATCAAAATTTGATATTTGCTATACTTGATAGCAAAATTACCACAATATATAACAATTCTTCTCTCTCTTTCTTTTATTTATTTATTTTTAAATAAAGTATATATAGTAATTATTCATAAGCATTGGAAATAGCACTATATATATTGAAGAGTGATTTTTACACTCAAATACTAAAATTTGGACATCGGAGATGTTATCTACTAATGATAAAGCTGTATTATTATGAGAAGGAGCGAATGCCTCCACTTAATTTTTAAAATTGTCAAAAGTTTTAGTTCTATCCCCATTTTATAAAAACAAAAAAATATGATGTTCTCCCACTTAATAATTTTGCATGTAGCATGTCGTTGTGCCTTTATTTTATTTATTTATTTATTTTTCTAAAAAGATCTTATTATATTTATACCCACATTTACTTTCTAGCTCGGCCATTAATGAAGTTACTCTAAAGTCTGCAGTAAGAAGTAATAATGAACAGTTTTACACAATTAGTACATATATATATATATATATATGCTTGTACAGTAATATATTAGCATGATAAGCACTTTTCCTATCTTTTCTTTTGCAAACAAAAAAGTGAAGAACTGGCTACGTGGTTTCAAGAGGTTCACATATTCCTAATACAAACAAATCTTGTCCAATGAACTCACTGATCATCTCCGGAAAGTTAAAATTACCTTTGCTATGAATCTTACTTTTTGTACGTGTGTGTGTATATATTCTTACATACATAAATATGAATAATCTCTTATTTAGTACAGCATATCATGCAGTATTTTTAACCCTGTATTTATATATTTCTAATGATTAATTTGATATATATATATATGTAAATTTATACTTAACATCTTCTAACATGATATTGTTCAAATGTTAATGTAAATGATAAGTTTCACTGAAAAAATATTATATTTAAATAATTTAATTCGTATAACATAATACAAGTCACGTTACAAGTGACATATGAGAGGCGTGATGCATGAGATACTATCTGATTATATGTACACACATAGGTATATACGTATAGTACATTCCATATAACTGCAACTTGATCATCAAAAGCGAACCTGTTCTCTCAGCTATGATCTGCAATAACGTTCAGCTTTATTCTCATGTCTAAATTGTTATATGCTCTTGTATAAATTTTCTTTATTTTGTAATGTACATTATATTCATTAATTGGAGTTAATTAAGTTTAATTCGCATTTAAACAACCCAGTCTACTAAATTCTACCTACCAATAACCTCCTTCTTCAAGCCTGTACTTGATTTAATACTGCGTATACCTTAATTTAGAAGAAAATAAAAAGTCAGAGATTCTCAATTTTAAACCTAATGACCTTAATTTGTTAACATTTATATATTTAACCAAATAGTGAACGCACATATATAGATCATTTTATTTTAGGAGTAGTGTTGAGACCATCAATTTTAAATTATTATTTTTTTCCTTAGTATATGTATATAATTTTTTTTCATTTTGAAGCGGTAATCTTTATTAATAAAAAATAATAACTTAAAATTTTTCTAATTAATAATTGAAATGATGTTTGTTGTTTAGGACCACTCATTTCATGACGGAAGAGAGATAACTACTATGTGGGCTGATCATCCACTTTATGCAGAGAAAAAGCTGCATCATGATTTACTGGAATATAAAAATTTATGTATCTATCTATTTGAAAAAATATATAACTGTTTTGGACCTTTTCCCCATCATAAATAAATAAACTGCATCAAAACGTTTTTTTTTTCTTTTAAATTTATTCTGATTAATTGCTCATTATAATTTTGTTAATTTATAAGATTCTTTTGCTATATATGTAAGCCTTGAATTAAGGGTTAATCTAGGAATAAAGATAATGACATGCCTTCATGTTCCGGGAGAATTTTAATCTTTAAAAATAATGTGTATAGTTAAATTAATTATCAAAAGGTATATTTGTAGATTCTTATATAAAGATGATGATGAGTTGCCATGTATATATACCTCCTAAAGGGAACTGGAGGGTGAAAAGCAGAACAAAGAAAAAAGAAACCCACAATATATATTATATGTATACACGTATTAAAATACATAATAACACACTCACAAGCATATATATATATATATATATAACTCTATGCCACGTTTCAATTAAAAAAAAACTCTATGCCACGTGCCCCCACCACACTTAATCCTTTTCTTCTGGGACTTAAACACCTCTCTCTTGGCTGTCAATATGACCAATTTGTCAATAATATTTACCCGTGAAACCAATAACCCACAAGGCATATTTTCAAATTACTTAAACATTTATAATAATAATAATAATAATAAAAGAACAAAGGCATAACTTGTATAGACTCTTTAATGGATTTGAAGCACCAACCTCCCAAAAGCTTTGGTATGATATCAACGCTGTCTTTTACGTAAGTGCTTTCTTTTTCTTTTCCTTTTTTCTAATTGCTAATTGTTACTGAATAATGCTCTCTCTAGGATGTTCTAAGCTCTCTCGCCCTCTCTCCCTACATATATATATATATATATATATATTAGTTAACAAAATAAACAAACACAAAAAATAAATAAAAACAAAAGACAAAAAATTTTGTGACATGTGACATAACAGTGATTGGATCGTCATGAGGTACATAATTAGACTGTTACATAACAATTCAAGGGAAAAACGAATTCTACAGTACATTCACCTTTTTAAAGATATATAATATATGTATATAATAAATACGTAATATCTTTATATTAATATGCATTACAAGATTGTTTCCAAAAATAAGTGCTCAATTTAGACACGTGGCATGTATAGATGATGAACTGGTATTCAAATTATTTCTTTAAGCATATGTTATTCTAATTTCTATATTGTATATACATAATGGTGGAAACCAATAATATTGAGATGTTAAATGCAGGTTTTCGATTGAGGGGAGACTTGAGTTTAATGTTTAAATCCTATAAAGGGAGTTGTATGGATTGTGGATGAAAGCAAATCACACGATGCAGTTATTTTATGATCTTTTTCATTTTATCTTCTGAATTTAAAAAATTCTTTTGTCTTTAAATTTTGAAATTAATCTCATTTTAACCTCTTTTAATGAAAACAAATGAAAAACTACTCATTAGTTTCACCTAACTTATTATAATAGAATTTTTTATTAAAAAGAAATATAAAAAACCACATAACTATACGTTATCTCTTTTTTTTTTTTTTTAAGTGCGTACTTTTGAACAAACATATTAATATAAAGATTAGTAAGTGAGACTAATATAATATTTAAAGCGTAAAGCAGTGAAAATTTTTAAAATTATAATAAATAAATAAAAACTGGAAATGAACCTAGGACAAAAATGAGAATAATTCAAGCAAAGTAAAAATTATCTATCACCTTTATTTAAGCATATTCCTTTAGAAATTCCTTACTCCTCTCTTAAATTTCTGATATTTAATTCATGCACGGTCTAAATTAGTACACTCAAAGGGCTCAGCTAGTTGGAATTTTACTAGCTAGTTAATTAGTCAAATTAATACAAATTTTGTTTTCCTTTTCCTTTTTTTTTTTTGGGTGAATTTGGAGTGGTGGATTCGTATTTTACATTTTCAGATAGAGTTATATATGACATTTATTATTATTAAGTTATGTTTATAATCACATTATAATCTTAGTTAATTAGAGAGTTGATTTAATCAAAATCGGTCTTTGGAAACGATAAGAATATTTGAGAAGAGTGGGAATCAATGAAAACTCGTGATAGTGACACTATCCACAGTTTTCCTAGTCTATTTGTCAAAAGCTAGCCGGGTTTTCAGGCCTTATGCGGTTGACAAATTTTCAAGTGGCCGGTGGTCTAATCCCTCTTGTTAAATCTAATTAATAATAATCTCTCTCTAAATTTCTCTCTCTAAAAATTCTATTTACTACTACTAAGGTTTTATTTGGGGTTTCAGTTTAACTATAATTAAACTGTATTTTTTTATTTTAATTTTATCTTTTTCTGAAAATCAACAAAATTTATAATTAATTTTTAAAAATCAACAAACTCTAACTTAAAAATTTTATCTTCAACCGACGAACCAAACCTAAATATGCATTAGATAAAGTTAACTGTCACAAAAGTGTTACCTTTTTCCTCCTACATGTGAAGCGTCTTTGACCCAAACATAAGAATTTGGAATTTCTCATTTTCTTCTCACCCTAATGTTGACCTATTTGAGGCATGCGCATTTTTCTTCATCACAAGTATACATTTGTTAGGTATAAAAATTTTTATTCTTTGACGGTCTCTTGTGTATATAAGTATATGGTGTATATCTCAAACTATATAATTAAATATATATGATTTCACAAACACATCAATTAAATGGGAAAACAGCGGGTGTGCAAATGAAAAATGAACCAATCCATTGAATCTTACTTGGTGCTTTATTATCTATCCTAACTATTCTAAAAAGTAGATTTGAAAATAATTAATTTCTTAAAATAACTATTTCTTAAACAAGAGGTCTCAAACTAAGCAAGTAGAATAAGCTCATTGACTCCATATACTCTTCAAATTAGTCTTCAAGCCAAGGATTTGTCTCAATAGACGGTAACAAACATATTGGCAAATTTCTTGATTGACAAGTTTTGATTTCTCATAATGAAAACAATTTCAAATTTGTATAAGCATTGAGCATTATTCTCTCACATATTTGCACCATAAGAAAAGAAATCTAGGATCCAAAAATAATGGAATTTATAATGGGCAATATTTAGCAATAAGTGCATTTGTACTTGGCATATCTAAATTAACTAAAAATTGACCTTATAATGTGTGTGTGTGTATTATGTGCAGCCTCAACATTGTTTGACATTTTCAAACCAAATCACTGAAATTTTTTTGTGGTGTTGAAGAGCTTAATATTAGCAGGGGTAGTTTTCTTGAATAAAAAGCTAACATTTTTCAATGTCAAGCTGGTCTTTCCGGCATCGAAATGCCCATAACTTGCCCATCGATCAATCCTTATCCTCACAAAATGGCCTTGTAAATATACATATATATTTATACCCATATTTTCCATATGTTTTTGGTGGCGGCCAACTCACTGAAAGAGAAAGATCATAACAATGTTTAAGCTACTTTTTGGTCTTTTGGTACGTTTTCAATCTTTGTCCTTGTTTTTGTTTTATCACAAAAAAAAAAAAAAAAGGAAAGAAAGAAAAGAAAAAAAAAATCCGATTTAATCATTATTTCACATTTGATATTTTGAAGCTTAAATACTCTCACGTGAGCTTAGAATGTTGGTCTCTAGCTCGTATGGTACTAGATGCATTGCATGTCTGCAGGGTGGTATATATATAAATGACACATTAACTTATTAATGACACGTTAAATATATGCATACATAATTGTATATAGTGTGTTTATTTCCATTTGTGAGAACAAGTATAATATACATAAATTAATGTTAAATATTTCTTTGCATGAAACATACATTTCCTGTGTGAAAATGCACACAAGAGACAAAGAACTATAGTTATGATTAATGAATCCATTTTCCCAAATGAAAGGGGACATAATTAATTAAACTAATCCCTACATGTTTGCAGCTAAGTATGAAGAATTAAGAAGCCGCCAAAGAAATCCCACAGAAAAAGACAAGCAATGTCTCATCTAGCAGACGCACGCCTTGTTTTAAAGCAAAAGTTTAAGGTTTTTTTAAATGAGGAATTTATTAAAAATAATAATAATAATAATAAAGAAAAATAAAGAAAGAAGCAAACAAACAAAGAGGGAAATAATTAAAGTATGTCCTAATTGTGTCCCCCTTTGAGTCTTTTCCAATTTTTGTCAAGTATACGTAACTATGTTGGTTTCTAACTCTACATTCAGAGCATTTTATATTGTTACTATATACATTTAGATAAGAGGAGTCTTTAATTTCTTGTGGGATTATAAAGAAGCATTACATATATACATATATATATATATATAGTTATATAATATATACATATATATATAGTTATATAATATATATATATATATGTCTTGGGCCATTGCGAGCGTGTTGTTGCACCACTAGGCAAAAGGTCCCATGATGGGTTTTGCTTAGTTTAATGATTTGATTTGATTGTTCATCAATACCCTCTATACTCCAAGTGTTGGAGATGAGCTTTTTGGTGGAAATTAAAATATTTAACTTTTCCTTTTTTTTTTTTTTTTTAATAATATTCTTCAACATTTCTTGGTCAGACTCAAGAGTAGTGTTCACACTTGACAAATATATAAACGTATATTGGTGAGGTGGTTTGAGATCTGATACGGTGGGTGTTTGGCGGTACCACGTGTTGGGTAAGACCAAGCCTTGTTTTACCACGTCAATTAAATCGCAGTCATTCATGGTTGAGGACCATTCGATTTGTTCAATCAAAAGATCATGAATTCTGATCAAGATCCTATTTATATAGTAAAATCCCCACTTTTAGGGATTGTGACCTTTCATCAAGGATAATACATACATACATACCTACATACATACATATATATATGTGGGCCCTTTTTAGCTAGGGTTCATTGAAGTTGGTCTTTAATTGGTTAGTTTAATTTTAATAATTATATTTAGGAGATCTTACCGACTTTGTATTTATGGGCAGGTTTCGTATTGCATTTGTAATAAGTCTTGCATAGATAATACGATTAACCACGATTCAAATGGATAGCTTTAGTATTTACATAAACGCCAATATAATTCACATTTATAGCACTTATTAAAGGATTAACTAGATTTTTTTTCCAACTTTTAATCACTACTTCTGCTTCTCATTTTGCTTTTAAGTAAAAAAGCAGTTCCAACCTTAAGGGTCCATTTGGATGCAAGGTCCAAATCTTTTTTCTTTTAAGTTTATTTTTGTCCTTTTTTCGAAAAGTCAACAAAAATTATAATCAGTTTTAGAAAAGTCAACCAACTTCAATCTAAAATTTTTATTTCAAACATGTGTTCCAAATGCATGCTAAGGCTCTAATTGGAAGGAGTGATAGAAAGAGTTGGAAGGATAGAGTATGAAGGATGCAGATGATTGTAAGAATCATTTATATTGTTTGATGAGAGAGAATGATCGTTGAAATGATGGATGATGGTTATTTGTCTAATTACTATATTGTTATTTATAAAACTTATTGTTAATTATTTGAGGGGTAAAATAGTCTTTTTAAATTCAAATTGAAAGAAGGATATGCATCATTCCATAAATTAATGAAATAATGTAATTTGGTGGGCTCGGAGGGAGACTCTCTCCCTCTATCTCTCGTCTCCCTCTCCCTTCCCTTCAACCAAACAGTAACTTATACATCTCTTTCCACCTCTCCACCCTTCTCCTCCAAACACAGATATACCTTAATTTAAGGTATCAATGCAGGCAACGTGTGGACATACAATTAGTCCACACATCTTTGCGTAGTAATTATTAGGGAGTAAGTATACATGATCGTAACCCTTTTGGGGTTGATTTCCTTAATGTTAGATGGAGAATCACAATATTAAGATACGAGGATGTACATCTGTATGAAAACTATCACTTAGTTAACCGTCCAAAGTTGCGTTTTGATGTTGCCAAATTGACCAAAAATATTTGTATCCATCAAGTTGTCATTCATTTGAGTGTGGTATCCATGACCAAGTACTGCTAATTAGACATATGGAAAGGGAGTGAGAATGACAATATATGTGGGACCATCTTGGCTACCTACGCCACCATGGTGAGCTAGGATAACATATTTGAAATACTATGGCCAGGCCCATCATTTTCCCCCCAATAACATTTACTCATAATACCATTTTTTGTTATCTTGACTTGAGAAGGTAAAAAGGGTATATCTCTTTGCAGGTCAATTTAGTGTTGGAAAGAACAGTTTTTCGATAGGATCATAACGATAGTAACTTGATGGAGGCGATGACGATGATAATGACAAGAGCAATGACGATAACCACGACATATTAAAATTTTTTTTTTTTTTAATGGAAAATGTGGTTTTGTAACTAAGTACAGTGTCATAGATAAGAAAAGGGGAAACCAAATGTATAATTGATGGAGATATGTACATGTTAAGCATGATTTTGGAGGTGAGAAATATCTAGGCCAAGGATAAATAAAAATTAGATGCCTTTGGTCCAGATTCAGTGGCACCTCTTAGGTCAAGTCCACCTTGTAAAACGACCTCCCTTTTGCATTTTTCATATTTCTACACTTTTTTTGGATTTTTAATTTTGTTATTTAACTTATCTTGTTTATTCCAAATATTGTTACTTTATTCCCCTATTGTTCCATTATTAACTTCACTTTTCTCAATATTTGACCCCTCTCTCAATTTATCTACAAGATAAGAATTAATTAGTTGTTAATTAATTACTTGGCGCGACCGGGCGTGCTAATATTTTGTCGCGTTTTGTGATGTAATGGTCATGCATTATATTATTTTGACTATATATATATAACAAAACCCACTAAGTTAATCCATTTTCAAGGGAGTTAGATAATTAGAAAGATTATAGAGTGTGCTTCCATACGGTTTGTTTAATTTAAGGTTCAGCACAGTTTGAACTGAAACTCTTAATTATATGTATGATATGTATCTGTATTAATTTATTATTATTTGTACAATATTTAATCTAATATTTATGGCACATACAACAGGAAAAAAAAAAAAAAAAACAATGATTGCAATTTATAAGAGTAACGATGACTTTATTGAGACTTAAGTGACAACTTTCCACTTGGCAAATGTTTATTTATTATTATTTATTTTTCCAGATAATGTATTTAATGTCAAGGAACTCAAAAGATTAAAAAAACCAATTATTGCCCCCCGTGACTATAAGCATGTAATTTGTCCTTTTCCTGTTTCCCTTTGAAATTCTTGCGTTGATTGTGCTGAGTTTGCACCATTTAAATATTATTTTGTTACTTGTATTGGTTTTTCTTCTTTCATAATTCTCTTTAGCACCATAGAAACTTAAAATATAAAAGGAAATTTTAAAAAAAAAATTGAAATTAAGATTAATGGTAGTTCAAAACTTGGGCAGAGACATGAACCAGCCTCTCTTTGTGACTCAGCAAGCATGGTAATATTTTATTATACACTATTATAGGGAGATGAAAAAGAAAAGTGCTTCTTTACAACATGTTTTTGTTTTTAATTTTTTAATTTTTTAATTTTTTAATTTTTTTTTTGGGTTTTAACAATCTCTCCAAAGAGGAAAGCTATTTATAAAGTAGTACTCAGTATGTTTACTTGCTTTCTTGTTCCACATCCTTGGTATTTGAGACATATTGTTGGCTAAAGCCCAAACAACATTATTCCTCAATTTGAACCAAGCTCAAACATAAACTACGTTTTTTTTTTTTTTTTTAGTAACTAATGCTCATAGAAAGGGCTTAAAATAATAATAATAATAATAATAATTACACTATAGGCTAGGATCATTAGCTTGATAAAAAACTCCATCAAAATGTGAATGTTACAAGCCGAAATCTTTACAACATGCTTTGTGTTTAGTCATTTCTTTAGTGAGGAGCCCATTATTTAATCGAACCTTGATCCGACATTAAATATAGTAATGCTATAGGATTAAAAACCATATGTTTATCATTTGGTTTCTTTGTAGTGGCCTAAAGTTTCAACGCGGTATGTGTAAATTACTAATTAGTTTATTACCCTCCATGGACGACAAGACCACTCGTGCACTTTTGCTTGATTTAAGTTTGTTTATTGTCAACAAAGGAAGCTTCCTACATAAAATAATAGTTGCTTAACAAATATCTACCTCGCCCCCATTATGTTTTTTAAGACATTAGGATAACTTAAAGCCTAAAAGGGTTGCCTATAATATTTCTCTTAAATATTCCCTACAATAAGACGAGATCGTAGCCTTATCTTATTGAATATGTGGATCACGCATCAAATGATCTCATTTTCTGATTTCATTTATACCTCATTTTTTATAATACGGTCAGCGATTTCAATACCAACCAAAGTTTTACCCGCCAAACTGTCCCATTTCATTACATCTAGCTAGTTAGCAAGTTGGAAACTTGTTTCTACTGGTCAAAAGGAAGGAAAAAATAAAAATAAAAACGGAAGCAAAGTCAAAGCCAAAAAGTCAACGAGAATTTGTTGGTCCTAAGAAGTCAGCTATAAACCTGTGTTGTCAACCTGCTAGTGAATCGGATCAACAAGCAATTTTTTGCCGTACATATATATGTTGTAGTACGTAGATGATATATATTAACACTAACAAATGTTTTGTAGACTGTAAATATTAATATTTGTAGCTCATAGGTTTAGAACTAAGCACTTTAAGATTTAAATGATTTACCTAAGATATAAATAATATATTTAGTAAATTATTAGTTATAAAATGAAATTGCAGAGACGCCTAACAAATTTCCAATTTGAATCCTTGGACGTTGAAGAATGGAACCTTGACCAGAGAGTTTCCACTTTCTTAGGTTTCTGTGGCAAAGATGAATTAGGAGTTTTACTAAATGCTTTTTTTAGCATGTAATGGGTAACAGTTTGGGATGTAAACTAAATGGAGTAGGGCAGGATGGGTTTAAGCTGTTCGGTTCGGTCCGGTCCGGTCCGATCCGGTCCTACCCGTCATTCCGCTTGCCCCGCTCCGTTAATTAAGAGGGGCGAGGAGGGGCAAAACCCCGCCCGTGGCAACAGGTTTCGATGATACGAGGATGATTACGATCATCATGGGTGGTTTACATGGGCGAACTAGTTCAATTTTTTTGGTCCAGCGTGAGTGGGCCATCGTTTGGTCAGTCTGTTGAATTGAAAGCCCATTAAGTGAGCGTACTAGCATCAATGAAGTGAGCTTTTCTGTGGAGATTTTAGAGAAATGTCGCAAAATCATGCCTTGGATTGATTTTTATCACACAGAGAAAAACCTTATAAGAAATACTATAATATAACATCATAACAATTATTTATTTATTTTAGAACACCAATTATAATTACTATCTCTGTCGACAGATTACCAATTGGTTACCAAATGGTTGCCAGTTGGTTACTGATCGATGATCAGCTCCGTGGGTGGATTACCAATTTGTTATAGACCGGTAACCACCTCTACCGGTGGTTACCGACTAGTAATCACCTCCACCAGTGGATTATCGTATGATTAGCAATCGGTAATCACCTCCAACAATGATTTATTAAATAGTTATCAGATGGTTACAAGTCAGTAATCACCTTCGTCGAAAGGATATCGACTGGTTACCAACTGATAACTGCCAAATACGTTGGATTTTATCACCTGATTACTCAAAAAAAAATCACAAAAAACCATTACAAATCACCAAAACAAGCAAAAACCATAAAACATACGTTAAAATGAAGAAAACATTTTAGAACATAATCAGAAAAGAAAAGAAAAGGAAAAAAAAAAAAAGTTGAGAAGATGAGGTTATAGCCACTGCAGCTCGCAGATCTCATCCACGAGACCGGGGCAGAGGGAAAAGATCCTGATCCCTCCACTAGAGATCTGCGTAGGAGATGGCCGGGCGGTTGTGATGGAGACGAAGAGGCGACAGTTCCTGCCGATGACGGCCTACGTCTCGCCCTTGACGACCTGAGGCGCAGAGAGAAAATGAGAGCTTGAAATAACAGAAGTACACTTTGTTATATGGCAATTTTGAAATATGAAGCCATAGTTTTAAGATGTTCTTTGATATGTTATTGCCAAGACCAAAATAAATATGTTTATTGCTCATAATACATATTATTAGCAAGCCATCACTCATAAAGGGCTTTATTTGAGAGGTAGTTGAGTTGCTTATCAATGGTGGTAGAGCTACAAGTTTATTTCAAGACAGAAAAATTAAGATGAAACTCTGGCATATTAGAAGATGGATTTTTAAAGAATTAAATCATCATATTATAAGAGATAATAAATATAAGACTTGTGTTCTCTCATATGATTGATAATGGGGTGTGTGTGTGTGTGTGTATGTTTTTTTATTTTTTTAATAAATAGAATATAAGTGACTTTAATGAAAAATGAACAGAGAAACATAAAACGAACCTATCCCTTTTCTCCCAAAAGTAATTAAAACAAACATAGACCAGTTATATTCAAATTGATCATTAAAACTTATAACATATATCATAAAATGAAAAGAACATAATCATTGTCGTCGTGGAGTTTTAGTTGCGATATTTGACAAATAAAAGAAATTTGGAAAAGGGGCTTAACCTCGCTTCAACCTTGTACATCGAGGAGAATCGCATTAGCAAAAGGTTTAGACGCCATGAACCGTGTCTATGTTACTAACTTTTTTCTAGAAAGATTTCCTTTTAGTTTTGTAACTCTCTCTGTTTTACTAATATATATACATATAATATATATATATATATATATTCTTGCTGGTTTAATATGCATATGTATATATTTTTTTGATAAATAATATACATACATATATAAACTATATTGATCACAGATGGAGCATTTCAAAACAAAATTCAGGTATGTAACTTATGTTTGAGCAGTAAAAAGAAGGGAGAACCGGAGGAATGTCATTCTAGTGAAGGTCATGCCTTTTTTTTTTCCCTCTTTAAATGCCATTCTAGGGAGAACTTGAAGGGATAAAATTAAGGAAGGCGTTTAGGGGGATACATTTTTTCTAAATTGCTCTTAAAAGTAAAAACCTCACCATATTGTGTTATGTAAGACATGGTTTGGATCTTAGACCTTTCTTTTCTTAGTAGGTAAAATTTCAATATATATATCACTAACTATTTTTTTTTTTTTTTTTTTTTTTGTAGGATTACCCAAAAATGACAACTCTGGGTTATTGTCTTAGCTATAATAACTTAATATTTTTTTTATTCAAAATAAATAAGTTTAGAGGGTTCAAAATTCAAGTTAGAGGAAAAAAAAACATAAAAATGTTTATTTGACTGGTTGTTATCACAATTTTCAGTTAATAAAAATATGATTTCCATGTGTTGACCCATATTGTGAGGCCCACATTTTTATTTGAGAACAATACTTAACATATTGGGTACTTTCACCTCCCCCAAAAAAAAAAAAAAAAAAAAAAAAAACCAAATTTGTTGTTGTCATTTTGACCATAAATCTTCAATGATATGTCGTATAAAATGTAAATGATCATTTTTCTCCGCAACATTCACGTCAAGTTGTTTCTACTTTCTAGGCTTAAAAAACGAAATGTCGTTTTCAAATCACAAATGACATCTTTTTCGTGGACATGTCGTTTAATGCTCGTTCCTTCCTCCCGAGTGTCATATGACACTATAATAGACGTCATGTCGCCTATATTACCAATTTTGTACGACATGTCGTTTCTATATTTGGAAAACGACATTTAGTTTATAATTTTTTTTTCCCTTGATATCTCATTCAGTAAACGAAATGTAGTTTTGTTGGATGTCGTTTAGCAGGAATTAATAGCATGTATGTCGTTATGTTGGATGTCGTATACTTTATTGAGCACTGACTACGACCTTTTTGTTTGTTCATGATTAATATGAACAACACGTCGTTTATTTTTTGGTCTTCCATGTGTCATAATTTTTTGTTTTTTCTGCATTGTCTAATTTATATCATGAAAAAAAATTTGTGTACCCAATGCGTTCCTAAACGACAAAAACTGACGAATTTTGTATCTATCAAATGACATTACGGCATGTCGTCGAAAGAGTCAATGCGTTCCTAAACGACAAAAACTGACAAGATGAGTATCATTCTATTATTATAGAAACATGTAATCATTTCCTCATACCAACTAATTTTACAATCATTATTATTTCTGCTAGCATAATTGTTTTGTACTACCTTATAAAAAAAAATTGGATTCTACTGCATGGTTGGAAGTGTGAAACAAAAGTAACAATATTTGTGCAAATTCCAAAATTAGGTACGTAAATAGTAAGTAAATACAGTTATAAATTATTATTATTATTTGAATGTAGATAATCTCAAGTTAATTTTTCTTTTCTTTAATTTCTTTTTTCTGAGATATTTTTTCTTTATATTAGTAAGAGATAAGAGTGAAATCCAACGGAAACGGTCAATATAATGATTAGTCGAATGTAAAGCTAGACCTCAACTTATTTCTGTTTTACTTTCTTTTTTTAGGAAATTAATTTCTTTTATACTAAATATTAATTAAAAAAATTACAGGTAAAATCTAATTGTAATCATAATTTGATTATAACGTATAAAGTTTGAATCTCCTTTAATTTAAAAAAAATAATAAGATTGTTAAAAAAAACTAATAATAAGCGAATAAATAAAAGGATATATTGCTCACTTAGTTCTTAAATTTTTAATTTTGTATAATTTTAGTTTACCTTTTTTCATAGTTGTAATATCTATAAATTTTTAAAATGTTACTCTAATAGTCTTTTTCCTCAATTTTTGGACAAAATCTGTTAGAAATTTAGTCGTGATACTAACTATGGATTACGTACAAAAATTAACGAAAAGTACTACTGTAACAACATTTTTAATAATTTATGATCATTCTAACTACAAAAAAAAAAAAAAAAAACATAAAATGCCTCTAAACTATTAAAATGTAGTTATATTGGTCATTCTGTTAATTTTAAACGGAATATGTTAGTAATTTGATCGAAAAAAGATGTTGACTAACAGATTCCGTCTAAAAATTAATATAAAAGAACTATTATAACAATATTTTAATAATTTAAGAGTATTCCAATTATAAAAAAAAAAGTTAAAAAATCAAAATTTCACAAACTTATAAATTCAATGACAAACTTTATAATTTATCCTAAATAAAAATAGAGAGAACGAACCAAATAACATATTCCAAATATGAGATTTAACAAAATAGCAGGCCATTGAAAAGTGGAAAATTATAGCATATCTTATTTAATTTTTTTTAAAATTCCCGTTTTACCCTCACGATCTCACCCCATCTTCTCCAGCTCAGATATGCGAATCCGTCACCGGCGCCGGCGAGCGTCGCCATCGACGGCTGGCACGACTAGAAACGCAGGGGAACACGACGGTGAGATCTCGAACGAGAATCGCGGGGAATTTCAACCACGATCGTGGGAGAGATTGGCGGAAAATGGAGAGGACCATCGCCGGAAAATCCTTACGAAAAACGGTGTAAAATCGAGAGCAAATCGCCGAAAAATAGCGAAGAAATTGCCGCCACAGGTGCTTCGGTCAAGGTGAGGCTCCGACGGGAATGGCGAGGCTCCTCGGCGTCGCAACGGTGGGATCGCAACGACGATAAATCGCGATCTCAAAATCGCAAACTGTCCCCGCGAGACATCGTCGGCGGCGGAGCGAGATCCCGGTCGTCGGTCCTCGTCGCTGTCAGCACGGGACCTCCGGCCTCCTCGCGCTGGTTTCTTCGACGGTCGTCGGGTACTTTGCCTTCTCCGGTGAAGCTGGCTCTGGGTTAGGGTGGTTTTAGAGTTTTTAATAAATTTAGGGACTATTATTAATTCACAATATTCTATAATTCTCCAAAAAAAACTCAGTAAATAAAATTATTTTCAAATAATATATTTACTATATAATTATATATAATTTAAAATTTTGATATTTAAGAGTAACAAATCCTGTAAATATAAATATTTATTAGTAAATTCAATATTTATTAATAAATTCAAGTATTTACTACTAAACATAACATTTTATTTTACTATGTAAATCCAATATTTACAATATTGTTAATTTTAATTTTTTTAATAAATCCCCATATTTACATAATAGTATTTATCAGTAAATCCACCTATTTACCAGTAAATTTACGTCTTTACTAGTAAATGTCATGTTTATTTGATAAATTTGATTATTCCAAATGTTTACACTAATTTTAAAACATAATAGATATAGTAAATCATATTATTAACAATTTTGTTAATCTAAATCATAGTATATCAAAAGATTTACTAGTATATAATTTACTTTTTTTTTTTTTCAAATTAGATTTACCAGTACATGTGATATTTACATGTAAATTTTTTACTTGCGTTGATAATTACATGTAACCAAATTCAATATCTGATTTTTTTTTTTTTTTAGTAAATTCTCATATATACGTTAAGATATTTACCAATAAATCCATATATTTACTAACAAGTATGGTATTTACACCTAAATTCTTTGATTGCATTGAATTTTATACTTTTTGTATATTTTGTAAATCCAATGTAAATATTAATAATTTCATGTAAATATGTTAGTTCTCATTAAATAAATTATTTTATTTAACATTTTTATATAATTACAAAGTTTCTTAAATTACAAATACACCCTAAATTATCCCAAATTAAAGCCCCAAATTTAACAAACCCTAACCTTAACCCTAAATCCCAAAATCCCTAGTTGTAAATTGCTGCCGCTACTGCCATCGTTGTCTCTGCCGATCGATCTTGCAAGCCTTAGGTGGAATGAGCGCCAGTCATTGTAGCCGTAGCTGTTGTCGAACTTAGTGTCGGTAATTGCAGAGAAGCAAAGGCCGGAGTTCTCATCACGGAGCCCAGAGATCGAGGCTCGCAGAGGTTAAAGTCTCGTGATAGAGAATCATGACCTCGTCTCCACCGCCATCGTGAGATCGGACAAATGGCTTCGCAATCGTCTCGGTCGCCAGAATCGAGACCTTGTCTTCGCCGTCATCGAGATCAACAATAGGCTTCGCGATCACCTTTGTTGCCCCGGTGATATCGTTATTTCACCGTAGATGGAGAAGACATGACATCGACGATGAAGATGCTGGAGATGAAGAAGACAAGGGCAGTACCGTAAATTCAAAATTTCTCTAAAATATATATGCTATTTATTCTCATTTTAAACTTATGTGCCATTTTGTTTAAAAGGTCTTTATAAATATGCTATTTAGTATGATTTCCCATAAAAATAAGGAAAAAGAAGAAGACCACCAAGGGGAGAGAAGTCAGCAAAACGAACCGTTTTAAAGAGCGTTTCGCCCGAAAAGAAACGTCCCAATTCGATTCTTCTCTCTCTACCTCTGTGCACGAGCAGGTTCATTTTTCCATTACATTATTTACACGCATTTTCGCAATAAAAGCATTTTCTTTCACAGTCCATTAAAGCCAGAGAAGAAAATTCCCAATCTCTCTCTCTCTCTCTCTCTATTTTCTTCCTTAATTTTCTCTGCATCCAAACAGAATACTTAGGGCACACTCTATTGCTTAATTGCCTTGGTATCATTCGCAAGCGAACTTCAGATTCCCGAAATTTGGCTTCGAGTACATTTATATATATTTATGTATATATAGTTAGGGGTTGATTAGCAAAATATATATACAGAGTTAGGGATTGTGATTGGCTGAGTCGACTCGGAAGGATGTTCTTCTCCGGCGATCCATCGAACCGGAAGCGAGTCGACTTGGGAGGGCGGAGCACCAAGGAGAGAGACAGGCAGAAGCTTCTCGAGCAGACCAGGTTAGAGCGGAACCGCCGCTTATGGCTGCGCCAGAAGAACTTTGCCGCCATCAAAATTCAGGTTAGCTTTTTTATATATATATATCCATTATTATTTGTTTTAATCGTCATTAACAATTTTAGTCGTAATTTTTGGTGTGATAAAGGAAATTATAAATTTTGTTGATACCATGAAATTGTTGTCTCCGTCTATGATAAGAATTTTGTGAAGAAGTTTTAAAATAGAAGTGTTAACTGTGCGATTAATTATAATTTATAATTATTGTTAATATTATTATTTTGGGGGCGAAGTTTGACTGATTACTAGCTACAGAAATGCTTCAGAGGGAGAAAGGTTGTGGCAGCTGAACGCTCTAAGGTTCGAGAAGAGTTCTATGCAAAATTTGGGAAGCTTTGCGAAAATGTCGACTGGTAATTCTTTTGATTCTGGTTTTGACTCTTTGGTTTTCTGTAATATTAAATAGTTTTCCAATGTTCATGTTGTTAATGCTATTTCTCCGGAAGGGTTCTTTTCTGTCTGATAATTTATCCCATTTGATTCACACTGCACTTTAGGAATTGCTTTGGTGCGGACTCGGAATTTTTGCGCCGGCTACTTTATTTCTTTGACCCTCGAAGGGTTGGTGATATTTCTACCCTTGTGGAGACGTGCCGATTACTTCAGCAATTTGCCCGAGATAGCGGTAACTTTCAGTTTTTTCTCGGTTTCTATTTTTAAGTATATCTAATTGTCTCATATTATTCTTTTTTGTTTCCATTTTAGTTCATGGTGTATTTGTAATGTTGACGTTCTTTTTCTTTGATGTTGTATGCTTTGTGACACAGGAGATATTGTGAGCCTATTTGCGGGCATGGATTACGCATCCAAACATGCTTTGGTAGATTACAGAGTGAAGCAATTTGCATACATTTGTCTTAAGGCTATACACCAAAACAGGTTGGTTTTGTAGAGACTTTTTTTAAAGTTATATTGGGTTTGTATCAGATGATGTTATTTGTGTGTGTGGTTATGCTCATTGTTTGATTACCTAGTTTTTAGATGGATAATTACAGGCTTTTTCGGGTCTTGAGTCTCCAACATCTTATATATGCTGAAAATTGGTGATTGTATCGAGGACAGGAATATGGAATACATTGCTGACGTTGTCTAATGAATCTCTTTGTTATTTGGTTTTGTTTTGATTTTGATGCAAAACTTGCTTATTCGCTTTATCACCGGACAGAAAGCAAATGAAGAATGATCTTTTTGCTATGCCTGAAGAATCAAATGCATCTACCACCGTGCTGTTAGAAGCAGTAGTTCTTTTGATTAATCCAAAACTTCCATGGGTTTGCAAGACAGTCGGTTATCTATTGCAGAAGAAGGCATATACCCTGTTTAGAGACATTATTCTAACAGGAAAGGTATGCAATGCACCTTTTGTTTTCTTCTTTTTTAAATGAAGGAATTTACTTTGTTATATAGTTTGTGTTCTTCTCCTAATCTATTATGCTTTGTTTAACTTTATTTTTTCCCCATTTCTTTTGCTTTTTGGTTTTTAATCTTCCTTTTATGTGAATTTGAGATCTGTCCGCACTTCGCATTCAAGTACATGAGTTCTAGAATATATAGCTCTAATAAAAACTACAGGGTGTAAAGGGATAGTGATTGCCATGTAGAGTGCTATATTAAGCCTCATTAATTTTCTTTGGGTTTCGTTGCAGGAGAATATGAACTCTTATACTCACATCGGAAAAGTGTCTTCATTGGAACGTGTGCTTGTCTTCATGATTTCTCACACTGGTCAAAGACCTTGTATTTGCCCAAATATTGATCCACAATGGAGTTTCTCATCTCAGATTCTTACTGTTCCTTTCTTGTGGCCGCTTTTCCCATATTTGAAAGTGGTATATTCGATGAGTCATTATAGTTTTATTTAACTTAACAAATGAGGTTGATGAAGGTGGCATGGAGTACACTGCTAAACATTCTATCTTATTTCCGTTCCTTTGCTTTGCTTTTGCCTTTTCTTTTTTAAAATCATTTCCCTATAATCTGCCAATAGGTTCTTGCAACGAGGGGGCTGTGTGAAGATTACCTTCACCAGATGGCCCTTTGTGTGCAGAATCATGCTCATGTGCTTCCAAATGATGTATCAAACGAGTTTCCTGGTTATGCTTGCCTCCTTGGAAACATATTAGAAGTTGCTGGAGTTGCTTTATCTCAGCCTGATTGCTCCTTTGAGATGGTGAGAAGTTTATGCAGATTTCTTCTTTGGTTTTTCAATGAATTCCTCATATATTTTATGGCATAGACCCTACTATATGTGCCAAATCCATGGTGAAATGGTTTCCTATAAATAATTTTCTTTGAAGTGAAAAATGATTTATTCTCCGTCAGAGAAAGCAATTGGATGTGACAGTGCTTCTTAATAACTTGTTCATTGTATCAAAGTTGCTATCTTGTATCGTTTTTTTTTAGTGGCCTCAAAGGCAGCCATTTTATTTATTTAAAAATATATATATATATATATAAATAATCCTGACTTTCTTTAATTTGAGTAGGCTGTAGACCTTGCTGCTGTTTCAACGTTCTTGTTGGAAACTCTTCCTTCTCTGAAATCTTTTGACAGAGCAACTAAAGAAAGTATGGCTGCCTCTAAATCCTACTATACTCACACGCACACACACACACATATATCCTCTAAATGATTTATCGAGATTTAATTGTTTGGTTGCAGGTCCCATGCAGGTAGATGATGATATTGCTGTTGGTGAAGAATCGGCTGATTTGTTTTTGAATAGGGATTTGGAGCAACAGATTTGTAATGCTATAAATCCACGCTTTCTTCTACAATTGGTATGGCATATCAAGTCATGATATTCAAGTAACATTTCACATCATAAAGCAGTCCTTTTTCCTTGTAGTGAAATAACAATTCCGCCACCCCCCCCCCCCCCCCCCCCCTTCTCTTTGGGTGGGAATTTATACAGACAAATGCTCTGTTTGGAAGAATTTCAAGTGTCAAGGGCTTACATAATAATCCAGATGACAAAGAGGTCGCAGCTGTTGGTGCAGCCTGTGCTTTTCTGCATGTCACCTTCAACACTTTACCTCTTGAAAGAATCATGACTGTACTAGCTTATAGAACTGAACTTGTTCCTGTTCTCTGGAATTTTATGAAGTGTTGCCATGAGAACCAGAAGTGGACATCCTTGTCTGAGCACTTCTCATATCTATTGTCGGGAGATGCTCCTGGTTGGCTGTTACCTCTGGCGGTTTTTTGTCCCATCTACAAGTAATACTACTTCTGTTAGTCCAAATCTTTTTATTAGTATTCTATCCTCATGGGCATGTGGAGTCTGTTGATTATTTACTCCTTACAATGCACTCTACTTAAATGAAAATTTTCTGTGGCTTATGTTGAGGTTATAGAACTGGATATGACTTTTCTTTATCCTTTCTTTGGCTGATCAGGCATATGCTTATGATTGTTGATAACGAGGAGTTCTATGAACAAGAAAAGCCACTTTCACTGGAGGATATTAGATGCCTAATTATTATACTAAGACAGGTAATTTTAGTAATAAGCTCCAGTTCAATTGCCAGAGGGGGGGAAAAAGAACGTAAGCACAGAGGAGCTAAATGGGCATCATTTCGCTAGATGGTGGCATTTCTTAAAATATAGCATGGTCACCGAACTAGTTTTTATTTTTAATATGATTATAGATTATTGTGAGTTTTGATACACATTCGAGAACAACAACTAACATAGTATGTTGTGTGCATTTACTATTTATTCAGGCCTTATGGCAGCTTCTCTGGGTGAATCCTACAACTCCAAATACTGTAAAATCTGTTACGAACAATAATACTCTTAAAGGACACACAGTGGAAGTCCTTCAACACAGGGTTAGTGTTGTTGCTGCTGAGCTCCTCTCTCAGGTAAACATGAACTTTGATTTGTTTAGTATTTACTATGTTTGTGATTACTTCTACTCCATGGAATAACATGTTACAAGCTCTTTATGTGATGCAAAGTTTTCTCCATCTAATAATGCACAATGGATATTATTCTCCAGTTTGTTTCTGTTAACTGTTGTTATCAACTGTTGATGTAGTTGCAAGATTGGAACAATAGGAGGCAGTTTGCTCCCCCAAGTGACTTTCATGCTGACGGTGTTAATGAGTTCTTTATTTCACAGGTATTAGATTCTATTTGTCAATTTGGCTTCACAGTACCAAATGCTGCTAGATATGTATTTTTTTTTTATAAATATTTTTCTTTTCCGGCTCAGGCTGCAATAGAAAGTACCCGAGCAAATGACATATTGAAGCAAGCTCCCTTCCTTATACCTTTTACAAGCAGAGTTAAAATATTCACCGTAAGTTGTTTACCTATATTTTGACGACTTGAGTTTTAACAGTTGTTACTTTTAGCTTACAATCAGATGCACCTTGTCAATGCACGAAGGCTTTTAAATTTTTTCTCACTACTTTTTAATTGTGTTCCTATAAATTCGTCTGAAAATGTGTTTTCCAGTCACAATTGGCTGCAGTCAGGCAAAAGCATGGTTCTCATGCTGTTTATACCAGAAACCGATTTAGAATACGAAGGGATCATATTTTAGAAGATGCTTACAATCAGATGAGTGCTTTATCTGAGGATGATCTTCGAGGAACGGTAAATTTTCTTACTTGTAAACATGTCATGCAGTAAGTTATACTCCCTTTTATGAGTGGTGTAACTGGAATTTAGTATGTATTTTTTATTTTTTTTTCTCAAACTACCTCGTATTTACTTCAAGTATTTTGCTTGCAGATACGCGTAACATTTGTAAATGAATTTGGAGTCGAGGAGGCTGGCATTGATGGTGGAGGGATTTTCAAAGATTTTATGGAAAACATTACTCGAGCAGCCTTTGATGTGCAGTATGGGCTATTTAAGGTTGGTTTTGCAGAATGAACTTCAAGGAAGAGACTAAATCTACACTAATTAGGCACCTTTTATGGAAAAAAAAGAAAAAGAAAAAGAAAGAAGAAGCTGATAGCTATGCAGAGGAAACCTTCATAGTCCATACTCACATTGAATCACACTAGAAATACATCAAATTTTATAGTCTGGACTCTGGAATATAACGTATAAGAGAGTTCATCATACTGACGTATTGTGATAGACTAATTATACGGGTCATTGTTACTTTGTCAAGACGTTCTTGAAGCAATAGAATCTGCCTTACAATTTAATAGTAGATATTGGAATATTCTGTACTCACCTATAAATTCTAAAGGAAAGAGTGATTGGGACTTGATAGGAGAAAGGGAAGAAAATTAGGTTTTGATCTTGTGACATACACTCTCTTTGTTCATATTCAGGAAACAGCTGATCACCTGCTTTACCCTAATCCTGGATCAGGAATGATACACGAACAACATCTCCAATTTTTCCATTTTCTTGGAATTCTTCTTGCAAAGGTATGCAAGATCTCTGACTTCTCTGTTTTCTTGCTTTTCCCTTTCCTTTTGTTGCTGACTGTCATCACTTGGGTCTTAGCTAGTTATTGTTAAAGCTTGAAGATAATCTACCTGCTGTTAGTTTCTTCGTAACCTACATGGCTTATTTGACGCAAGGTCATGGAACACATGTATTCCACGAGAAAATAAATTGATATCTGTCGTCCTATCTGTTAAAATGCTACAATCACTATTCCAAAGCAGTAGTGTTATGTCCTTAGTACCATTGTTCTCATGGTATTAGTTCCTCAACTAATCTGGTTCACAGGC
The DNA here is from genome assembly GCA_009761775.1 of Ficus carica. Lineage (NCBI taxonomy): Eukaryota > Viridiplantae > Streptophyta > Magnoliopsida > Rosales > Moraceae > Ficus > Ficus carica. The sequence continues at coordinate 17,051,416 of CM019746.1, forward strand.
CTATTTGAGTATATCTTGAATTAGTAATTTGTCCATGTTGTGTGTTCTTGAAGTTATCTGTTGATTTTTTATCAATAAATCATGCTGGTGCCTTCGCGTTGTTATATTTTTTCTCCTTTGTAGGCAATGTTTGAAGGGATTCTCGTTGATATACCATTTGCGACATTCTTCTTAAGCAAATTAAAACAGAAGTAAGTCTTTGAGAAGATTCCCACTTTCCATTGTTAATAGGTTCCTTGATGCATTCAGACTATGATTATCTCATGTTTCAAAGCGAGCCTAAGCAGTTATAGGAAATTTCAGTAGTTGTTGTATGTAATTCTGTCATGGCCATAATCTTTTGTCAAAATACTAAGTTGGCATGTGTGTTTAATTTGTTCTTCAGGTACAACTACTTAAACGATTTACCTTCTTTGGACCCAGAACTGTACCGCCACCTAATTTTCTTGAAGGTATCTACACCCAACCCCTCCAATTTCCCCATTATTTTTTTATCTTATATTACATGCGTGTTGCATTTTTCACGGTTTAGAAGCTGAAAAACTTGGTTATAACATAGCTTAATCTCGGATAGTATTGTTGTGCTATTATTTTTAGGGAATCCAATTAAATATTTTAGTGACAAATTGGTTTGTAATGGAGTCTCGATCATTTATAAAGATGTGAAATGTGAGCTACTTTCTTTTATTGGTAAACTGGTATATATATATTTTTTCCAGTTGCCATCTAATTTAGAGCCTTGGTGGTTATTTATTTGTTTATTTATTTATTCTGACAATCTCGGGTTTTCCCATTTGCTATAATTGGCAGCATTACAATGGGGACATTTCAGACTTAGAACTTTACTTCGTCATTGTAAATAATGAATATGGAGAGCAAACGGAAGAAGAACTACTCCCTGGGGGCAAGAACTTGCGCGTCACAAATGAGAATGTTATTACGTTTATTCATCTAGTTGCCAATCACCGGTTGAATTTTCAGGTCACACAACCTTCCACGTTCGAGTTCTTTAAATTTCATGTTAGGTCCATTCTCTCCTTCATGGTATTTTTATGACAATAAAAAAATTCTTGCAGATACGTCAACAAAGTTCACATTTTTTGAGGGGGTTTCAGCAGCTTATACAGAAAGAGTGGATTGATATGTTTAACGAGCATGAACTGCAGGTACGGTGGCACATTTATGATTGTTCCAATTCTTCTTAGTAAGTCTTACGACAACTAGAGTTTGCATGGAAATGCCGATGCTGTTATATCTACATACAACTAATTGATGTGAAATGTCCCAAGTTAGTGTTTTATTATTTGTATGTACGGTATTGACTTGTTTATCAATTAGTGCATTAGTGTTTTATTATTTGTATGTGCGGTATTGACTTGTTTATCAATTAGTGCATTTGTAAGTAAACTGCCAACCGTGCTATGAGGGTATTGGTATCACATTGCAGCAAATGGAACGAACCATCAATAACTTGAGATGCATTATGAATACATTTAACAAGATCCACTTTTTTTTTTTTTGGGGGGGGCATGTAAAGCATCTTCTTGGTCATCTTAGACATAAGAGGAATAATTTTATCACCAATAAAGACTAACAGGGACCCAAAAAACTCGATGGAGATATACTTTCTCCATATGCTAATAAAAATGTCTTTAAAGCTCAATTGCTTGGTTTCTTCCCTTGTAGCTACGTTCCCTCTTTCCTCTCTCTCCTCTGAAAGTTAGCTTTGGCTCCTTAGTTTCAGTTTTATTACTTTTTATTTGGATACATAATTATTGCGTGGTTAATAAACTGAAAAATCTGTGATGTGGCTACTTAATCGAGGCTTATTTCTCCTCTCTCTTTGACAGCTTCTGATATCAGGTTCGCCTGCCAGCTTGGATGTTGATGATCTACGATTAAACACAAACTATGCTGGTGGCTACCATAGTGTACGTTATTTCTTACCTTTGTTTTCGATTTTTTGGATCCACTCTGCTGTAGACGAATGTACATGTCTTTTTTTTTTTTTTTGTCAACAAAATAAACCATATGCACCCTTGCATCAATTTTGTTCAGCATGTATCCCTGCTCTGGGTTTTGTAACGGAATTCGTTTTTTCTTTGCCACTCTATTTTTCTAATTGCTTGGGACTGTGCATCTTGCCCTGACTGCAATTATCATGAAAGTGGACTTTTTTTAGTATCCAATAGTATTCATATTTTATTTATATTGTTGCAAGATCTTTTAATTTGGTTGCTTTTGCAGCTAAAACCTAAGTAATTTTATTGTTCATTATTTCTTTTACAGGAGCACTATGTCATTGAGATGTTCTGGGAAGTCCTTAAAAGCTTCTCGTTGGAAAATCAGAAGAAATTTCTCAAGTGAGTTACGGAACTATCATATACTCCTCTGTCTGTATATTTGTTGGCTACCTCAAATTGTCTGTATTCAGCTAGATTGCAATATAATGATCAATAGGAAGGATTTGGCTAAATCATATGCTTTTTGCAGGTTCGTGACTGGTTGCTCTCGAGGACCACTGCTTGGATTCAGATACCTTGAGCCATTATTTTGCATACAGAGGTAAAAAAAAAAACACACACAGTCGTATAGATTTTATTTCATCGTCGTCGCCATCATATTTTTTCTTCTTGTGGCAAAGTGGAAGTACATTATATCCGGCCTCTTATGGGTTTCCCTTGTGCATGACTTATTCTTAAATTCCTGTACCTTATTGTTGCAGGGCGGCTGGCAGTGCTTCTGAAGAAGCTCTTGACCGATTACCAACATCAGCTACTTGTATGAATCTTCTAAAGCTTCCCCCTTATAGAAGGTTCGTCTGAAGTTGTTCTGGCACTCAAATCTCTTAATGGATATTGAATATTTCACAGTCGTGTGCTATAAAACATCTCTTAAGTTGGGATAGTTTTTGTGTTATTTTATGTTTTTTTTCTGAGACATAGGGACAGTGAAGGGCTTCTACCAAGTCTGTTATGTTTGAAAGCATGAATCACTTTTACAATTTTCTTTTCCTGCCAATATTTCCCTTTTCCTCTTTATGTCTTTCTTCATTCTGTTGTGATTGAACATTTTGGTCACTTTGTATCCTTGTCGCAATTTACTTGGTTCTCAGCATTGTTTCAACTTCAATTGACAAATATATATATATATATATATATATATGTAATATTTTTTTCTTCTGATGCAGCAAAGAGCAACTGGAAAAGAAACTTCTGTATGCTATAAATGCAGATGCTGGTTTTGATTTGAGCTGAGTCTCTCCATTCACGTAGTACCAAGTGCAAAATTTTATGCTCCACACTGGATTGGAGTGAAGAAAAGAACCATTCTCACGAGGATGATATACAACAAGCACCGTCTGGATAAATCGAGCTTCATTCTCAGAAGCGGCTAGTGCCAACAAGGCTGCATAGATTCCTATCAAGATCATAAAAGCAGATGTAAAGCTCAAATTAGAATATGAGATGTAGATAATATATATATATATATATATGTTTCCTTGATAGCCTATGTGCGTCTGATTTGCGAGGTTCGCAGCGGTTGGACCGGGGGAAAGTGATTCTTGTATTTTAAAAAAAAAAAAAGAAAAAGAAAAGAAGATAGGTGATCAAGTTGTATAACAGATATTGCTCAGATAATCTTGCAAATTTTTGTAAATAATAGTGGTACGACTTCTATAGGTAAATCTTTGAAGAAGTTTCAGTACGTAGATTTCTCTTCTTTTTATCAAAGTCATAATAATCTGTAACTGGAAAAGGGATAAGGTGATTATTTTCTTTTGGTTACATATATATATATATATATATATCACCTGTAATGCTATGCATGAGTTGTTTAAGTCATGGCCAGGTGATTTTCTATATATATATATATATATATATATGTCAGTGTGAAAGTTTGAATGATTTAATTTCACTTTATGCTAATAATAGTAAGATCAACACTAGTATGTTTTTTATGGTTTGCCAAAGACAATTAGATTTGATTGTTGATCCAAGTACGAAATGATAACTAGTAGAACAAACAAAAGTATTGTGCGAACAGAATAAGTGTCCCATTTTGCTATTCAAGATTTGTTTTTATATGTATTTTTTATTTCTTGAAAGTTATTTTGTACCAGTAATGGTAATTAGCAAGGGAATCTTAGGTTATGTTTGGCATTAAGGTTCAATTTCATTTAAATTGTATTTTTTTATCTTAATTTTTTTTATTATTTTTTTAAATCAATCAAATTTATAATTAACTTTTAGAAAATCAATTAACTTAAACTTAAAAATTTCATCCTCAACTAATTTATCAAATGGAGGTTTAATTGGTAAAATGAACTTATGTGAAATTAGCAGGATGATCTTCTTCCATTTTTACACCGGTGCGTTGTGTAAAATTTACAAACAAATCTTATTGCAATAAAAAAAAAAATTTTATGAGTGTTTGTTGTAATGAATTTTTTATTGTGAGACTTTATATTTAACACCACCGGTAGGAAATTAGTATTTCAGGTAACTTTTAAAAAGTTATGCAAATGGTTAAAAGTAGGCCTGGCAATTCGTGTTCGCGGGCCGTGTTCGGGCCAGCCCGATTACGGCACGACACGATTAGCCTCAACACGAACACGACACGATTAATAAACGGGCCAGGAACCTAAACACGAACACGACACGAATATTAAACGGGTAGCACGACACGACACGCGAACACGATTATTAAACGGGCCACGACGGGTTGGCACGAAAACAAACACGTTTATGACCCATTTAACACGAAAAACCCGTTTACGACCCATTTAACACGAAAAACCCGTTTACGGCCCATTTAACACGAAACGGCTTCCTGACCCGTTTAACACAAAATTATGGATAAAAAATCACTTAAAATTCTAAATTTACTAACACAATAAACTAATAATATTCATATAAAATATAAAACTAACAAGTAGAATTATCAAATATGCATATTGATTAAGACAAACGTTTCTTAGAATAAAACATAAGTCTAAGTTGTAGTTGGTGTCCATATACAAATCAGTGAATCACCACCCAAATAAGTCTCAAGTTATTACATAATCAAGATCCAAAATATTAAGAGAAACATCAAAAGACAACAAAATATTAAAGCAAAAGGAAATGCTTTCTTACTTGAGAATGATAGCATCGTAGGTTCCAACTCCACAATTTGGAAAATTGAAGTACAAATTTGAAAAATGTAGTTTCAAAATGATGAGTAAGTTTTACTAGTTTCACATCTTAATAAATTTATGTCTTTATTAACTATAAGATTACCTTAATACTCTAATCCAAATATATATACATAATTGGGTTTACTATTTTATATTATTAACTAGTTAACTATAACTATAATTCATTTACTATTTTTTACTATTTTATATTATTAACCAGTTAATTATAAGAACCTCTCTGTAACTTTAAATATATGTTGTCTCAGTAGTGAAAATTCTTCAATAATTATTTTCTGGTCTTGTATCAAACACACAAATGGGCCTATACTTGTTATAAAAGAGCTTTAGAATAGTTTGAAAATTCTAACATAAACGTGTTAAACGTGTTAATCGTGTTAACCCGTTTCCGGTCCGTTTATTTTCGTGTTAAACGTGTCGACTCAATTTCGACCCAATTATTAAACGTGCGGTCTAAACCCATTTATTACGTGTCGTTCTCGTGTCGTGTCACCGTGTCGTGTCCGAAATTGCCGGCCCTAGTTAAAAGCAATTCCTACTATTTTTTCGGTTTTTTTTTTTTTTTTTTTTTTTTTTTTTTTTTTGGGGAAAGTGTTTCATTTCCTGCTCCTAAAAAAAAAAAAAGAAAAAAAAAATATGGGGAGGGGAGGGGGGGAACACCGTGGGAAGCAAACGGAGAGAATAGCCGAGGGGAGACTGAGAGGCACGACGGCCTTCATTTCCATATAAAAACTGCTGAGTCTGAGCTCGCCTCTTCTTCATTTCCATTCGTTTTCGTGGTCTTACGAATTTCAGAATCTACCAGAAAGAGAGAGAAACACAGAGAGAGAGAGAGAGAGAGAGAGAGAGAGAATGGTGAAGGTGCGTATGAACACGGCCGATGTCGCGGCGGAGGTCAAGTGCCTGCGCCGCCTCATTGGAATGCGTTGTTCCAACGTCTACGATCTCTCTCCCAAGGTCTTCTTTCTCTCTGTCTTTTCCTCTTCACCATTTCCCTCTTCTTTCCTTGATTTCAATTTCCCTCCTCGAATTTCTCCAAATTCTTCCGCTTTTTTTTTTTTTTTTTTTCGTATGTAGTTATTAATCGTAATCTGAATCTTCTGCAGACGTATATGTTCAAGCTTATGTATAGTAGCGGCGTGACAGAGTCTGGGGAGAGCGAAAAGATTTTTCTTTTGATGGAAAGTGGTGTCAGATTGCACACCACTGCTTATGTCCGGTAAGCGCCTTTCCGTGAGCCCGTTTCGCAGAGTTTTTGCTTGTGGTTCTAATTCGTGAAAGAAGAGTCTTTTGTTCAGAATTATATTTAATAATTGAATTTTAGAATTCTCTCGAGAAGCTATGTGGTTTTAGCTTTGAATGAAATCTCTTCTTGAGAGCCAAAGCTCTAATAGAAAGTCATCCCAAACACTCCCATAAGCGGATTTTGGACCCTTGAAGCTAAAAGTTGCTTCCAGGAAGCAATGCCAAACATGCCCGACACCTCTACTAAAGGAACTTTTCCAATTTTTGCTCCATTTTGGTTGATAACATAATCTTAGGATTTGATCGAGTTAATCGAATGCAGACGTTCTATAAGACAGACGATGAATTTTATTAATTCTCATTTTGTACTTCAAAAGTAAGAAGGGACTGTTCCCAAATTCTTGTCCTTAAATCTCTTTCTTGGGAATTGTGTGTCAGCGTTTAGCTTATTCCGTTTTCTGATTTTTTTTCTCCCAGCTTACAAAGTGAGGGGGAAAAAAAATAAGAACAGTTAATTTAAGTCTTCTTCTCACTTTAACAGAGACAAGAGCAACACTCCATCTGGGTTTACTCTCAAACTAAGGAAACATGTACGGACGAGAAGGTTAGAGGATGTGCGACAGCTTGGATATGATCGGGTGTGTATTGTATGCCATCTATTATATTTAGGGTGTATGTAGAGGCTGTTCACAATATTCATTTCCAATATCTGTTTATGTGGAGGCTGTTCACAAAAATCATTTCCAATATATATTTTTTTCAGAATTAACTAAGATCATTGTCTTCAATGGTTTCATGATTCTTGTTTCTACTAAGCTGAAAGGTCCGTTTCAATTTTTCATGAATTTATGTTTGTTTCACAGATTATTTTGTTTCAATTTGGACTGGGGGCTAGTGCATGCTACGTTATACTGGAGTTATATGCCCAAGGAAACATTATTCTCACCGACTCTGATTTTACAGTCATGACACTACTTCGGTCCCACAGGTTTGAGGTTCAAATCATTTGATCTCTTTTCGTCTTGTATGAGTCATATCATCAGTTAATATGATCTTATTTTAACAGGGATGATGATAAAGGAGTTGCAATCATGTCTCGGCATCGTTATCCTACTGAAATTTGTAGGGTTTTTGAGCGAACTAATGTTGCAAAGTTGCAGGCTGCGCTTACAACTTCTAATGAGACCGAGAACAATGAATTTGATAAGGTTAATGACAGTGGAATTAATGCGCATCCTACTTCAAAAGAAAAGCAGGGTAACCATAAAGGGGGAAAGAATTCTGATTCAAATAGAACCGCAAGTGATGGTCCTCGTGCCAAAAAAGCCACATTAAAAATTGTTCTTGGGGAAGCACTTGGATATGGGCCTGCACTTTCTGAGCATATGATATTAGATGCTGGTCTGGTGCCGAACACGAAGATTTCTAAAAATAACAAGTTGGATGATGCCACGATTCAGGCTTTGGCCCAAGCTGTTGAGAAATTTGAGGATTGGCTACATGATGTCATATCAGGGGATATTGTTCCCGAAGGATATATTTTGATGCAAAGTAAAAATTTGGGGAAGGATGGACATCCGTCTGAATCAGGAACTGTAGGACAGGTAATTACCATACTTACCGGTATTAATTTCTACACATTTGTGTGGCAGTATTATTGATTTCTTAATGTTCCTTTGCAGATATATGATGAATTTTGCCCCATATTACTTAACCAGTTCAAGTCACAGGAGCATGTGAAGTTTGAGACATTTGATGCAGCTTTGGATGAGTTTTACAGCAAAATTGAGAGTCAAAGAGCTGACCAACAACAAAAAACAAAAGAGATCTCTGCCATCCAGAAACTTAACAAGATACGCATGGATCAGGTATTTATTGTTTTTTAAGTGGAGTCCCAATTTTGTTTTATCCACAAATTGAACGTAGGCCCTTTTTTCTTAAATTTTGGATGGTTACTTGTAAGCCATACGAAATAGATCTTTTTTTCTTTATGAATAGTGGAATTGCATGTGATGTCAATTATATTTTTACATGTTTAGTGATGTGTTTGGATATCGAATTGCTTGTAAAAGTAAGGAGGAACAATTAGGGTCTTCATGTGCAAGTGTGTAGGGACTCGGGATTAGGAACCTGACTTGACCCTGTAATGTTTCTTGGGTAAACGTTTATGGTGTCTAGAAGGTTGGGTGAAAAATAGGATTATTCGATTAATATATATCTTGTTCTGCTCTTGTCATCTTATTGTGTTCCAATCCCATGCTGCAGGAAAATCGTGTGCTTACACTTAGACAAGAAGTTGATCGTTGTGTTAAAATGGCAGAACTGATCGAGTATAACTTAGATGATGTAGATGCTGCTATATTAGCTGTTCGTGTGGCTCTTGCCAACGGTATGAGTTGGGAGGATCTTGCTCGCATGGTGAAGGAAGAGAAGAAATCTGGAAATCCAGTTGCTAGCCTAATTGATAAGCTTTATCTAGGGAGGAATTGCATGACATTGCTTTTGAGCAACAATCTTGATGAAATGGATGATGATGAAAAGACAATGCCAGTGGATAAGGTGCTATTTAGCTTCTGGTTGTACAACATTTTCTGTGGATTATTATCGATATCCATATTTTCATTTCATACCATTTTTGCTTTGTTTTAGGTAGAAGTCGATTTGGCACTCTCAGCACATGCCAATGCTAGGCGGTGGTATGAACTTAAGAAGAAACAGGAGAGCAAACAGGAAAAGACTATTACAGCACATGACAAAGCATTTAAAGCTGCTGAAAGAAAGACACGCCTCCAGCTATCTCAGGTAGTTTATATTCCAAATGTTCCCGAGTTCACAGTGTGCTTTACAATCTTATGTTATGTTGATTACTAGATTGCACAAAAGCCCGATTACTACCATTCTTTCTGTGACATTTTAAAGAGCTAAGCGCCTATTCAATAGACTTTCCTAATGTTCATGGCAATGAGAGGTAACCTTACAAAACGAGGTGGGAAAAATAGCGTGCTTGTCACAACATTGGACCTAACAATATAATGATTTTGAAGCCTTCCTCACTAATAGAAGAATTTTTTTGGGAGCAAATTTATTGTATAAAGGCACCAATTTTTGTTAAAAAAAAAAAACTTGTCTTTTGCTTGCTTTTTGCACGAGTATGTTAATACTGCAAGGGCATAATAACTTTTGGATATTTTTATCACTTCAAATAATTTTATTCTTTTGAAAAATGTAAGTTGGGTTGACTCTTGAATTGATTAATCTTCCATGCTCTTTTCTGAAATTTGCAGGAAAAAACTGTTGCTACCATTTCTCATATGCGTAAAGTTCATTGGTTTGAGAAATTTAACTGGTTCATAAGCAGTGAGAACTATTTGGTAATCAGTGGACGTGATGCTCAACAAAATGAAATGATAGTCAAGCGCTATATGTCAAAAGGAGATCTGTAAGTTCCTAATCAATGGTGATATTATCTATGTGGTAATGCCCATTTGGTTTATTGGAAAGTGCTTCCCCCCCCCCCCCACACAGACCAAAAAAAAAAAAAAAAAATCTCTATGTTCTGTGCAGAGTATACGTGGAACTTGCTTTAACAATTTCAGTTTTTATGTATTGTCGAAAAAATTTCTGCCCATTTAGCTTTTACGGGGGTTCCATTTTTTTCTTGTCTTTACTCCTGAAAAGTGTTATGGTTTCTTAACAGGTACGTCCACGCAGAACTGCATGGAGCATCTTCGACTGTGATAAAAAACCATAGGCCTGACCAACCTGTACCTCCACTCACATTAAACCAAGCAGGATGTTATACAGTATGTCCATGGCCTTCCATTTATTCTTATTTATGTGTTTATAATGTAAATATTTTGAGTGTTTCACATCAACGATGAGTGTGATTCAATTAGGTTTTTATAATATGTTACAGGTTTGCCAAAGCCAAGCGTGGGATTCAAAGATTGTCACCAGTGCTTGGTGGGTTTATCCCCACCAAGTCAGTAAAACTGCTCCTACAGGGGAATACCTTACAGTTGGGAGTTTCATGATCCGCGGGAAGAAGAACTTTCTTCCACCACACCCTCTTGTTATGGGCTTTGGCTTGTTATTTCGCTTGGATGAGAGCTCGTTGGGTTCACATTTAAATGAAAGGAGGGTAAGAGGTGAGGAAGAGTGGATGAATGAGGTTGATTACAGTGGTCCTCTCAAAGAAGAATCTGATACTGAGTCAGAGACTGAGGAACATAAAGAAGAACCAAAGGGCCGTCCTAATTCATCTGAATTTTTACCTAGACCAGTATCAGAAACTGTGTCTGGGGTCGATTCTACCCAGAATGTTCTGGCAATGCCCACTACTGAACCAGAGAAAACGTATGAACTATCTGTCAAAGATGGCAAGATATTTACCAATGTCGATCAGGAGAATGCCTCTAACGTCGCTGGCCATGACGTTGCATCAGTCACCCCGCAACTTGAGGATCTTCTTGATAGAGCTCTTGGGCTTGGATCTGCTACTACATCTAGTAAAAGCTATCAAATTGAAAGTTCTCAAGCAGATTTGGATGAGGAGAATGTTCTTGAAGAGAAGAAGGCAACAGTAAGAGATAAGCCCTATATTTCAAAAGCTGAAAGACGAAAGCTTAAGAAAGGCCAGAATAATGGTACAGAAGAAAATGTTGAGCAGGAAGAAAATGTTAAGCAGGATGAGGAAAAATCAGAAAGTGATTGTTCTTCAATTCAGTTTGAAAAGCATGTTCATGACGCAAAGCCGAGTGGTGCAAAGATCGGCCGTGGACAGAAGGGTAAACTCAAGAAGATGAAAGAGAAGTATGCTGATCAAGACGAGGAGGAAAGAAGTATCCGTATGGCTTTACTTGCTGTAAGTGCTATGACTTGCACTATGCTTTATTAGACAAAGGTCCTCTGGCATGTCCTTCAGAATGTTGAATGACGATACATGTTTATTTTCAAGTCTGCAGGAAAAGCACACAAGAAAGACACCGAGTTACAAAATGCAAATCCAGCTCCAACCAAAGGAAAGAAACCTGATGGGGGTATGTCATCCATGTTTCTATTGATAACAAGTGTTGATTGTCATAAATTATTTCCAATCGTTACTTGCTGGAGATTATCCTTTTTCGGGGAAAAATTATGCCTTGCATTTGATTTCTTAAGGGGTGTACCTTTGTTGATCTGGACATGACTTTTTAAATAATCTTCTTCTTCTTCTCCTCACTCTCTCTCTCTCTCTTTTTTTTTTTTTTTTTTTTTTTTAAATAAACAATTCCAGGTCCATCAGATGCTCCTAAAATATGTTATAAATGTAAAAAGGCGGGTCACTTGTCCCGGGACTGTCAAGAGCGTCCAGAGGATGTGTCACCTAGCCTTGTTAATGGAGGTGAAGTTGATCCTCATGTGGCTGAGGGTTTGGATAAAACTGCTTCTGAGTTGGACAAGATAACATTGGAGGAGGACGATATTCATGAGATAGATGAAGAAGAGAAAGGGAAACTAAATGACGTGGATTACTTAACTGGGAGTCCCTTGCCTACTGATATCCTCTTATATGCCGTGCCAGTCTGCGGTCCTTATAGTGCAGTGCAATCTTACAAATATCGTGTGAAGATAACTCCTGGCAGCGCAAAGAAAGGGAAAGGTACACATAATTATCGTCAAATCACATCCTCGTGCATGTTTATGTATCAGAGCCTCTTTTTAATGTTTGTGCTTTGTGTGTGCATACTTGTTTTTTATTAAATGCTGCGCCATCACTGCTAGATGACTGTTTTACGGTTTCGGGTATTGCAATTATTGTTTCCTTTCGTTTTAGATTGCAACAGGAACCCAAGAATGGCAGAAAAAGACCGCTCAAAACATAGCAGAACGAAACTCAAGCAAAGCAACAAAACAAGAAAACTAAAGATTAATTCTTTGCATTATGAAAACACTGAAAGTGTAGATGATTATACACTTTCATCGATAATCACTTGAATGTTTATTTTTATTGCTTAATGAGACTTCCATAGTTTGAGAGTTCCTATGTGTAACGCGCGTGTTTTCTTCGATGTTAATAGACTAATTTTTGCCGTTATGCAGCTGCAAAGACCGCCATGAACTTGTTCAGCCACACGCCAGAAGCAACAACGAGAGAGAAGGAGTTGATGAAAGCATGCACAGATCCCGAGTTAGTTGCTGCCATTATTGGAAATACGAAGATAACGGCTGCGGGCCTTACACAATTGAAACAGAAGCAAAAGAAGAGCAACAAGAGCAGCAAAGGAAAGAGCTAGTTCCATCCAAGGAGACTTTCATTTCGACTGCCATCTCCCTGTAGTTGAAAAAAGGCATTACCGTTATTCTTTTGTTGCCCTCAAATTTTGTACTCTGTATATGCTAATGTCTCTGCCTCACACACTGTAACTGGACAATCTGATTTTTGTTGTAAGGTCTTGGTTCTTCCTCCTAAAGACCCTTGTGGTCGATCTGCCTCGTGAGATGTGTGTATGCTTGTTTTGTGTAAAACAAAAAAATGTGGACATGGGTGATAAGGCTCGTCCCTCTTTCTTTCTTTCCTTTTTATGTATTTTTTTTATTTTTTTTATATCATGTTTGTTTGTTTTTAATTGGGTCATATTGGCACTCGCATTTCTAGTTTAAAAGAAAAACTCTCCTGTTTTAAACTTGAGATTGACAATCATGAACTCCCCCATTCACACCTATTGAGCTAGTCCCACAACTTTTAAGAGCTTCGTTACTGCCTCTTGAATCAATCTATTACTAAGGAATCACTGGAAATCTTGACAGTGAGAGAACCTCTAAACACCCGTTGTTCTTATTTTAGTTTGGCAATTGTTGAATATGATATCGATTTTGTTTATCCAAAAAAAAAGAAAAAAGAAAAAAAGAATATGATGTCGTTTTTCGAGACTCCCGTTGTTTTTCAATTTTCAACGACATTTTTTTTTTTTTTTTTCCCTTTGAGGGGTTTTTCAATGACATTCTTGTTTTTTCTTAATTACTTTCGTCATCAACATCGTGTCGTCTTTCAAATGTCGTCCTCTTATTTATAAATTTGTTGTCTTTTTCTATGCTTTGTTTTCAAAAAAAGCATGTTGCCGTTTTCCTAAGATTTTGTCGTGTAGGATGTGGGATGGTTGGAAATTGGACTATAATCAACGTCATTTGAACAAGTTTCCCTAACACTTAAAAAAAAAGGGGGGAAAGTATGCTCCTCATATAGTAATCAACACACAGATTAAAGAAAAAGACATATCTATTTTATGTAAATTTGGAAACTTATTACTACCAACTCATCAATATTATCCACTTGAACTGAAATTCATTACCCATATATATATATATATATATATATATATATTTATTAGAAAATTCAGTACCCATATAATTAGTTCTCTCAACATTTTGGGCACGTACCAAATCTTAAAGGAGTTGATGTAATAATAATAATTTAAAAAAAAAACAGGTAATGGGATTGAAAAAGGAAAGTAATAAAAGTAAGATAATTAATTTTCTTTTAAATTTTCTTAAGGATAGTTAACTTTTTTGGCTATTAAAAGCTATCCATTAACATAGTTAGAAAGCTTCTTCTCTATAAATAGGTGCATTGACAAATTTAAGTTTCACATATTCGAGTCTCTTAAGTACTGATATTCAACAAGCAATTAAGATAGTCTTTTGTAATTTCTTGTCAATATGGGTTCAACTGGAACAACAAAATTCAATGTAGAAGTGGCTCAAGACAAGTTTGAAGATTTCACTACCGTGAGTGTTACAGTGAAAGCAGCTCCAATAAATAGCAACACTCGATTCATCATCAGAATCAAACCCATAATTTACAAGGACAAGGAGCGCATCATAATCAACTTTAATTTGACTTTCATCACTTTAATCGGAGATGATATTTCCAAAACGATCATCACTTTTGATCTTAGCAATGGTTATGGAACCCCAACCATTCACACCGGCACACTCAGTAAGAATGATATTATATATTTGTTTGTTTTAGACTTTGTAAAATTGTTAATAAATTTCTTAATCTTCATACTCATGAAGAGGATCTAAAAAAATATATATTTTACGTATAAAACAAAAACATTAGCTAGATACTGCTAATTTGGTTAGATGTATTTATTTACAGCAACGAATTTCTGTTTGATGATTATGCAATTTTTAAAGGTGTCAAATGGCGAGGGTTCGTGGCAAAGTCAATAACAATAGAGAATTCAGCAGCTGCTCTATACAACGGATCCGATCAATCGGCCTTTCAGAATTGCAATTTCCTTGGTTACCAAGACACCCTCTACGCACACCAAAACAGCCAATTCTACAAAGACTGTGACATCTACGGCACCGTCGACTTCATCTTCGGCCACGCAAGTGCCGTCTTTCAAGACTGTCGTATCTTCGCTCGTTGGTCCACCTTCATCGCGCTGTTACAGCGCAAGACCGAGCTTTCTGGACGGCGTGGTGGACCCGAAAGGGTGGACCGAGTGGCCGGGGAAACCGGTGGATGTGTTGTATTACGCGGAGTACGAGAACAGAGGTTCGGGTGCAGATACTTCAAAAGAGAGTGAAGTGGCAAAATTACCATGTCCTGAAGGATTCGAAGGAAGCAGAGGGGTTTACAGTGGCCAAGTTTATAGATGGGGATAGCGGGTTGCCTGAAACTGGAGTGCCTTATAACGCTGGTTTGCTTAATTAATGTTAATTTGAATTATAACAATATTCTAGGAATGTTTGGTCATGCATAGATTTATATGTAAATAAACAAGAATATATGCAACCAGTCTTAATATTACTTAAATTAATTGTGTGATTGAAGTACCGTAGTTTCTATGTTTAAATATATAATCAGATTTGTTCTTGTATAATGAGGCCATACTCATTTTATTTGTGATTAAATTACTTGTTTTTATGTAATTTTTATTTATTTATGTGGGTTATATATATATATATATATATATAATCCTGTTTTTAACATTATAATCTTGTGATCGTAAAGAAGAAATATATGATTGGAAGCATTCCTAATGATAGCCTTCAAGAGTCTTTTTTAAACAGTTTTCCTGCCTAAAACCAAGCAGTATGCTTGAATCAATCAATTACCAGCCGAATAACGTAGAAAGGATTCTCCTCGCTTGTGTAAGTCTGAGCTTTGTTTACTAACAAATTCTTTCTTTTGCAATTCCAACGCAAAGCAAGTGGTTTTGGCTTTGCTGTTTGCTTTGCATTTTAATCAAAACAAATCGACCAGCAATGGATTTTTAGAGATTAGCCCACTGATCCATTCCGTCATAACAAAAGTTCCTTTTTATATACTGCATCAGTTGCTTATCATAAGAGCTTTTGCTCCTTCATAGTCAAAATCGTATAGCTTTGAGTTGAGCTCCTCTTAAGAAAATTCTAAACCTCATTTCTACTCGGCTAGCAAGTTGATATACTTACTTTTTTGGTCGATAAAATGTTTTGTGCAAACTTTGGCTTCAACTCGGATTCCCTCTTAATCATAAACGGCACAGAATAACGAAATTAACATAGATAAGATTAGATAGTTTGATCAAATCAGTGGGAGCAGTTCATTTGAAACTAACAAAATAAATATCGGACAACGTATTTTTTGTCAACAATTTCCACAAGCAGAACAATGTGGAGGAAGGAAAAAACAATGTTAAATCTCTATTCCGACACTTCATCATCTGCTGGGGGGATTATCACTAAGGTTTAAACCCTCTGCTGGCAAGTCAGAACTACGAGGACACAAGATCCCATCCGAGTTGAGGGTTAATCCACTCTGCAAATTCGGGGACAAAAGACATGGTTATAGTTAGGCCTAAAATCTAATCTAATAATATTAATTTTTACTTTTTAAAGAGTAATTTGATGTATTTGTTAAATGGCTTAGGCAAGTAATTCAGGCTGGAGCCAAAGCATGTCTGCACGAGCCATGGCTTCCGCTTGTGCTACTCTTTGTTTGAACGTCTGAGCCATCTCCTCTGCCTGTTTGAACAGGATTACAAACATGTTAAACCAAGCAGGATGTTACACAGTGTGTCCATGGCCTTCCATTTATTCTTATTAATGTTGCTATAATGTGTATATTAAAGAGTGTACTTCACATCAACGATGAGTGTGAGTAATATTAGGTTATAATGCAATGCAACAGGTTTGTGAAAGCCAGGCGCGGGATTCAAAGATTGTCACCAGTGCTTGGTCGGTTTATCCCCACCAAGTCAGTAAAACTGCTCCTACAGGGGAATACCTTTACGGTTGGGAGTTTCATGATCCACCACGGGAAGAAGCACTTTCTTCCTCCACACCCTCTTGTTATGGGCTATGGCTTGTTATCTCGCGTGGATGAGAGCTAGTTGGGTTCACATTTAAATGAAAGGAGGGTAAGAGGTGAGGAAGAAGAGATGAATGGCGTTGAAGACAGTGACCCTCTCAAAGAAGAATCCCGTACCAAGTCAGAGACCGAGGAACATAAAGAAGAACCGAAGAGCCATCCTAATTCATCTGAAAATTTACCTAGACCAGTATCGGAAATTGTGTCTGGGGTCAATTTTAATCAGAATGTTCTGACAATGTCCGCTGCTGAACTAGAGAAAACATATGAACTATCTGCCTTGCATTTTGATTTCTTAAGGGGTGTACTCTTTTAAATCTTCTGCTTCTCACTTGTCTCACATAGTCCTGTTACTGGAGGTGAAGATGATCCTCATGTGGCTGAGGGTTTGTATAAAACTGCTTCCGAGTTGGACAAGACAACCTTGGAGGATGATGATATTCGCGAGATAGGTGAAGGGAAACTAAATGACGTGAATTACTTAACTGGGAATCCCTTGCCTACTGATATCCTCTTATATGCCGTGCCACTCTGCAGTGCAATCTTCAAATACCGTGTGAAGATAACTCCTGGCAGTGCAAAGAAAGGGAAAGGTACTCATAATTCTCGACAATTCTCATCCTTGTGCATGTTTATGTATCAGAGCCTCTTTCTTATGTTTGTACTTTGTGTGTGCATAACTTGTTTTTGTCTATATGCTGCTCCAGCACCGCTTGATAACTGTTTTATGGTATCAGTTATTCCAATTATTATTTCCTTTCGTTTTAAAATTACAAGAAGAACCCGGGAATGGCAGAGAAAGACCGCCCAAAACATAGCAGAACAAAACTCAAGCAAAGCAACAAAAGCAAGAAAACTCAAGATTAATTCTTCGCGATATGAAAATGCTCAAGTGTAGATAGTTCTAACACTTGCATCAATAATCACTTGAACGTTTATTTTTGTGGCTAAATGAGACTATCATAGTTTGACAGTTCGTCTGTGTATGCATGTGTGTTTGCTTCGATGTTGATAAATTTTAATATTGGTGTTATGCAGGTGCAAAGACTGCCATGAACTTGTTCAGCCACATGCCACAAGCAACAACAAGAGAGAAGAAATCGATGAAAGCATGCACAGATCCCGAGTTAGTTGCCGCCATTATTCGAAATGCATAGATAACGGCTGCGGGCCTTGTGCAATTGAAACAGAAGCAAAAGAAGAGCAATAAGAGCAGCAAAGGAAAGAGCCAGTTCCATCTAAAGGAGACTTTCATTTCAACTGCCATCTTTCTGACTCTGTAGTTGAAATAAAAGCTTCACTGTTCTTATTTGTTCCCCTCAATTTTTGTACTTTGTATATGCTAATATCACTACCTCATAAACTGTAACCATAGACAATCTGATTTTGTAGTAAGGTCCCCTGGGTCCTCCTTCTTAACGCCCTTGCGGTCGATCTTTTTTTTTTTTTTTTTTTTTTTTTAATTATCATGTTTGCTTGTTTATTTTTTAATCGGGTCTCGCATTTTTAATTTTGCAAAAAAGAACCTCTCCGGTTTGAAACTTTGAGATCTAC
This sequence comes from Ficus carica, assembly GCA_009761775.1. Taxonomy (NCBI): domain Eukaryota; kingdom Viridiplantae; phylum Streptophyta; class Magnoliopsida; order Rosales; family Moraceae; genus Ficus; species Ficus carica. The sequence continues at coordinate 17,069,760 of CM019746.1, forward strand.
GATCATGAACTCCCCCATTCTCACCAATTGAACTTAGTCCCAGAGCCCTTTTACTGCCTCCCTCTTGAATCAATCCATTATCAGCTTAGCCAAAAAAAAACAAAAACAAAAACGACACTAATTATGCGTTGATCTTAGGAAGAACGGAATGATAAATGAACTTCTACAACTACTATGTCACTAATGGAGATATATAGTAGTTCATTGTTGATCTTAGGAAGAAACAGAATGATAATATGAAGTTCATTGGTGCAGCTAGTTTCGTCTTTAAATCTCATCTAAGCCAATTTCTATCATTTTCTATTCACTGGAAATTTCTATCATTTTCCAATCTCCCCTTTCCTAAGGAATCACTGGAAATTAATACCCATCGTTCTTATTATTGTTTGCCAATACTCCCGTTGTTTCTAATTTTCAACGACATTCTTGTTTTTTTCTTAATTATTTTTTCAATCAACATTGTGTCGTCGTTCATATGTGGTTCTTATTTATTAATTTGTTGTCTTTTTCTAATCTTTGTTTCCAAAATCAACATGTTGCCGTTTTCCCAAGGTTTTGTCGTGTAGGATGTGACGATTGTTTGAATACTGGACTATATAATTAACATTATTTGAACAAGTTTCCCTAACACATACATAAAATGGGAAAGTAGGCACAACTGATATAGTAACCAACACACAAACGCACAGATTACAGATGGGGTGGGGAACTTATAATACTGCCTAAAATTTGGCATAAGAAATTATCCACACCGACTAAAACCCATTATCCGTAAAATAAGTCATCTCCATATTTAGGGCAAGTTCACAAAATTAAAGAAATGTAATAGAAAATATATGGGAATTGATAAAAGAAAAGTAAAATAATAAGAATATTTACTTACTTATTAGATTGTATAATTGAAACAAATCCTATTTTATTATTTCCCTTGTCTAAGTACTGATCGATCTAGGAATGTAACTATTGGATATACTAGAGTTGAATGATCTTAGGATACTTAATTCTTTCGGTTATTGAAAGGTATCCATTAACATAGTTAGAAAGCTTTTTCTTTATAAATAGGTGTATTGATGAACTTAAGTTTCATACATTCAAATCTTTTAAGTACAAATATTCAAAAAATAATTGAGATAGACTTTTTCAATTTCTAGTTAATATGGGTTTAACTGGAACAGCAAAGTTCAACGTAGTAGTGGTCCAAGATAAGTTTGGAGATTTCACTATCGTTAGTGATCGATGCAATGAAAGCAGCCCTAGTAAATAGCAACACTCGATTCATCATCAGAATCAAGCCTGGGATTTACAAGGAGCGCGTCGTAATCGACTTTAATATGACTTTCATCACTCTAATCGGAGATGATGTTTCCAAAATGATCATCACTTTTGATCTTAGCAATGGTTCTAGAATCCCAACCATTGATACCAGCAGACTCAGTAAGAAATATAATATTATCTTTTTGTTTGTTTTAGACTCTGTTAAATTGTTAATTAATTTCTTAATCTTCATACTCATGAAGAGAACTCAAAAAAATATGTATTACGTATATCAGTAGGTAGATAACTGCTAATTTGATTATATGTATATATATACAGTAACGAATTTTTGTTTGATCATGTTGATGTACTTTTTGAAGGTGTCAAAGGGCGAGGTTTCGTGGCATAGTATCTTTTTGTTTGTTTGAGACTTTTCTTAATATTAATTAGTTGATAAATTTCTTAATTTCAAGCTCAATATGACCAAAAACAACTACGTATATAACTAAAATATTATCTAGACAACTGATAATTTTGTCTTGTCTGAAACAAAACAGCTGTTTGTTAATCTCTTCCTCCTTTGGTTTCAGTCTCACCGTGCTATATATATATATACACACAAGTTTCCCTAACACTTACATAAAAACGGGAAAGTATGCTCCTCGTATAGTAATCAACATACAGATTAAAGAAAAAGATATATATCTATTTTATGTAAATTTGGCAACTTATTACTACCAACTCATCAACATTATCCACTTGAACTGAAATTCATTACCCATATATATATATATATGTATGTATATATTTATTAGAAAATTCATTACCCATATAATTACTTATCTCAACATTTTGGGCACGTACCAAATCTTAAAGGAGTTAATGTAATAATAATAATTAAAAAAAATAAAAATAAAAAAGGTAATGGGATTGAAAAAGGAAAGTGATAAAAAGTAAGATAATTAATTTTCTTTTAAATTTTCGTAAGGATAGATAACTTTTTTGGCTATTAAAAGCTATCCATTAACATAGTTAGAAAGCTTCTTCTCTATTTGTAGGTACATGACAAATTTAAGTTTCACATATTCGAGTCTTTTAAGTATTGATATTTAAAAAGTAATTAAGATAGTCTTTTGTAATTTCTGGTCAATATGGGTCCAACTGAAACAATAAAATTAAATGTAGTAGTGGTCCAAGACAAGTTTGGAGATTTCACTACCGCGAGCGATACAGTGAAAGTAGCTCCAATAAATAGCAACACTCGATTCATCATCAGAAATCAAGCCTGGAATTTAGAAGGAGCACATCATAGTCGACTTTAAATATGACTTTCATTACCTTCATCGGAGATGATGTTTTAAATATGACTTTCATTACCTTCATCGGAGATGATGTTTCCAAAACGATCATCACTTTTGATCTTGGCAATGGTTCTGGAACCCCAACAATTGACACCGGCATACTCAGTAAGAATAATATTATCTTTTTTTTTTTTTTTTTTTTAGACTTTGTTATATAGTTAGTCAATTTCTTAATATTCATGCCCATGAAGAGGATCCAAAAAAAAATAAAAAATAGTGTTAGAAATAATATGGCAAGAGAGACATAAACAACGAACAAGTAAATTCAATTGAAAATAGAATATAACAAAAAATGATTACAATGAAATCAACCTCAACTCGAAGGAAACCAAACAAAAGCAGAATGTCGAGACACGTGTATCACGCTTTCCTTAAAACAGATTCGTACCCTCCGGTAAAGTGCGCTAGGCTTCAACGGACGTCTGTCTCCCAGGATACAACGACAGCAATGGTAGTCTAGCACAATCGAAAACCGCTTCCGACGAACTTGAACCGAAGTCTTCCCTCTATCACCGAAAACTCAAAAACCCGAACTCGACCACTACAAGAAAACTCGAACAAGAAAAACAACAAAGAGGAAACTAGTGCTCTCGGATTTGTGTGTGTTCAAGGTGTGTCTTCATGCATGAGAAGGCCTCCTTTTATAGGCTCCAAAAGGAGGTGTTACAAAACCAAAGGTCTTTAGCTTTATTCCAGATTAATGCACCATTAGTGCTGCCCCATTTACTCCCTTGGAATATGAACAATCTTTTCAGAATATGAAAAGATGAGACTGTTCATTTTCTTAAAAAAAAAAAAAATTCGGAATTGTGTTGGAAAGAAAAAAAAATTTTCAAAACAAAGCCCGCGCAAGCCAAGCTCAACGAACCGGCATTCGCGTCGCCCACGTCGTGCGGGCGCACACATTGGGCCCCTAACCCACCGGGGCTAGGATTTGCACCCCCCCCCCCCCCTGCGCGTGAGAGAGCATCTTGGGTTCACAATCTTACCCAAGTCCAAAAGTGCAAATCCTTATAAAGTCCATCATGCTTTCATTCCTAAGCAATGTGGGACTCCACATTTACAACCAACTTTCCAACAAAATTCCATTCCAATGGGCACACTTTGAGCATCAATTTCTCATTCACCCGAATACCATTTTGAGTGTATGAATATATGAATTCGATCTCCTCGCGACGGAGAACGCAAATCCACCAAGACCCGTTAATTTTACGAAGTGGGTCCCACTCAAATTTGGACCTCAAAATGGTTCCTCAAAATGGTTTGAAAACCATTTTTCCAACAATCCCCCACATGAATGAAAATTGACCAACGTCGAGGGAAAACAAAAGACACTACACGGTGATAGAGTTCTACGGTTAACATCTGCATAGGATAGGTAGGCGTTAACCCTTGAACCTTCCCTTGTGATAATATACTTACTTTACTGGCTAATCAGTAGACGCGTTGTCCTTGAACTGTTCTGCCGTTTGTGTAAACGATAGTATACCTCACACAGATTTCCTGACATAGTTTCAGTTCTCATGGTTATGTCCATTTTGGCCGTGGACATCGTCCTGGTTCTGCAAGAGTTTTAAAGAATTGAGCCCTTACAATTCTTCTTTGAAGCGGCCCCACTTCTCTCTCACATAGGTGATTTCTTAATCAAGAGTATCCCGCAGTACTCCGCTCGGATTCCCGACGCTTAAGAATCATTAGGAGCACAGCTTAACCTTTCTCGTACGGGTATCACTGTTTTCATCACAGGAATGAGCTGGAGGGTAACCTCCATAGTGATCCTACTCGGTCTATACAGTTTAGTTATCCCATTGAACCTAGATCTTGGGATCTCCAGTCAACTAGGTTGGGTTTCCACTGTTTCGACCTATTATTTCGTGGGCTTAAGTCCCATTCCCCTTGATGATTTCTCAACTAGATCTCTATTCAACCCTTTGGTTAACGGATCCGCAATATTTTCTTTTGACTTTACATAGTCAATTGTTATGATTCCAGTTGAGATTAATTGTCTAACGGTATTGTGTCGACGACGAATGTGTCTTGACTTACCGTTATACATGACATTTTGTGCCCTGCCAATAGCAGATTGACTATCACAATGTATACATATTGCAGGCACAGGTTTTGGCCATTCTGGAATATCTTCTAAGAACTGTCGTAGCCATTCAGCCTCTTCGCCGCTTTTATCTAAAGCAACAAACTCAGATTCCATCGTGGATCTGGTTATTACTGTCTGCTTAGAAGATTTCCATGATACTGCTGCACCTCCCAAAGTGAACACATATCCACTGGTGGCCTTAGAATCCTGTATATCAGATATCCAGCTCGCATCTGAATATCCTTCTAGAACAGCAGGAAAACTAGTATAATGCAGCCCATAGTCACGAGTATATCGTAAGTACCTGAGTACTCTAACAATTGCTTTCTAGTGGTCAGTCCCTGGATTACTCGTGAACCTGCTCAAACAACTCACAGTGAAGGCAATGTCTGGTCTTGTACAACTCATTAAGTACATTAGACTCCCTATCACTCTAGCATACTCTACTTGAGATATACTTTCTCCTCTATTCTTGGACAAATGTTGATTTAAATCAATTGGAGTTCTAGCCACAGCAGAATCATCTTTATTGAATTTATCAAGTATCTTGTCCACATAGTGTGACTGACTCAATATAAGACCATTAGGCGACCTTATGATTTTAATACCCAATATTACATCAGCCGGTCCCATGTCTTTCATGTCAAATCTTGAATTCAACATATCCTTGGTAGATTTGATCATCCGATCATTGCTACCTGTGATTAGCATGTCATCTACATATAGAGAGAGTATGACATATCCGTCTTCTGTATTCTTGACATAAACACACTTATCACACTCATTGATTTTGAACCCATTTGTCATCATGACACTATCAAATTTCTTGTGTCATTGTTTTGGGGCTTGCTTAAGTCCATACAAAGACTTCACAAGTTTGCAGACTTTCTTTTCTTTTCCTGGAGCTATACAACCCTCGGGTTGTTCCATATAAATTTCTTCTTCAAGATCTCCATTAAGAAAAGCTGTCTTCACGTCCATTTGATGGACTTCAAGATTCCGCAGTGCGGCAATCGCCAAAATCAATCTTATAGAGGTTATTCTCGTCACGGGAGAATATGTGTCAAAGTAATCAAGGCCTTCTCGTTGTCTATATCCTTTTATTACAAGTCTGGCCTTATACTTATCAATTGTTCCATCTGCCTTCATTTTCCGTTTGAAAATCCATTTAGAGCCTAATGGTTTACTTCCTGGAGGAAGATCCACTAACTCCCAAGTATGATTTTGCAAGATAGAATCAATTTCACTCTTTATGGCTTCTTTCCATAAAGGACCCTCAGTTGAGCTTACAGCTTCTTTATACGTTTGAGGTTCGGCCTCTAGCATATAAGTCAGAAAATCTGGTCCAAATGATTTTTCTGTCCTTGCCCTTTTGCTTCGTCTAGGCTCTTTTTCCTCTTTTTCAGTTTCATAATTTTCTTCTTGAACCTGACTATTCTCTTCAATAGTCTCGTACGTTCGTTTGGACGAACTTGGACCGTCTTTCTTGGAATTACAAGGAAATACATGTTTGAAAAACGATGCATTTCTAGATTCCATTATCGTGTTCTTGTGTATGTCAGGGTTTTTAGAATCATGCACAAGGAACCGATATGCACTACTGTTGTGGGCATAGCCAATGAAGATGCAATCAACCGTTTTAGGACCTATTCTCATCTTCTTTGGCCCGGGTACCAACACTTTAGCAAGACATCCCCATACTCTCAAGTATTTGTAGGAAGGCTTCCTTCCTTTCCATAATTCGTATGGGGTTTTGTCCTCTTTCTTCCGGGGAATCTTATTTAAAAGATAGTTAGCCGACAAAATGGCTTCCCCCCACATGTTCTGTGGCAAACCAGAACTTAACAACATTGCATTCATCATATCCTTTAAGGTACGATTCTTGCGGTCAGCCACACCATTTGACTGAGGAGAATAAGGTGGCGTGACCTCATGAATAATACCATGTTGTGCACAGAATTCACCAAATGGTTCCACATATTCACCACCACGGTCACTTCTTACCATCTTAATTTTCTTATTAAGTTGGTTCTCAACTTCTTGCTTATAAAGAACAAACTTCTCTATAGCCTCATCTTTGCTTTTAAGCAAATACACATAGCAATATTTTGTGCTATCATCGATGAAAGTGATAAAATACTTGTTACCACCTCTTGTTTGAACAAACTTTAAGTCACAAACATCGCTATGAATTAATTCAAGTGGTTCAGTATTCCTTTCAATTGTTTGAAATGATGATCTTGTTTGTTTTGCCTCAACACAAGTTTCACACTTATGTTTTGAATCAATTTCAAAAGCGGGTATGTGATCCAAGTTAATTAATCTACGCAATGTATCAAAATTAACATGTCCTAGTCTACCATGCCATAAGTTAGAAAAATCAAGCAAATAAGCGGAAGACTTCTTATCTTTATTGATGGATTTAGGCTTAACAGCCATTACATTCATTTTCCACATTCCATCTTTCACATAACCCCTTCCCACATACATTCCATATTTGGACAAAACAATTTTCTGGACCTCAAAAACCATCTTGAAGCCATGCAAGCTCATCAGTGTTCCGGAAATCAGATTCTTCCGGATATCCGGCACGTACAGCACATTGTGCAGCTTGACTTCCTTTCCGGACGTCATCTTCAGGAATACAGTCCCTTGACCCTTGATCTCAGAAGTTGCATAATTGCCCATATACAGCTTCTCCCCAGTTTCCAAAGGAACTAAGTCAGCAAATGCAGCTCTATCTGCACAGATATGACGGGTAGCACCCGTATCTAGCCACCACTCCTTTGGGTTGGAGTCCATCATGTTGACTTCAGAGACCACAGCCGAAAGACTGATTTCAACTACCTTTTGGATGACAGCATCCACCACATTGGCCTCTTTCTTCTTGTTTCTTTTCGACAGTCTACAATCAGCCGACTTGTGACCCATTTTGTCACAATTGAAACACTTTCCTTGGAATTTCGACTTCTTTGAAACTCCACCTTTAGGTCCCAGCTTGGACCCCGAGTTGTTGAACTTCTTGTTCTTTTGGCCATGCTCCACTACATTAGCCTTAGCGGAATTGGCAACGACATTGTTGGAGAGCTTCTTCTCCGAGCCTCTATTGTCCTCCTCAATGCGAAGTCTCACAATGAGGTCTTCCACGCTCATTTCCTTTCTCTTGTGCTTCAAATAGTTCTTGAAGTCTTTCCACGCAGGGCGTAGCTTCTCTATAATTGCTGCTACCTGAAAAGACTCACTAATAACCATTCCTTCAGCATGAATTCCGTGAATGATTAATTGCAGCTCTTGAACTTGACTGATGACGGTCTTGGAATCCACCATCTTAAAGTTCATGAACTGTCCCACCAAGAACTTTTTAGCACCAGCATCTTCAGACTTGTACTTACGGTCCAAGGACTCCCACAGTTCCTTGGCTGATCCCTTCATGCTATACACACTATAGAGTGAATCCGACAAGCCATTCAGAATATAATTCCGGCACAGGAAATCAGAATGCTTCCAAGCATCAACAGCATGCACCGCTTGGGCATCTGTCTCATCCTCTCTAATTGAAGGAGGATCCTCTCTCAGGAATCTCGCAAGATTCAGAGTGGTCAGATAAAACAACATCTTTTATTGCCACGTTTTAAAATTCAATCCGGTGAATTTATCCGGTTTCTCATTATGATTAACCGGAACCGAGACCGCCAAAGGCTACGTTGAAGATGAGGCTACACGAGGTGATGGAGCCGGTGTCACAGATGGATTCTCAGTTGGTACGATGTTCATGTTTTCAGCCATTTCTGAAAACAAACCAAATATTAGAACCAAGCTAATTACCAATATAGCAAATAAATACTATAACACCAAAGCAATTAAAGAAAGCTATAAATATATATAGCTAATTAACATAATACATAATGATATAAGTTAAGAACAAACGTTTATTAAAGAAAACGTTTATAAATATTAATTCGGCGGTTTCCAAAATAATATATACATATATATATTTATATGTCTAAATACAAACGTTTGGAAAGAAAACGTTTGGCAGTTTCCAAAAAACAAAAACAAACTAACTAAATTAATATATATACATATATATACGTATAAACAAAACTGGAAAAAACCAAAACCGTTATATGAACTAAACACACATATATATATATATATATATAAACACACTGGAAACCGTGCAACTCTATGTATCCAAATAATTAACTAAACATATATATATATATATATAGAAACTGTAAAACAAAGAAACTGGAAACGTTAGTAATTCTTTGTTTTAAAAAAATTGAACAACCGTGTATATATATATATATATATATAACCATAAACTGCCGTAACAAAACAAATGTGAGCAATTCCGTTCGAGTCCGAAAACTTGTTCGTCGTCTATGATACGAGTCTGTTTTAAGATTGTTAGAAATAATATGGCAAGAGAGACATAAACAACGAACAAGTAAATTCAATTGAAAATAGAATATAACGAAAAATGATTACAATGAAATCAACCTCAACTCGAAGGAAACCAAACAAAAGCAGAATGTCGAGGCACGTGTATCACGCTTTCCTTAAAACAGATTCGTCCCCTCCGGTAAAGTGCGCTGTCTGTCTCCCAGGATACAACGACAGCAATGGTAGTCTAGCACAATCGAAAACCGCTTCCGACGAACTTGAAGCCGAAGTCTTCCCTCTATCACCGAAAACTCAAAAACCCGAACTCGACCACACCACTACAAGAAAACTCGAACAAGAAAAACAACAAAGAGGAAATTCGGAATTGTGTTGGAAAAAAAAAAATTTCAAAACAAAGCCCGCGCAAGCCAAGCTCAACGAACCGGCATTCGCGTCGCCCACGTCGTGCGGGCGCACACATTGGGCCCCTAACCCACCGGGGCTAAGATTTGCACCCCCCCCCCCCCCCCTCTGCGCGTGAGAGAGCATCTTGGGTTCACAATCTTACCCAAGTCCAAAAGTGCAAATCCTTATAAAGTCCATCATGCTTTCATTCCTAAGCAATGTGGGACTCCACATTTACAACCAACTTTCCAACAAAATTCCATTCCAATGGGCACACTTTGAGCATCAATTTCTCATTCACCCGAATACCATTTTGAGTGTATGAATATATGAATTCGATCTCCTCGCGACGGAGAACGCAAATCCACCAAGACCCGTTAATTTTACGAAGTGGGTCCCACTCAAATTTGGACCTCAAAATGGTTCCTTAAAACCATTTTTTCCAACAGAACCCTTTGCTGATGCAAGTGCTGATGACTCCGGCGCTGGGGAAAGAGTACGTGCACGTGCTAAACAGCGTGATGGTCGGAAAAGTCTAACCACCGTGCACGGTTTGAAGAAGGAATACAGCTATAGCAAGATACAAGGACCTCAGAAAGAGTTTCTGCTGTGTAATGGTACTGTTGTCCCAGGACCCAAGAGTAGGCCAGGTCCGTTCCAAACATGCTACTACATTCTAAACACATCCTCTCTACAGATGGTATTCATGTACACATTTGATATATAAACAGCAGTTCTATTCTGGGAACCTTTTCTTTTTTTTCTTTTTTTTTTTTTTTTTTTTTTGGTCTAAGAATTTTCCTTGCACATTTTGGGGTAGAATAATACTAGTCCTAACTTTTTCCTGACCATTTATTTCAATTGACGTAGCACATGAGTTATTTTAATTGTGCAAGTTAATAGTAGAAATTAAATTTGTCAATGAAAACATGACAACTCACCTGTCGCGTGACATGGCATTGAAGAATTGGTAGAGGAGTTGATACATGTAGGATTACTCTTCTGCGTATATTACATTCAGAGTAACTTGAGCCTTAAAAATGTATTGTTGCAACGGTTTTCAGGTCATACAGCTTCGGGAGGACCAGAGAGAGAATGTTTCCACCTTCCCTTATGCCGGTAATCATAACGAATGTATGTGAAAGTCGATGAATTTTCAGTCTTCTAGTAAATATTGGGGTCATTTTTATTCAATTGTGTCATGTTGTTTGACAGGCTGGCATTGTGAAGAAGGAAAACATCAAGATTCATGTTTCTAAGTAAGAGGTCCCCAGAACCAAGATGCTACATGTAGTCTACGGCCACCTGAAGACTTAGTAGCCATCAATATCAGTATCTTATTTAGTATTTCCTTCCGCATTAAATCTCTTAATTGCTCTGTCGTTGAAAAGGAATCTAAAATTGTGAGTTTCCTAGTTCTACTTCTCTTGCGTTTCTTGTTTGTTATGTGGATTGTAGTGGCAGTGGAAGGATTATGGATGATTCCAAGACCTTTATCCTGAATAAAATTTTCCTGTTTCCCTGCATAGTCCTCGTTCTGGTTTTTAGATTGATATGTGTGATGAGTTATATTATTTTGTTCCTGGTCGCTGTCGAGACTTTTCTGTAGTTCTAAAATTTGTCATCCCCATATCTCAGGCCTGTTTTTGAAACATGAATGTACTTTGCAATTCAATTTTCCGTAAAACATTATAAAATAGGGAAAACAACGGGAAAAAAAGAAAAAAGAGAAAGGGGGTGACAGAAGAGTTTTAGTATTTCTTTTAAAACTTTATTTTTTATTTTTAACTACAGGTACCTATATGATAAAGTTGTAAATTACAGGTATCAAATGATAATTATATATATATATATATATATATTATTCAAGTGGGATAAGGAACTTGAGGGAAACAAATAGCTATGGTCCTTTGAATTTGTTATAGAGTTAGGGTCCATTTGGCGTATGAGTTCAAACTCATCACCATCAAACTCAATTTTTGTCTTTTTTTCCCAAAAGTTTTTTGTCTTTTCTGTAAAATGTCAATCAAAATCACTATTTAAAACTTACAATCTTAACTCAAACTACATACACCAAACGGGCCCTTAATATAAGTGTTTTCTGGTTAACTAAAATAAAAATTAAAAAAAAAAAAAAAAAAACACTAGAAAAAGGAGGACCAAATGGACCCCATTCGGAGGTGTTTCATATCACCGGTTTCACTATCTTTGCTTGGATTGAGCGATCTTATTCTTTAATTTTTTTTTATCAAATTAGTTATTATTCAATTTTAATAGTTAATCAAACATGATAATTAATTCCAATGTCCAGCCAATCATTTAAATCAGCAAACAAAAAAAAACATTAATTCTATTCAGAATATTCAATTCCATCATATATATTTATATTTATATTCCCATTTACATTTTTTCCTTACATCCATATCAAATGTCACCTTAATGTATCTTCAAAGAAGAAGAAAAATGTCACCATTTAGAAAATAGAAATAACATAATAAAAAAAATTAATCTTTTGTAAACAATAATTATTTAAGCTCCATAGGAAAGCTCTCTTTCTCTCTTGTGTGTGTGGGGGTTTGAAAAGGCGCCATGGGAAGCTTCTACTACCTCATATAAATGTATTTTTTTTCTTATTTCATATTATAACGTTTTATTTTATGTTTTCATTGAACTTTCCTTGTCTAGAAACTAGATTAAAAAAAAAAATCAATCTTTTGTATAACAATAATATTAAGAAGTCCATAGGAAGCTCTCTCTCTCTCTCTCCTTTTGTGTGTTTGAAAAGGCTCCATAGGAAGCTTCAACTACCTCATATAAATAGTCATCTTTTACAATTTTCATCCTATAACGTTTTTATTGATGTTTTCATTGAACTTTCCTTGTCTAGAAAATAGATTTTTTTTTTTTCTTTTCAAATCAATCTATTGGTGTCGTCGTTAAAACAATAAAAATATATACATCGGTGTTGCTAGTCGTAATGTATCAGATAAATACATTATAAAAATTAAAATTAGCAAAGAAAGTAACTTGTATTAGAGTTAAATTCAAGGCTCAGATTATAGGTACAGTATGCAAATTAGTGAAATCCAATATGTGGAATTAATGTTTTTTTGGATTAGTTGATTTTGTAGGGTGTATTTTGCACTGGTAATGCTTGAGATTTGGGTTCTCTCCTATTTGAACATCCTAAGTTCATCCCTGAACGCAAATAACTATTATTTAATAAATATTACATTTCTAAAAAAAATATTAAAAACATGGTATCAAATAACAGTGAAAGAAAAATTTCAAACTCACGTTTTCTTCTCCCCTTAAATTAATTGGTTTAATATATTAAGGACAATAAAGTGAAATAGGTAGAGCCGATGAGTGTGGAGGATAAAAGAGTAAAAGTGGAAAGAGAAAAGCGAATAACATGATGAATATTGGAGTAGGTGGGTGTACTTTTCAGGTCAAGATTTTCAACAGCACAAAAAAAAAATAATAATAATTGTCGTTGTGGGTTAGTGACACAAATGGGGATTTATTTGCTTTCTAGTCATCTTTTAGAGAATCAGTTGTAACTAGAATTTTGTAGGCTTGGTAACAATTTGGTTGGGCAGTGCTAATTTTCTACTCATCTAGGTAGGTAACATACCTTTTTTGGTAATTAATAGGTAGGTACATAACTTAAGGAGGTTAAATATGCGCCAAAAAGAAATATACTATAACAATTTATTTTTTTAACCAAAAAAAAATTACCAGTTTATAATTTATGTTTGATTACATTTGAATCATATTGAAATAATAAATTAACGTAATTCAATGAATATTAATGATTTAGAACTTTATTCTAAAAAGTAAATTATTATTATTGTATTATTATTTGTATATTTTATCTCGGAATTCTACCCATGTGTAATGTTATCTACTCATTTATTTTGGAGGGTGTTTGATGAGGGTTTTTTTTTTTTTCCCTTGATACTAGGTTCAGATTCTTACTTACTAGAAATAAACAAAATATTTTTAGATCTTGAATCTAGAAGTTTTACTCAAAATTCTTCACTTCTCATCAGCTAATTAAACTAGTTTAAATAAAATATAGTTGAGCGGCTCTTTATTTTTATGAAGAGTCGTCGCACACTGCCGGCTGTTTTAAATAAGCTTAGAAAAGGAATGTCCTTCAAATTCCTATGTACAACATTAACAATTGCAAATACTCATTTTGCTCGTAACTTTAGGTTTTTACCTACTCTTTTTCATCCAATCAAAAAAGGATTGGGAATGTCCCAATATAATCTCGTGGCCTAATTCCCTTATTTATTACTGACTCTGCAGAAATGCTAGCCGTCCATAGACCTTTTTTGTTTTGTTGTTTTTTGGTGGCACTTTGAATTTCATGGACCATTCTTTCTCATGATATGAACTTTTTGTTTGTTTGTTTGGGTTGTAATTTTAGCATAGGAATTGAAAATTATTTTACCTAAAAACCAACCTACTTTTATTCTATAAGGACTTATTCTTTCACAACTACTACAATCCTAAATTAAGTCATAATTTTTGTGAGAGAGAGAGTGAGAGGAAAAAGAGTTCTAATCTCATATCTCATATAAAATTGAAAATTCAATTTTCACATGCGAAAGGAAAACTTTGAGTTAGCCTTGATGATGGAAAACGACCTTTACAAAGTTAAAAACACGTGTCTTATATGTTGGCTATGTGATTAAACCAAAATGTTTAGTTTTATGTTTAGTTCTATAAAATAGTGGAATTATGTGTTTAGTATAGATGAACGTATGAAATATAGATTGATTCTCTTTCTGTTCTTTGTGTTTTCAATAATTTTTGATATACCGCTGATAGTGGTATGAGTTTTGTATTAAAATTTTTCTATAGAAAAAAAAAAACAATAACGTTATTAATTAAAAATGTACATGTGATACAATATGACCTATCTAGATAGGGATCCGCCTAACATGCTATTATAGTTGGTAGCATATATATACATTATTAATTATGGTGCCTAGTGATTTGTTTGCCTCTTTATTGACATCGTCTTATTTATTTATTAAATTACTTATAGAATTTGGCATCATCTTAATACTGCTTTATATAAAGACAGCCAAAAACACATTCACAATAATCGTAGTTTTTCCACCAAAAAAATTCACCATACAAATTACAAGTAGATACTATCGACACACAAATCAAATGGTAATTTGGCTTAATTAATCATGTGAGTTTTTTACTCTAAAGCCCTTTTTTTTTTTTTTTTTTTTGGCCTTTGACCCGTTTAATTATGTGATCATCCAAGTCTAAAGGAGACCATTATTACATGTTGGAAAGAGAGGGACCCACTCAAACCTTAAAACAGTGATCCAAAGCAACTTTAGGTAGAGCCCGTTTGGTAAAATTTTTTGCTTTTATTTCTCCAGTAGAGGAAGAGAAGTAAAAACTATAACTTCTCAGTAAGTGTTGGTGATCAAAGAGTTTTTGAGATCAAAAATGATCTCTAAACTAATTCTTTCTAATAAGTACTAAAAATGTTAACGAAGTTTATGATGTCTAATTTAAATTTGTTATAAGTTTTAAATTTATTCAGAAGAGCTTTTTCCAGAATTCATATTTTTGACTTTGACAAGAAGCACTTCTAGAGACTGGAACCTCTTTTTGACAGATTGTCTAAACACTTCCATCCAGAAGCTACTTTTGGACCTGGAAAAGTTAAAAACAACTTCTAAAATGCTCATCCCTCAGTAATCTACATAAATATAATTATATTATATATAGATATATATATATATATGTAGATATAATAATGGTATGAGCAGAAAGACCCAAGATTTGCCAAATTGGCCAATGTCCCAAAAATTTCTAGACTACTACAACAACCAACCAACCACAGTTCCAAGTTTCAACTACCTATCAACGCTGCACCAGATGCCCATTTCGTCAACTACCATTCTTCCTTCCTTTTTTTTTTTAAACACTTTCTCAGCTCTCCCTCACCAGTCCACCTCCCCTTCTTCCTTATCCACTACACTCACCATTCTCCTCATTTCCCCTCCAATTCATACATAACCACCCCATTAATAACCTTCTCCTGGGCTAGAAGTCATACAAATATATATGCACACACACATATAACACACACACTTCTTTCTTAGTCAAAAAATAGTGCATCTTTGTTACGTTTGTTGTTCTGTTTCTCTTCTCAATACGGAAATGGCTGACTTGAGTCACTCTTCCGATGACAATTCCACGGATTCTAGAGGTATGCTCTACGATGTGCAAGAGAAATCGATACAAGTAATTTTTTTTGATACGTTGTTAGCTCTTTTTGAGAATTTGTGTCTGGAATCCTCCATTATTATTAACTGGACTAGCATCAATTGGCATAAATATGAGCTTGTTTTGTGCAAATATGACAAGTTTTTTTGTGGTCCTTTGCAGAGGAAACTAGTCAAGAGTCTAAGCTCGATTTTTCGGAAGATGAGGAAGCCCTCATAACTAGGATGTTTAATCTCGTGGTGAGAGGTGAGTTGCTCAGTTGTCCTTATTTTCCTATAGTTTTTTTTCCCCTTGCTTTTCTAACTAAATTGTTACCACATATTTTGAAGTATAAAGAAGTTTATGTGAGAATTTTTTTTTATTTTTTTTAAAAATTAAATCCTTTAGGTGGAGTCTGATTGCTGGGAGAATTCCAGGAGAACGCAGGAAATTGAGAAGTACTGGACAACAAGATACTCCACAAGTGAATAGATCATGGGATGGGTGCGGGGGACAAAAAGGGAGTTCATATATTTCTGTTTCTCCAATGTAAGAGAGCACGAAAATTTTGGGGTGTTTTGGTGGCTTGTGACTCCTTTTATGTTTGGTTGTACAATTTTTCCTTTTGGGGGCAGTTTTTCTTTTTTTTCTCAATGGAAGGAAAAGTGTTTACTATGAGGTTTTAGTACTTGCAATATTCAAACGGGGAATCAAGTCTGTGTACAAATAGCTCTTTGGATATGATGTTTGGATTTTCAGTCCTAATTAACTCTTTGTAATGTGTTAATCTATTTATGGATTCTATTTTTATTATTTTTAATTATTATTTTTTATTATTATTTTTGCATTTAAAGCCTTGATTTTATGAGTGGAATTGTTAAAGATGATGAAAAATAACAACCTAGTTTTTTATGAACTCATCTCAAGTCTCGTGTTGTCCACACATGAAGTATTCAAGTATCAATGGTAATTAAGTACCAGACACATACAGACATAAAACAGAGTGGCAGACAACTAAGTTGCCGTTTAATTATTTTAAAACAACACATAAAAAGGACATGGCAATAGAGAATTCACAAGACCATTTCGGGATTGGTTGATTTAAATTGGACGATTTAAGTGGTTAAATGAGAAATTTATTGAATTGTAAATAAACACTCATGTCATAAACATAGTAGGATTTAAATTATAAGGTGGGGTCTACCATTGATTCCCGTAAAATAAAAGGGATTGAGTTTATCCTCATCAAATCATGATGTTGAAAGACCGTATCCTAATGCCAATCAAAGGCCTTTCCAAACTTTCCACATGACCACATGCAATGTTAGAAGTTCAAACGAGAGAGATAATAGTACAATAGGAAGTTTTTACAATAGGAACTATAATGTTTTTGTTAATATAGTGCTGTAGTTTTTATCTGTTAAATTTTTTTTTTTTTTTTGTTAAAATTTTTGCATTTTTATTACTTTAAATTATGGTTAATTAGGTCGTTTTGCCTTAGTATTTCGTTTATGTTTCATCCTATAAATAAGTACATCCTCCTGTAATACAGTACGTGTTTGAATGACACTAGTTTCTCTTTCAAATCTTAATATTCTTTGTGACGAACCAATTTTAAAAGTGTTCTCCTTAAATTTGAAAGCAAGTTTCTCTTTCAAATCTTAATATTCTTTGTGAACTAACCAATTTAAAGGTGTTCTCCTTAAATTTGAAGCAACAAGGTAATTAATCTATGTTTTGTGAATTTAGATGAGCTTATTCAAATATAGACGATTCGGTAGTTAGAACACACACAAGAACTATTTTGTAGTGTTAAACGTGATGAAAAAAGGAAAGAAAAAGCCAAGTAGCCAACCATCAGTTCCTTATCAACTATTAATGTTATTAATGTTTCTCATCTCATCTTAGCCTTAATTATTGAAAAGTCAGGAGTAATCGCTCATCAATTCCTACTAACCGCATGATTTCTTTATTATTATTTTTCTTTTGGATTAGATTCTATTCTTTATTTGATCTCATTCGCTTTACCGTGTGAGCTTTCAGGGAAAAAAAAAAACACGTGTGAGCATGTTAGTCATCCTTAATTTCAAGTTGTCATTTAGACTTGTTGATCCGAACGTAAATATAGCTCAGTCACGAATTATATCAAACGAATATTTTTACAACAAGAGAATAGGAAAGCCCTGAATTACATTTAAAAGCTTGACTTTATTTTTCCACACAAGTAGAAGATGTTTAAACTAGTCCTTTCCAAGGAGATGTCCATCCTCTTCTTTTTTATTTTTTATTTTATTTTTTTTTATGCAACAAAATCTGCTCCACTGGCCATCAACATTATACATTAATGACAGCTAATTTATTCTAAAACAGTATAGTGTATGACAGTGATGATTCATAATTTTATCCTTGTGAAGACACACATAAGGATAAGACTTTTAAATTAGAATAATAACTTTACATGAATTACACGTTTTTTTTTTTTTTTTTTTTTTTTTTTTGAGGCGGGAATTCAAACTCTACATTTTTTTTAGAGTTAAGTGTGAAATTACAATAGATTATGTCTGAAGTTACTATGTATGATAAAAATTAATGATTTTTTTTTTTCTAAAAATATTTAATATCTTTTCATGTTACTAACATATGTAATAGTTTTTGCATATTGTATTAAAATTCTCAAAATAATTTTTTTTCTCAAAAAGATTTAATTATTTTCTTTTTTCATCTTTACTAACATATAATAGTTTTTGCATATTGTATTTAAATTCTCTAAAACATTAGTGTAAAATATGTTCTTGAGCTTTTATATTCAAATGTTAGTGTTATGACTCGTATAGAAGTTTTTGCTTATGACCTGTGTAAGTTATCTGTTATTTTTTAACTCAAAATTGAGTTTCAATTTTATTTATTCTACACCATCATTTTTTTTTTTTTTTCATTTTAAAGGCGGATCTTTTTTACTAATTAAACAATAATTACACACACCAATATACTATTTGTTGATACATTTAAAGTTACTATCTTTTAAACAAATTAAAGTTTTAATAAATATTAGAGAAAAGTAGCTAAAGAAATGGGAAAAAAGAATATAATAAATGTTGTTTAGGTACTAAATTAAACATAAGAATAATCAAAATGTCACATGGGGGCATATTTAAAAAAAAAAAACTTTTAAATAGGGACAAACTACAAACATTTCAAATAATAGGGCTTAATTTTGAAATTTAAAAAAAAATTGAAGGGGCCACATGCCCCATGATCCCAAGCAGATCCGTCACTGATCCAGTCTTATAAGAAAAGACTAGAGACTATAACTATATTTACATGTTAATAAACTTTTGACGAGATTGGAGTGATATGTTTCGTCGCATCAGTCTCAATACAGTGGTCACGCTAAAAAATAAATAAAAAATAAAAAAATAAATCATCATCCCTGCATTTGCATTTAAAAAAAAAAATTTGCTTCAATGGGCTCACTAGTCTATACTAGGCTTCAGTTTAAGGGCCTGATGCTGCGTTTGATATTGTGGCCCAAAAACAACTATTCCAATAATCAACTAGTTATGGCTATATATTATTATTTTCATACTGCACAAGAAATAAAATACATGCAACACGTTTTTGTAATTAGATGAATATTAATATAAGTAAAGATATGACATTTTAAATGATCGATCAAGTTGATTTTTTTTTTTTTTTTTTTTTTTTTTTTTTTTGTTGTTGTCAAACTCAACTCCTTGAGAAGAAGACCATATATTCCACATGATTATTATTTTTCACATAAGTCGAGTTTTGTTATTGTTTATTATTTATTTTGAAGTAATAAGTCTAGTTTTTATGGGAAAGTAATAAGTCTAGTGACTAGATCAAATTTCCAAACATATTAACGTTTAAAGAAAAAGAAAAAGCACAGTAACAATACAAAAGAAATTGTCCTTCCTCGAAATGCTAAAAAACCAACCCTACCCATCATCGTGATCATGATCAAGATTCGAGGGAGGGACCACTTTCCTCCACAAATTCCTGAATGCAGTAATAGACATAATAAGTCGGTCATCTGAATGCCACAAATCCCAATAATGAAAGGGAACTCCCTACTCTCTTTCGAGCAATTTTTCTTTTATTTAATGATCAGCTAGTTTCAATATATATATTCCAAACCACACCCCCCCTCCACGCCCCCCCCCCCCAACCCAACAAAAAAAAAAAAAGGCTAGCAGAAATTTTTGCACCGGCATTATATATTGATATAACATATACGTAGATACATGCATACACACAACACACACCATATATTTATATATAGATGCAGTATATTTTCTCTAGAACGTCACCGTCGTTATCACTCAATCTTGTTTTAGAGACCTTCCAAAACATATTCCATTGATCGTTATCCTCTCATGAATGGAATCTGTGATCGGACGGTGCAAATAACTTAATATATATATCTCTTCTGTCAAGGGCTTCGCAGCCCATTCTGGACGTACTATTGGCCCCTTCCAATTATTTTTACGTATTCAACTTTCCACTACTCTAGAACGAATATAATACACAAATATATTCTTTAGAATTTTTTACACCGATTTTTGATTTAATGTGCATGTATGTCAGGTCTAGCAATCGAATTTTGGGCATGCAATATGGAAAACTACCAACAAGAGTTTAAATTTATTCCACACTACTTTCGTTTATGGAGATCGTAGTGTATATTATATAAATATATATATATATATTTTTTTTTTATGTATTTACATAAAGTGTAGTTAAATCCAGTTTGTTTATCTATAATTTTCATTTTGACGTAATGTAATAAAGTAATGGAACGTAAATATTCACGTCTCCTCATAGCACCTCCGCAGAAGAAATTAACTTTCAAAATTATTGTCATCGACAAAAAGATCCAAGCCTAAAAGATTAAGCTATTACTTTTTTTTTTGCTAAAAGATTTAAGCTATTACTTGATACTATATTCATCATCTTCTAGTTCGTGCTAATTGTGATTTGCTTTCCTTTTTGGTAAATGAATCTTTCTTGTTTTAAAATTTCCATGAACGTTATTTTGAACTCTAATTTAATCATTTCGAATTATATTCCAAAACTAATTAGTATTAATTTAACTTTATATATATTTTGTTTCTCTAGAGATAAGCTCTTAATTTTTCTCTAATGAGATCATATCATTCGTTTTAATAGCACAAAAGAGATCAATTTTGCTACACCATCATCATCACAATCACAATGGCGTAATAAAATAGACAAAGGATTGCATAATGAACAATATGTATCTGTATATGAATATGTAACTATCTCATGGGCTATGTTACGTATAATGGTCCAATCCAACATACATTTCTAAAAAAGAAAAGTGAAGTTCAATAATACAATAGCCTGTCGTAGCTTTCTTGCCAATCACCAATGAATAAATACAATAGAAGAAGATGGTGATTGGAGTGAGAAGAAAATTAAAGAGAAAGGCAAATTGATAAAAAGAAAATAAAAATAAAAATAAAGCAGATAGGATCGTCAACGAGGCCGTGTAGAGATAGGCTTATCCTTGTCCTCGGGACTCCAAATTTCAAACTCTTGTAACCGCTTCCACTCGTCAGACTCACCACAAACCCAACCAACAACAGTTCACATGAGAAGACACCAAAAATTGTTACAACAATAATTGAGCCAATAAAAATAAAAAATAAAAAGTTTACTAGATATGTCAGTTTGAGACCGAAAAAGAGCTTCATTCAATGGGCTCTGCGTTTCTGTATAATTACAGATAAACTTCTAACTTCAAACTTTGCATGATCCATAAATTAAATTTATTATTAACCGTTTGACACATGTCCGTCCCTTTGGGCCTTTTCTTACGTGGCATCTGTGGGCAGTGCCACGTGGGAGAGAAAAAGAGAGTGTCAGATTGCGAAGCTTACGTTAGCTTTAGCTTTGGTAAGCTTCAAAGAGTGTAAATGGGGTAGGGTTGGATCAGCATTTGAATCCGTAAAACCAACAACTGCAGGGCCCTATATTTGATTTTCAATTCAATCCCATCTTATGCAACAAAGAAAAAATAATTTAAATTAATTAAAGAAAAATCATTTAGAGCCATGTGAAAAAAGCCAAGTAATTAACAATATTTGTACCATCACTACTACAAAAGTTGGCTTACACGACGGAAAATACACGACGGTTTTTGTGAAACCGTCGTCTTAAACAAGATTACACGACGGTTTTGACAAACAGTCGGTAAAAAAGGATTACACGACGGTTTTGATAACGTCGTTAATCCGCCGGATTACACGATGATTTTGTTGGAACCGTCGTGTAATCCGGCACATGTTGAAAAAAAAAAAAAAAAAAGGAAGGATTACACGATGGTTCATCAAAACCGTCGTGTAATATCTCCGAAAATTTTCAAAATTTCAAAATTTAAAATTTTCAAAAAAAAAAAAAAAAAAAAGATACACGACGGTTCTAAGAACCGTCGTGTAATCCCGAGATTACACGACGGTTTTGAGCAAAACCGTCGTGTAATCTCGGGATTACACGACGGTTCTCTAGAACCGTCGTGTAAGCTTTTTTTTTTTGAAAATTTTAAATTTTGAAATTTTGAAAATTTTCGGAGGATTATTACACACGGTTTTGAGCAAAACCGTCGTGTAATCCTCCGAAAATTTTCAAATTCAAAAAAAAAGGATTACAACGACGGTTTACAAAAACCTTGTGTAATCTGAGGATTACACGACGGTTTTGAGCAAAACCGTCCGTGTAATCTGAGGATTACACGACGGTTATAGAAAACCGTCGTGTAACTTCCGAAAATTTTCAAAATTTTCAGATTTCAGCGTTAGAATTCGCACGAAAAACCCATTACTAAAATACACTTTCCTCTTCATTATCATCATTTTCAATCTTCAACTCTCTAGACAACTCAAACTTTTCTCCTCCCACCTCCTTCGCCCGTCCCCCCCTAACTTAAATCCGGTCACACCGCCGCCATTCAAACTTTTCCCAAACCGCTGCCATAGCCCCGGTTTTTTTTTCGTCGCCGCCGTCGTCACCCCTCTCTCTCTCCGGTATTCCATCAGACGTGAA